>LR749501.1:2694358-2757763 GCA_902729485.2 Mus minutoides
TGTGTGTGTGTGTGTGTGTGTGTGTGTGTGTGTGTGTAGGTGCACCTGCACATGTGTGCTCATGTGCCTATGTATGTTCTGGATGAATGATGTTAGCTAATCTTTACATTTCTATTTCATTATCTTCACATCAAGACCCACACTTTTGGGAAGTTTTTCATTTAATAGTTACAACATGGGTCATTTGTTCTTTCATTTATTAAATGAAACATGTATTTCAACAATCAGGAAGCTAAGTTGAATTGTCTTAAATGTTGACCTACCACAACTTAAAATCAACTAGAACCAGAGCCTTAACTGAGGGATTCTGTATATCAAGCTTGCTGTGGGGATGTCTTTGGGGTATTTTCTTGTTAACTGTAGAAAGACACACTATGGTTGCCAATGTTCCATAGGCTGAGTAATGAGAACTAATAGTGAACAGAAAGGTTAATTTTTTTAAATTCCTTTCTTGTCTGTGGATGTGCTGTGACCAGTTCCTATCTCTGATATCCCCACTATGATGAACTATAATCTTGAACTGTAGGCCAAATATCCCCTTTCCTCCACAGTGTTGTGTTGTTGGGTTGTTTGATTCCATTAACAGAAATGAAGCCATGACAATAGTTAAATGGCCATTAAAAAGTTTTATCATGAACCGTTCCACCCAGTCCTCTCTGCTTGGGTAGTCTCTGTGTTGGTCTTCTCCAATGAACACACCATATTATGACCCACCCTAGAGGACCAGCTGCATTTAGAGTATGAGGTAAGAAGCCCTTCCCCACCTCTAGAGTCCCAAATATGCTGCTGCTGCTGCTGCTGCTGCTGCTGCTGCTGCTGCTGGGACCTGGTAGACTGGGAACCCATCACTCACCAAAACCCTGCCCTCCTGAATATCACTACACTTCCAGCCCTTCTCCTCCTTCTACCTAGTCCCTTCTGCTGGGACAGACTCCTAGCAGGTCTCTTCACAGGAATACACCATATCCTGAACATCCTAAAGTACCAGATGCACTCAGAGCTGTTGTGGACCAGCTGCACTTAAAACAGTTGGACAACAGCTTGACTGATCGATTGAAGACCAAACAGTCTGAAGGCCTCCCAGGATATCTACTGCAGCCAGAGCAACAGATCAGCAGCTTCTCTGCCCAAGTGATGAGCCCTCAGTTGGAAGGCCCCACAGGTGGTCAGATACAGCTAGAGCTGCAGACCCGAATCAAGCCAGGGACAAAAAATGCAGACTCCAGACAGTCACCCAGAACAACAAACACCAGGGATATCCAGATGGCAAAAGGCAAGCACAAGACTATAGGCAACAGAAGCCAATATATGTGGGCCTTGTCAGAACCCAGTTCTTCCACCACAGCAAGCCCAGAATACACCAACACAACTGAAAATGAAGAATCTGCCCTAAAATTCTTTCTCATGACAATAATTGAGTCCTTTAAGAGGATATAAATAACTCACTGAAAAATACAGTTAAACACAATAAAACAGGGGAACCAATTCAATAAAGCCATCCAAGACCTAAGAGTGGAAGTAGAAACAATAAAGAAAACACAAATGGAGGCAAACCTGGAAATGGAAAACTTAGGAAAGAGGTTGGGAATGACAGATGTAAGTATCACTAACATATTACAGGAGATAGGAGAGAGAAGCTCAGGTGAGGAAGATACTTCAGAAGAGGTTGACTCAACTGTCAAAGAAAATTCAAAACATAACAAACTCCAAACCCAAAGCATCCAGTAAATTCAGGACACAATTAAATGAACAAATCTAAAAATAATTGAAAGAGAGGAGAACAAAGATTCCCAGCTCATAGGACTTGAAAATGTCATCACAAATCCATAGAAGAAAACTTCCCCTAACTAAAGAAAGAGATACCCATAAAGGCACAAGTAGCCATACCAAATAATGGGCTAGAAAAGAAAATCCTCTTCCAACATAATAATCACAACAATAAATGCACACAGAAAAAAAAAAGAATATTAAAAGCTGCAAGGAAAAGGGCCAAATAAGATACAAAGGTATGTCTATGAGAATAACACCAGACTCTCAACACACATGCTGAAAGCCAGAGAGCCTGCTGAAAGGTCATGCAGACTCTAAACAAACACAAATGCCAGCCCAGGTTATTATTAACAGAAAAACCCTCAATCAACATAGATGGAGAAACCAAAATATTCCAGGACAAAATGCAACAATTCTTTACTCAATGATAACTTGGTCATGGAAGAAATTAAAGACTTCCAAGAATATAAGAAAAATGTTGACATATCATACACAAACTTGTAGGACCCAATAAAAGCAGTACTAAGAAGAAAGTTCATAAGTTCATAATTACTAAGTGGCCTGGTAAAGAAATGGAGTCATCTTACACTAACAACTTAACAGCACACCTGAGAACTCTAGAACTAAAAGAAGCAAACTCACACAAGAGGCGTAGAAGCTGGAAAGAGTCAAACCAGGGCAAAATCAACCAAATAGAAACAAAGAAAACCATACCAAGAATCAACAAAATCAGAAGCTAGTTCTTTGAGAGATTCAACAAGATACCAAAATCCCCTATAGATGACTATGAGGGCCCCCAATAGAGGAGCTAGAGAAATTACCCAAGAAGCTAAAGTGATGTACAACACATTAGGCGGAACAACAATATGAACTAACAAGTACCCCCAGAGCTCATGTATCTAGATGCATATGTAGCAGAAGATGTCCCAGTCTGCCATCATTGGGAAGAGAGGCCTCTTGGTCTCACAAACTTTATAAGGCCCAGTACAGGAGAATGCCAGGGCCAAGAAGTGGGTGTGGGTGGATAGGGGAGCAGGGCGGAGGGCAGGGTATAGGGAACTTTCGGAGAGCATTTGAAATGTAAATAAAGAAAATATCAAAAAATATAAAAAGATAGAAAGAAATAAATCCATAGTAACTAAAGGATCTAGAGTCAGTATCCAATTTAACAAAATAAGAAATGAAAAGGGAGACATAACAACAGAAATGGAGGACATACAAAAAAAAATTAGATCCTACTATAAAATCCTGTACTCAACAAAACTGGAATATATAGATGAAATAGATGATTTTTCTATACAGATACCACATACCAAACTTAAATCAACACCAGGTACACTATCTAACCAGGCTGATACTGTACAAGTAAATAGAAGGAGTCATTAAAGAATTCTCAAGAAGGGGGCGGGAGCATCACAGCCCGATGGATTTAGTGCAAAAGACCTTCAAGGAAGACCTGATAACGATTTTCCTCAAATTAGTCCATAATATAGGAAAATAAGAAACACTACTTAACTCATCCTATGAAGGCACAATTACTCTGATACTCAAATCAAACAAGGACCCAAGCATGGGCGCACACACACACACATGCACACACACACACACACACATACATACACACACACAACTTCAGAAATATTTCTTAGGAATATTGATAGAAATATAGTCAGTAAAATTCTTGAAAACTGAATGAAGAACACATCAAAACCTTCATTCACCATTATCAAGTAAGATTCATGCCAGAAATGCAAGGTTGGTTTTATATAAGAAAATCTGTTAACATTGTTCACTCTATTAAAAACACAAAGAAAAAAATCACATGATGATTTCATTAAATGTAGAAAAAGTATTTTCAAAAAACAAATCCCATTTATGTTACAAGTATTGGAGAGATCAGGAAGTCAAGGACAATACCTAAAGATAATAAAAGCAATTTACTACAAACCAGCAACCAATATCAAATTATATTGAGACCTACTTGAAGCAATCCCACTAACAATGGGAACAAGATAAGGATGCACACTGTCCACCTATCTGTTCAATGTAGCACTCGAAGTGTAACTAGAACAATAAGACAATAAGAAGAGATCAAGGAGATCAAACTGGCAAATAAGAAATAAGGGTATTACTATTTGCAGATGATAAGGTAGTATATGCAAGCTACCCCAAAAATTCTAGCAGAGAACTTCTCAGGCTGATAAACAACTTCAGCAAAGTGGCCGGATATAAAATTAACTCAAATAAATCAGTAGCCTTCCTTTATACAAATGAAAAACAGGCTGAGAAAGAAATTAGGGAAACAGCTCCCTTCACAATAGCCACAAATAATATGAAGTATTTTAGGGTAAATTTAACCAAAAGTGAAAGACCAAGTCTCTCAAGAAAGAAATTGAAGATCTCAGAAAATGGAGAGATCTCCCATGTTCATGGATTGGCAGAATTACCATAGTAAAAATGCCCATCCTACCAAAGGCAATCTATAGGTTCAGTGCAATCTCCATCACAATCCAAACACAATTCTACAAAGAAGAGGAAAAAGCAATTCTCAAATTCATTTGAAAAGGCAAAAAACCCAGAACAACAAAAAGAATTCTTAAGAATAAAAGAACAGCTGATGCAATCACGATTGCTGACCTCAAACTTTACTACAGAGCAATAGTGGAAAGAAAATAAAAAACTCCATGTACATAGACAGACACTTTGATCAATGGAGTAGAATTGAAGACCAGAAATAAAACCACACATTTACAGACACTTGATCTTCAAAAATGGTGCTGATCTAACTGGCTCTCTGTATGTAGAAAAGAGACCCATGGTTGTCACCTTGCACAAAAGTCAAGTCCAAGTAGATCAAGGACCACGACATAAAACCAGATACACTGAATTTAATAGAAGAGAAAGTGGGAAAGCACCTTGAACTCACTGACACAGAGGGAAATATCCTAATGAGAACACCAATAGCTTATGCTTTAAGATCAATAAGTAATAAATGGGACTCCATGAAACTGAAAAGCTTCTGTAAGGCAAAGGACATAGTCAATAAGACAAATCTGCAACCTACGCATTAGGAAAAATATCTTCACTAACCCCACATCTCTTAAAGGCCTAATATCCAAAATGAATAAATAAATAGATAAATAAACAAATGAATAAATAAATATATAAATAAATAAAACAAAAGAAGGTAACCACGAAAAATCTGAACAACTCAATCAAAAACTGGGGTATAGAACTAAACAGAGATATCAGAACTGAGGAATATAGAGTGGCTGAGAGGCAATTAAACAAATGTTCAAAATCCTTAGTGATCAGAGAAATACAAATCAAAATGACCATGAGATAATACCTTATACCAATCAGAATAGCTAAGATCAAAACCTCAGATGACAGCTCATGTTAGTGAGGATGTGGAGAAAAAGGAACATTCCTCCATTGCTGGTGGTATTGAAACTGCCACAACCACTCTGAAAATCAATCTGGAGGTTCCGCAGAAAATTGGAAATAGATCTACCTGAAGACCCAGCAATGGCACTCTTGGGAATATAGCCAAAAGATGCCCCACCACTCCTCAGGGGCACATATTCCACTATGTTCATACAAGCCTTATTTGTGATTGCCAAAAGCTGGAACCAACTCCGATGACAAATGATAGAAGAATGGATACAGAAATTATAGTTCATATACAATGGAATAAGACTCAGCCATTAAGAACGAGGACATCCTGAGTTTGGCAGGCAAATGGATGGAGCTAGAAAATATCACCCTGAGTGGGTTAACTCAGACCCAAAAGGACATGCATGGTATGTACTCACTAATAAGTAGGTAGTAGCAAAAAAAAAAAAAAAGAAAAGAAAAGAAAAGAAAAGAAAGAAACGGAAAGAAAGAAAGAAAGAAAGAAAGAAAGAAAGAAAAGAAAAGAACCAAAAAGAGATAAGGATAAAAAAAAGTACAGAATAACTTAGACATAGTCCACAGAACTCAAAAATGTTAAAAAACTTAAAAGCCCAAGGAAGGATGCCTCAGTTTCACTTGGGAGGAAGAAGAATGTAATCATAAGTGAGGAGGGAGGGAGGAATTTGGGAAGGAAAGTGGATGGGACAGGTCCTTATGGGAGAGAAGGGAACCTGATCTGTTAATGTGTGAGGGAAAAGGACTGAGGGCCAGCAGAAAGAATGGAAACAGGCAACCTTGGGAGATAGGAGGTTGGGGGACTCTCCAGAAGGCATTAGAGAACTGGGAGGTGAGAGACTCTCAGGTCTCAAAGGGAGGGACAGTAGATGAAATACCAGAAACTAGGGAGAGAACCCACCTCCAGCAGGGAGACACAGAATCAAAGAGGGAGAGGGAAGCCATGGGACAGTCACAAGTTCACCTATAATTGTTCCTGTCTGAAAGAATTACAGGGAAGGAAATGGAGAGAGGCCTGTGGGAAAGAAGGTTCAGTGACAGGCCCAAAATGTGATCAAACTCAAGGGAAAGTCCCAAGGCCTAACAGTATTCCTGAGGCTATGGAGCACTCAGAAAAAGGGATCTAGCATGAGCTCACTCTGGAAAACCCAACAAGCAGCTGAAAGAGTCAGATTCAGATATTTGCACCCACCCAGGGGACAGAAGCATATGACCCCTTTTGTTTAATTAAGAAAGGCCAAAGAAGCTGAGGGGAAGGTGACCCTGTAGGAGGAACATCAGTCTCAATTATTCTTGACCCCCGATGTCTCTCAAACACTGGACCACCAAACAAGCAGCATACACCACCTGATATGACGCCCCAATACACATACAGAAGAGGACTGCCAGGTCTATGTTCATTTAGAGATGATGCACCTAATCCTCAAGAGACTGGAGACACCAGGGGGTTTAGAAGTCAGGTGGGGTTGGGGCTGGGGACATTCACTTGGACACAGGGGCTTGGGAGGAGGTATGGATGTGGAAAAGTCAGAGGGTGGATGGCCGGAATAAAATATGTTGTGTAAATAATAAATAAATTAATTTTAAAAGTTTTATGATGAGTAACTGCTCTTAAGGATAAAATACAAAACATACCAGAAATATAAAGATGTCAACTGCCAATGAGAAATATACATAGAATTAGGCAGATTCTCTAAGAAAGAATAAAGTCACAGAGTATGCCAGTTGGATTTTCAAACTGCTGATATACATAAATGGACTTCCATAATCATTTGGTGTTTAGCAAGCACAATGAGAGGTTAATGGACATCTTGGCCAAAATGTTCCAACGTGCAAATGCACACAACTTCATAAAGCTAGTAGCTGTTCTCTCGTGCCCATATATATTTTTTCCTGACTTCATAAAGCCACTTTTGATTTTTCTGGTAATACCTCTGGTTTTCCCCTCACTGTATCTCTAACCTAAACTTTTGCTTCATCCTGTTCTGGGAGGTAGCACTATATATGATTACTGTCTCAGATTTAAATAACTTCTTTCTTTTGACAGCTGACAAAAGTGATGAGCAAATTTAAGATAGCTTTCCAGTTTGAAGTCACATTTCCTTCTCCCTATGTTGACTGCAGTCAATATTGCTACTCTTGAAGGAAAATTTGTAGAAATGGAAAGAAGAAACCTGTATTTGAGATAAATATATTCCATATATTATTTTCAAAAAACTGCAACTAAAATGATGTCTAATTATTTATGTGAAATGTACCTGTATGTATATAATAACATGATAACATGATAAACTGCCAGCTTTGCATTAAGATTTACTCTTTACTTCTAAAAGCATTAAATCTTGCTAGAATATATCAGTGTATAGTACAAATAGTATATAACTATTATGTGAAAAATATTCCTAAAGTTTCACATCACAAGAAATATTTTAATACCGTTAAATGTATAATAATATGTCTTCATGAGTTCATGGCCGAATTCACAGATAAAATAAAAATTAAGGTGCCATCTAAGAAGGATGGCATGTTGGATGTGAATTCTTTGTGATGTACAGAATGAGAAAAATGAAGGAAGCATACCACTCTATATTAAAGAGCTCAGGAAAACCCAAAGATACAGTATAGTTTTCAGATGATGAAAAACACAAAGGAATATAGGAGTGTAGGGGATGTAGCCTGTGTGACTATCCACTGGTAAAGGACAGATAAGCTTTTCAAAAGATAAACCGTGTGGTCCTCAATTTCTGCCCTGGGCTACATGGTAACAGCACAGTTTCCAGAAGCCTGAGATTCAGCTAGAAAATGACTCCGAAGGGTAAAATTAGCATTGCAGGAGTCCATGTTGGTTCTTCAAATAAGTGTACTCAGACTCTAAATTGAAAGGGTGCCTACTATTTTAAAGTGAGTTACTTTTGGGGATTGAAGGAATAAAATTTAATGGCATGTGGATGAAAATGAGGTCAACTACTACTATAGTGCCTACAAGAAAAAGAGTTACATAAGACAATCACAGAAAAGAGAGCTGGATATCAAAACATTAAGAAATTCAAGAACCAAGAGGGTTGGGTGGTGAAGAGCTCTAGGTCAGTGGCGCCCCGCCCCCCCCCCCCACCTGTCATGGAACTGTAGAATAACTGCCAAGCACAGAGGTGACCATCTTTCATTTCCAAGACATCTTAATGACAAAGTTTAACTTACTAGGCACCAGCAGTGAAAGCATTGGCAGTTCCCTCCTCACTCTAGTTTTCTGGGCTACTTAGGAAAGCTGACACATCTTTTGTCACATGACTCCCACCGTGCTCATCGGCCCTGATGGCCAGTCCCAGTTACCTGTCATATCTGTCTCTGTTATTAGTGCCATTCTTGGCAAGATTGAGCCTGCTCTGAACCGTGGCAACACCACCCCTGCTCGCAGCCTGGTGGATCTTTCCAAAAGCTTTGAAGCTTTTGAGCTCTCTGGAAGAAGTGAGGCTAGGAGAATCCCAGCACTGCCCTCTAGGGCCCTGGAAGGACTCACTCTGGCTGGTGGAGGAGCCAGAGGAAGAATGCAATGGATTCCAGTTGCCAGAGAACTTCTTCATGGTGGACTTCCCCACCCACCCACCCGGAGTCACCCTAGCCCTGCCCTCCCCCTTGATTGTTGGCCACCCTCAGAATCAACACACTGTTATATATCAGAAAAGGAGCCAAGTGAGTTTTGTCAGCACCACCACCACCACAAAGCACCCACAAACAAGCTCAGTAGGATAGAGTCCAGGAAGCACTGGTACTCCTGTCAACTGAAGTCCATCCAACTGTTGCCAAGCAACGCATCAAAACACAGGCATGTGCACTCCAACCAATCAGAAAGCCTAGATCAAACTACTATGATAGGAGTTCTCAGAATTCTTGCTGTATATGCTCATGGCCTGATCTGGGAAATTGGGTTACTAGCTCAATCTAGCCTTGGATCTGAGAGACCACGCGTTTGCTGGGCACTGCTAGAGCCTCCTGGGGCCTGCTGGAGCCTGCTGAAGCCTACACTGGTTTAGTCTCCAAGAGCAGTTTCCTAAAAANGATAGGAGTTCTCAGAATTCTTGCTGTATATGCTCATGGCCTGATCTGGGAAATTGGGTTACTAGCTCAATCTAGCCTTGGATCTGAGAGACCACGCGTTTGCTGGGCACTGCTAGAGCCTCCTGGGGCCTGCTGGAGCCTGCTGAAGCCTACACTGGTTTAGTCTCCAAGAGCAGTTTCCTAAAAACCTGTCAGTCAAACTGCCCTTTCTTTGACTTCCCTCCAAGGCAAAATGCCACTGTGCCCCTCTGTTCTCTCTGAGGATTTAGTAGGAGCCAGTAGGCAAGGGAGAGGACTTTGGTGACTACAAAAGCAGTGACATTATGTGGCTTTCCTTGGTTTATTAGTTGGTTGGTTTGGTTTGGTTTTGGAGGGTTGTGGTTTTGTTTTTGTTGTTTTTGTTGTTGTTGTTTGGGGTGGTGTTTTATATTCCAAGATGGACTTTCCCTAACAGAGAGCAGGCTGGACTTACCTCCGAAACCATCCTTGTACAGAACTCACAGATTTCTGCCTGCCTCTGCCTGCCATATGCCAGGATTAAATAAATGTACCACCACACCCAGCCATCTGTGCAATTTTTTTTTCAGTAGAAACATGTAACCTCAATACTTTGTGATTGTTGAACTTTGCTGCATATATTTTAAACTCTCCCAAATTATCGTCACTGCTGTGTATATGATTGTTGTTTGTTTTATGTTATGTCCTCATGGTAGCAAAATATGAAATTCTGTGATAAAAAAGCCTGTGCCCTTAAGAAACAAAAAGTACCCTATTTCCATAGCATAAAATATATTGCTTGTCCATGAGGACCTTTCCTTCAGGAAATTAGAATGAGGTCTCTTCTGTCACTTTGATCTTTGGTGACTTTTCCAGCACACTTAGAATCAGTTGTGTTTCTGGCACTACTAATACTCTTCATCACTTAGTGATCAGAATACGATGGAACTGCCTCCACTATGCCATGCGTGCAGGAACTAAGCAAGATATTGCTGTAAGTTGAAGAAAGGTCTGCCCTAATGGAAGGACTATGAAAAATGAACCACTATGTCTAATTGTGGACAAACCTGTTGCAGTGGGCCAAGTGCCTATGAAATGCCAAGTGAAATGAAACATATAATTCTTCATAAAATATCTTTATTCTAAAAAAAATGATTAAAATAAACCACACAGGGGTATGATGTGCCCTGTCCCATTAGCTCCATCCTCTGGCCAAGAATCTGCCTGTCTTTCTGTGTTGGCTTTCTGTGTTCCAGGAACATCCAGGTGAGACAACTACCCCACAATCCTCTTCAGGTTAGTTACAACTGAGGCAAAACCACCAAGCTCCTTCCTGGTAAAAGTCTTAAAGATATGGATAGATGGTACATGTCTGAATATAACAAAGGAAACATACACTAATCCAATAGCAAACATTCAATTAAAGGAGAGAAACTTAAAATAATCTGACAAAAATCAGGGACAAGATAAGGCTGTCTGCTCTCTCCCCATCTATTCAATATAGTTCTTGAAGTTATAGCTAGAGCAATAAGGCAACTGAAGGAGATTAAAGGGATACAAATTGGAAAGGAAAAAGTCCAAGTATTGCTATTCACAGATGATATGATAGTATAAATAAGTGACACCAAAAATCATACCAGAGACCTTCCAGAGCTGATATACATATTCAACATTGTGGTAAGATATGAAATTGAAAGATCCTGAGAAAAATGTAACAGGTCACAAAGACCCTGAAACTGGGAAAAGAGATTTTACTATTAGGAGAAAGCCTTTACATACCTGAACATAATAGCCTGAACAGTTCTTGAATCTGTGTGCTTGCCCCTACTGTTCTTTGAATGCATGTATTTGCCAACTGCTACAGCCCACTGCCAAGAGTTTGTGGGTTAGTTGATGGATTGAGATGCAGCTCACTGCCAAGTGTTTGTGGTATTTCACTTTGCACCTGTGTATCTGAGCGTGACAAACCTCTGTGCACCCATTCTGTGCAACCATTCCATCTGCCTCTTACCCATGACATTTTCTTTGTACCCATTTTTCTTTAGAAAAAATAGATATTGTTAGATCAGGAAAATCCCCTACTCCCTCCTCCTCCTCTCCCCCTTGAGGGATCATAAAAACTGGGTCCACTTTTCCTTTGGGGTCGACTCCTCTATCCACTTCCGGGATAAGAGTTGTCCCCAGAGGTCTGGCTTTCCCGAATAAAGCATCATGTGATTTGCATCAAGCCTGATTGATCTTCTGTGAGTTCTTGGGGGGTTCACCAATATCCAGTGACTTGAGTGGAGGTCTCCCTACAGGGGTCCTTTCAAAATTAACTCAAGTTAGTAGCAGTGCTTTATAGGAAAAATAAGTTGGCTGAGAAAGAAATTGGGGAAGCAGCATTCTTCAAAATAGACACCAAAATATTAAATATCTTGATGTAACTCTAAGCAAGATAAATACCTGTATGACAAGAGCTTCACATCTCTGAAGTCACATATTGAGAAAGATATCAGAAGATGGAAAGATCTCCATGCTCATGGATCTAAATAATTAGCCTAGTAAAAATAGCCATCTTACAAAAAGCAATCTATAGATTCAATGCAATACCCATTATAATTCCAATATAATCATTTACCTTGAAAGAAAAATACTCACCTATACAAATGAAAAAACACAGGGTAGCTAAAGCAATCCTGTACAATAAAAGAACTCCTGGAAATACCATCCCTGATTTCAAGCTATACTACAAAGAAATACTAATAAAAAATGCATAATATTTGCATAAAGACAGACAGGTTAGTCAATGAAAGGGACTTGAAGATTCCCCCCAAAATCCTCACATCTATTGACACTGGATTTTTGACAAAGAAGGCTAAACCCTACAATGCTGTATTATTTCTATTGTCATTTTCATCAAAACACCTTTTGTGGCCAGTAAAACTCATTTTGAATCACTGCTTTACTCCTTGTGTGTGGAGAACTCTTTATGACAGAATTATAAGAGTTTTCTCTCAGGGATGATGACCCAGTTGTTACTCAGGGTTCTAAGAAGTAAACCTATGTTGAATTTACTACTTTCAACACAGATTATCAGGTATTGTATAAAGGTAGTACACGCAGGCTGACTGGGTTGGCCCAGTCCAGGCAGCTGGCTGAGTAGAAGGCTGAGAATTCAATTCAGGAAGTTAGACCCACACGTTTGTTCCAAACTCTAATTTGGAAAGTAATATTCAACTCCAGTTTGCTTTAAGTCATATAATAGAAGAGAAATCTACATTATGATTTATTTTACTACAATTATAACTGACAATATAGGATAAATATTGACCAGAGTGAACACTGCTTGGCTACTGAGATCAGATGAAATCCAGCTCATTGAGAGTAATATGGCCATAAATGAATTATTTTTGTTTTTCTGAGAAAGTATAAATGTAGTCAATCTTTCCAGTTCTTCTGCGTCAGCTTACTTAGGGTTGAAATTAAAAACCATCAGGCTTCCAGGTTTGTGGAACACAAATTTATTCCCAGTATTCAAGAGCCAAGGACAGGTAGATCTGTGAATTCGAAGCCAGCTGGATCCACAGAGTGAGATGCAGGATGCCAAAGCTTCACAGAGAAACCTTGTCTTAAAAAACAACAACAACAAACACAAAAAAATAAAAATAAAAAATCACAAAAGAAGAACCTGCTACATCCACTCCAGTAATGACTTGCCTGACAGTCTGAAAAGTCTGGGCACGGTTCCGAGGCAAAAAGTTCAAGGAAACTTAGTGTCCTGGAATCGTGGCATCCTGTATAAACAATGTTCCAATGTCCCTGCTTTAGTTGGTAAACAGATCTGTGTGCTTTCCCTTAATATTGCTTCATTTTAATTCTTCTAAAGATTGAATTTTTGACATATAGCCAGGTTAGATTCTAGGCAGTCCTTGATCCAACCTTGGGTGTGAATAGCTAAGTCATTGCCCTACATAAGAATTCACTACTATCTAGGAATAAGGAAGTTTGTGGTCTGAGGAGGAACCAGACTAGATACTTAGAACTATAGCTAATTGTGTTACATCCAGATAGAAATATTTGCAATTGTCTAAGGGGAAGGTAGACTATACAATAGTCTACAATAGGAACTATGGCTTCTAAGATTAAGTGGACCTTAGGTGGAGCTGGTTGTGATCCCAGTTGTTTAACATTGAATCTTATCCAAGTTGGTTCATGCCTGTCCTTTCTGTGACTGCATTCCTCTGCTTTGTGTAAGAGTCATTAAGCATCTGGTGATCTCATTGTACCTTGCAGATGTGTTACCTAACTCCCCTATTTTCTTCTGTATAAAAAGTCTGATGCTCAATTTGACAAATTACACTCAGATCCATACTCCCTTGTGTGGGTCTGTGTGTCACTCGCCAAACTCCTTGCCCACTTGCTTCCAGAGAACCCTTGCCACACAGAGAAGAGGCCTTAAGGGTCTGCTGCAAGAACCACCATGCTCACCTTGAACTATTTGCTTCAAACTCTAAGGGATGGAGTTGATGTTTGCTCACTTGATAACATTTTCCCCTTGAGAGCCCAAGAACTTGAATTCAATGCTCCAAAAGAAATTAAAAGCTAGGTCTCGAGAGGGTGAGAAGGCTCAATTCTAAATGCTCCCACAGACAATCCTGAAGACAGACCTGAGTTTGATACTCAAGATGTCCTCAGTGAAAGGAGAAAAGTGGACATGTTGTCCTCTAATGAATACACGCGCTATGTGGCATATGCATGCACCCATTTTTGAACACAAAAAAGTTTTAAATGTAATAATTTTTTTGAAACTTGGGTATGTTCCAGTGCAATTTTAATCACAACCCTGTGAAGAGAGAAACAGGAAAATCCCTGGAGCTTCCTGACCAAAACCAGGATAATGAGAGATCCCATCTTGACACTGTTAATGGTGCCTGTGGATTAACAGGTTATTGTGCAGTGAGAGGCCCCATCTCAACACAGTAGATGCTGCCTGAGGACTGGGAGAAGATTTTCCTTTGGCATCAACCTTCATAAACACATATATAGACAAGGACAAGACTTCTTTATACCTGGGCAACTTGGGACACTTGCTCAATAAATTGTACAGACTTTCTAACTATTCTCCAATTGATGTCATTTGATGGTGAGCTTTATTGACACACTCAACAACTACTGAGAAATAACACATGTCCATGAAAAACCTAGTGCAAGGGGGCAAGCCTTTATGCTTACCCCAACCCACACTCAGTAACTCTGTGCTACATTGTCAACACATTGTTTACTATTGTAATTTCCAGTCAAAACTCCCTTTTCACCCCAGCTTCTAGACTGTTAGTTGTCATGTGAGTTTCCCAATTGTGGTTGTCTTTTACATAAACCATGTCCACAGAATTGGAAACACTAGCATCTGATTGACCATGCATATCAGCATTTTATCGTCATGGAAGACTGACTGTGCCTGGTTTAAGAAGTATAGGACATGGTCATAGTTCATATTAGCATCACTGGAGTGTAATGTCTACTGTTAAATATAATTATAGTCTTACCCATCTTGTTCTAGATTCTCCTCAGCAGGAACCAGTGTCTCTCCCGTTTTGCCATCCTGCTTCTGTAGAGCTAGGGTTGCAGCATTTTGATTTGATTTATCTTCTTTGGGCACTATACTCTGCATCACATTTAAGGATTCAGGCACCTCAATGTGATTCCCGTTTTCTGCTGAGTGCACTGAACTGTGATTCAGGGTTTCTGATACATCAGTTGCACTGTTATTTCCGTTTTCTGATGCATGAACTACACTCTGATTCCAGTCTTCTGATGTGTGCCTCCAGCTGTGATTCAGGTTTTCTGCTGCTGGAAACCTGTTGACTTTATGCTTATCAGCATTTTCAGTGACCTTGGATGAAAATTAAGAATAACTGTCTTTAATTTTTTATTTCTCTTAAGAGACAGACTGTCTCATTTGCATATATGCCTTTGTATGTGTGCTGGGGATTGATTCCAGAACCTCCAAAAGATCTGCCACAACTCTTATTTTTAATATATAGTTTTTATTTATTTTCTTTATTTACATTTCAAATGTTATCCATTTCCCTCGTTTTCCTTACTCCTTAAACACCCTATCACATCCTCCCAATTCCTACTTCTTTGAGGGTGTTGCTCCACCACCCCACCCCACCCCCCCACACACTTCCACCTATCAGCCCTCTATTCCCCTACCCTGGGGCATCTATCTAGCCTTCACAAGACCAATGACCTCTCCTCCCATTGATGCATGACAAGGCCATCCTCTGCTACATATGCAGCTGGAGCCATATGTATTCCTTTGTTGATGGCTTAAGAACTCTTAACTGCTAAGCCATCTCTCTAGCCCCAGTAACTGATGTGTTTTAATATGGAGTTTCCTTCATTAATGTTGTAGCTTCACTCATTAGTTTCCTGATTTTCATTCAGAAAAACTACTTTGAAGGCCTGCAGAGGTGCTCAGTAGTTAAGAGAACCAAATGCTATCTCAGATGAAGCAACTTTGTTTCCTAGCCTTCATGTCTAGCAGAACACAAATATCTGTATGTCTATCTCCTTCTTCAGGCCCCCTCAGGCACACAGAGACTTCCATGACATAGACATGCAAACACATAAACACAAAGAAAATGAATTTTCAAAAAATACTTTATATAGAGTTTGACTGCATTATTACATGACATTGATACTTATATAATTGTGCCTTATATCACTTTGAGGGAAAAAGAAAGGTTGTCTTATTGATGAGTGGTCAAACGGCTTTCTAAATATTTATGTTTATATCCATGGATATAAGTTAGTGGAGAACATAGCCCAAGAATGGATTCATGTGATAATTCTGAGTGCTTGTGAGAAGCCTCCAGGAAAACAAGACAAGAGTCTTATGATCTTTCTTTAAATACAGAATCATTCTTGTACTGTGATTTTTGCTCCTCCAGATGTTACAGATAGGAAAAAGGTTACTTCACTTGCTGTTATTTATGTGCCTCTTTCTTAAGACATGGTGTTTTGCCAAGTGTGGCTTGTTTTGTTATTGAACCCCTTACTAGGGTGGTTCTTCTTGACCCTCATAGTATAAATTTCCTGCTGATCTGAATAAAGTTGACTAGAGCATGAGACTTCACTCTGCCTCATTTTAAGCCCCTGCTCTCCTGGGTTCACACTGCCTATTATAGCAGTACCATTTTTGATATGCTTCTTTTTGCATGGTGCAGAATTTAATGTAGAACTTATTCCTGCTGCCCCAAGCTCAGGGAATGCTGAGAAAATCAGATTTGAGGAATGTAAGAACCAGCGAACAGGAAAGAATGCCATGAAATGCTATCTTCTCAACATTACACGTGTGCCACTTTCAAGAACTCATAGCAGCTATGGTTACCTACACACATCTAGCAAGATTAAAAGAAGTCAGAATTACAGATTGTCCAGGGGAGTGGTACATGAGCCCCCACCCTTACTTATCTAAACAGATATTGGTACTTCATGGCTGCTGATTAAGGAAGAATTGTTTTCCTTTCCAAGTGTAGATCCTGGTAGGTTGTTCATGATTCAAGAGATGGCTATACATCAATAAATGTATGATTAGCAGTAATTAGCCTCAGGAGGATAGGTAGAAATGGAAGGAATGTGAATTTAAAGGAGGAAGAATAGGAGAAGGAGATGTGAAATGGGGAAGGCAGCATGTTGCTAGGGATATGTTGGATTTGGAGAATGGAAGTACATGCTTAAAGTAAATAATACACAAGTGTGAGATTCTCAAAAAAGAATTCAAATCATGTTTATAGTTATCACAGACACACACACACACACACACACACACACACACACACACACACATTAGATTGGCAAAATAGCTCCGTTGGTAGAAGTGATTGACACCAAGCCCTATAACTGGAATTTATTCCCTGGAACCCTCAGTGTGAGGGGAGAACCAAATCCAACAATTTGTTGTCTGACTTCCATATTCACTAGAGCAGTCACATGACAACACACAAAACTGATTAGCTAAATCTAATTTTTAAAATGTATCATTTATAAATTGTTAAATTTGTTCATTGTTTCATTTCTATTCATTAGAGTTTTGATATCATGTATGTCTGCAGAGTGAATATGCCTACTCTTGCTCATAGGATATTTCTGATAGTGCCTGGAATATTCCTATACAGCCCTACTTGACAAAATAAATAGTATTCTGTATACATCTGACTTACCAAACTTGTACCCTCTGACATCACCTGAAGCTCTTGTGATTCTTCTATTTGATGTTCTGATTTAACTTTTAGATTTGGATTTTCACCTTTCAATCTAAATTTAATATAATTGAAATAATTATAATCACAAATCAATTTTAAAAAACAGAGCTCCTGAAATATTCAAATACTTTTCTAAAATTATTCAAATGAATGACTTGGTAGCCATAATTTTTCTGGTTAAGCTGTGTTATCCACGCAGCAACTATTGGGATAAAGTTAAAAGTATGCATTTCTACTTTTATGCATGTGGTCCTTGAACATGCAAAGCATGCATACTGGTGAATTCTAATCCAGCACAAAAATATGTAACTTCAGGCAGGAATTTCTCAATGGCAGCACAAAGGACTCATCAGAATTCCTATAACTTCATATTACACTGCTTATTTCCTTTATAAACACTCAAATTCCTTATCATATCCCTTTTCATTGTACCTCCGTATCTGATCTTGAATCTCCTCTTCTCTTCTTGGAGTGTCTCTTTGTAGCTGGGTACTAAACTCTCGGGACTAAATGGGAGATAAATATGTTAGTCACAGTCCAATTCAAACTTTGCAGTCCTGCTCTATGCTCAAGTTTTCTCAGGAAATATGCAAATTTCTCCCTTCCATGTATTTACTGTGACTCTGTGGTAACTGTAGTTAACAGATACTACAATAGGACTCTGGTAGCCCTAAAGCCTAAGATAAGAATAGTTGGTAATTCTAATTTGAAAATATATTGTTCTTTTTAAAAATTTATATTTTATCTATTACTCAAATTGCAATAATGGACAAAAAATCATGGGGAGAAATACTAAAGTAAATAAGGTAATCATTTATACTTTTATATCTCATAAAACAATTTACTAAATATAAATTGAATATTACCTATAATAATGTATATTACATATGAGAATGTCTCCAAGAATAAATTTCCACTGTGTTCTTTAGTAAATTATCTCCCCTAAGAAGTGTTCAGTTCAAATAACATCAAGCTAAGGTGTTTGTTTCCCCAGATGGAAATCTACATGTGGAGCCATCTTCTCTTGTATATAAATGACCAAGGTAATATAAAATTAAAGGCTACATTGTTTGGGGAGTGGACAGCTGTTTGTTTGTCTCTTTGCTTATTTGCCTGTTTTTTGAGACAAAATTTCTTTATGTAGCCCTGACTGGTATAGACCAAATTGACTTAAATTCAGAGAACTGTCAGTCTACTCTGCCTCTGTGTTGAGATGAAAGGGCTGTGTCAGCACTTCTGCCTGAAAGTTAAACTGTTTTACCAAAAAAAGTATTGGAAAACAACACAGAGTAAATCAGAATAATTAGAGAACAATCCAGATATAAGCACAATAGTGCACAATTTCTGGAAAAAAAAAGTCCAAATTAGTAAACACTGAAGGAAATGAAACAGAAAGACCAGCACAAGGAAAGGTGAGATACAGAAATCAACATAAATAGCTCAGAGTGTGAAAATCTTATATCAGGAAATTATAACCAACCAAAGGTCTATACTTTAGTTCTCTTCACCAAATGTCCAAATAAAATTGTGACAAGTAAGCCATAGAAATATTGAAATAGAAACAGTACACAAAAACAATTCTGATCAGGAAAATTAACTCACAAATATCAAGCACTTTTCCTTGTTTCTGACTTCTGTTGTTAAATAACTGGAACTACTGAAGAAAGGTCTGCTGGAGTCATTTCAGAAGAAAAAAAATATACTTTCATTTAATATGGTATTTTAAAAGGAAATGAACTTGACATGCTGAAATAAAATTTAGTTAAGATGTTTATTTTAAATCAAATATAAACTACGGAATTTCAAATCTATGCTTTCAAGCAACTCTGATATTAAAATTTTCAGCTAATATTAATAAAAAAGAATCAGATTATGAATGAAAATCTTTGGCCCATACTGACAGTTACTGCTGCATCTGCCTGTACTGTTTAACTTGGATCATTGCTTCCCTATCTATTGAAAAAATGTGTTTTTTTTTTTTTTTTTTTTTTTTTTTTTTTTTTTTTTTTTTTTTTTTTTTTGCTTGCAGCTTTAAAAAAACATGGCACATAGATCTTTGCACAGAAGGCAAGGATGCTATCACTGAACTGAATGCCGAGGCTCTCTTAGGTTTCCATTGCTGCAATGAAACAACATAACCAAAGACAGCTGGGGAGGCAAATAAGAAATGGCCCTGATAGAGTCTTTAATCATTCCTCTGAAGATTTCCAAACCAGGCTTCCTTTCCACTTCAATACCTTCAACATTTTTAATCTTCCAAGTTCCTACAGAACAGCTCACCAAGCATTGAACACTCAATTGCTTTTCTTAAGCAATATTCCCAAATCCTCTGCGATCCTCCTTCCAAAAATGGTCAACTCTCTTTTATGGCAATGCCCCACTATGATTGTACCAAGTTGTCTTATTTAGGATTTCCATTGCTGTAAGGAAAGACCATGACCAAAGCAACCCAGGGATGAATGGGCATATTTCACTCACATTTCATCCCTAAAAGCACTGAGGGCAGGAAGTCAAACAGGGCAGGAGCCTGGAGGCAAGAGCTCATCATGGTAAGTCATAGAGAAATGTTGCTTACTAGCTTGCTCCTCATCTTTCTTATGAAACCCAGAACCAAAAGCCCAGGGATGGCACCACCCACCATGGGTTTGGTCCTTCACCATCAATCACTAAATTAGAAAGAGCAATATAGGATTGCCTATAGCCAGTCCTTATGGAGATTTTTTTTTTTTTAAGTTGAGGTTCCCTCCTCTCAGATGACTTTGGCTTATGTCATGTTGACCTAATGCTATCCAACACACTTGGCCAAAGCAACCTTTCTGAATTAGAACTTACCTCAATTTGGATCCAAAGCCTACCTTAAACTCTGTTGCTAGCCATTATATTTTTCTCTCACACTTAAACCCCTCATTTATAAAATGGGGATCAAAATATGCTCATCTCACAGGTCTTAGTGGGATTACTCAACAAACACACATGCAAAGCATTTAGAGCACTTTCTGCCATGCAAATGCTCAGTATTTAGACACTTGGCTATTTTTGCTTTGAGACACAGTCTTGCTATATGCAAAAAGAATGTGATGATAGCAAATTGGAACAGAAAAATAAACCTTTGATTTATAAATATTTAGCTAAAGGAAAACCAGGACTCAAATGAGAAAGTATGGATCACTTGACTCAGTACTTACTGCAGAAATGAAAGGCTTCAGTGAATAATTAATAAGAATTTTTGATATACTGCTATAATTTTACAAAATAGCTACTCTTTACAATTTCCTAATTTCAGAAATATTGTTTATTGAAAGGAAAGAGGCAGAGGTTCATTTAGACGTGATGCCTATTTCTCTAAACTTTCTCCACAGGACAGAAAATCTGGACAGGGTGACAGGCATTTACAGGATATAGAATAAATGCAGCACATGGATAACACAGAATCAATGTATATTTGGTGAACTACTGTGTGAAAGGAATAAATAATGTTAAAATTGAACTTTTTATATTTAATAATTGTGAGGATTTTAATAAATTTAACTAATTATATTATTAATTATATCTCAAAACTCATAACCAAGTAATGGGTTATATTGCACTTATAGTTATTTTATCAGCATGTCAAGGAGGTTTAAAGTAGAATAGTGACTATAATCCTTTTCTTGCCCTAGTGTGAGAATATTGCATCAACAAATGAGTCCATGAGGTTAAGGATGAAACATCTACATTTGCATTTGTATGTCCAAAATTTTATTCTCTAGACTGATGTAATTTTCATGTGTGTGTTTTTGTGTGTGAGTGTGTATGTTGTAATGTGTACATGTGTGTGGCATGTGTGTGCATGTATGTATATGGAGAGTATTTGTGTGTGTGTGTTTCCTGTGATAATGTGTGTGTGTGTGTTTCCTGTGATAATGTGTGTGTGTGTGTATGTGTGTGTTTGTGTGTGTGTGTGTGTGTGTGTGTGTGTGTGTGTGTATGCGCACATGTGTGCTCATGTGCCTATGTATGTTCTGGATGAATGAGGTTAGTTAATCTTTACATTTCTATTTCTTTATCTTCACATCAAGACCCACAGTTTTGGGAAGTTTTTTATTTAAATAGATACAACATGGGTCATTTGTTCTTTCATTTATTGAAAGAAACATGTATTTCAACACTCAGGAAGCTATGTTGAATTTTCTAAAATGGCAACCTACCACAACTTAAAGTCAACTAGAAGCAGAGCCTTGACTGAGTGATTTTGTATATCAAGCTTGCTGTGGGGATTTCTGCGGGATATTTTCTTGTTAACTTTAGAAAGACACACTATGGTTGCCAATGTTCCATAGGCTGAGTAATGAGAGCTAACAGTGAACACAAAGGTTGATATTTTAAAATTCCTTTCTTGTCTGTGGATGTGCTGTGACCAGTTCTTATCTCTGATATCCCCACTATGATGAACTATAATCTTGAACTGTAGGCCAAATATCCCCTTTCCTCCACTGTGTTGTGTTGTTGGGTTGTTTGATCCCATTAACAGAAATGATTCCATGACAATTGTTAAATGACCATTAAAATGTTTTATCATGAACCCTTTCACCCAGTCCTCTGTGCTGGGGTAGACTCTAGGCTGGTCTTCTCCATTGAAGACACCATATCGTGACCTACCCTAGAGGACCTGCTGCACTTAGAGTAGGTGGTAAGAAGCCCCTCCCCACCTCCAGAGTCCCAGATCTGCTGCTGCTGCTGCTGCTGCTGCTGCTGCTGGGACCCCAGTAGAGTGAGAACCAATCACCCATCAAAACCCTGCCCTCCTGAAAATCACTCCTCTTCCATCCCTTCTCCTCCTTCACCTAGTCCCTTCTGCTGGGACAGATTCCTAGCAGGTCTCTTCACATGAAGACACCATATCCTGAACATCCTAAAGTACCAGATGCACTCAGAGCTGTTGAGGACCTGCTGCACTCAGAGCAGCTGAGGATCAGCTGCACTTAGAACAGTTGGACAACAGCTTGACTGCTCCATTGAAGACCAAACAGTCTGAAGGCCTCCCAGGATATCTACTGCAGCCAGAGCAACAGATCAGCAGCTTCTCTGCCCAAGTGATTAGCCCTCAGTTGGAAGGCCCCACAGGTGGTCAGATACAGCCAGGGATGCAGACCTGAAGCAACCCAGGGACAGAGGAGGAAGACTCCAGACAGTCACCCAAACGAACAAACACCAAGGATATCCAGATGGCAAAAGGAAAGCACAAGACCATAGGCAACAGAAGCCAATATATGTGAGCCTTGTCAGAACCCAGTTCTTCCACCACAGCAAGCCCAGAATACACCAACACAACTGAAAATGAAGAATCTGCCCTAAAATTCTTTCTTATGATGATAATAGAGTCCCTTAAGAGGATATAAATAACTCACTGAAAAATACAGTTAAACACAATAAAACAGGGGAAGAAATTCAATGAAGCCTTCCAAGAACTAAGAGTGGAAGTAGAAACAATAAAGAAAACACAAATGGAGGCAAACCTGGAAAAGGACAACTTATGAAAGAGGTTGGGAATTATAGATGTAAGTATCACCAACAGACTACAGGAGGTAGGAGAGAGAAGCTGAGTTTGTGCCCAAGGTGTAGAAGATACTGCAGAAGAGGTTGACCCAACTGTCAAAGAAAATTCAAAACATAACAAACTCCAAACCCAAAGCATCCAGTAAATTCAGGACACAATTAAATGACCAAGTCTAAAAATAAGTGAAAGAGAGGCAAACAAAGATTCCCAGCTCATAGGACTTGAAAATGTCATCAACAAAACCATAGAAGAAAACTTCCCCTACCTAAAGAAAGAGATACCTATAATGGCACAAGAAGCCATACCAAATAATGGGACCAGAAAAGAAAATCCTCTTCCCACATAATAATCAAAACAATAAATGCACAGAACAAAAAAAGAATATTAAAAGCTACAAGGAAAAGGGCCGAATAACGTACAAAGGTAGATCTATGAGAATCATACCAGACTTCTCAACACAGATGCTGAAAGCCAGAAGAGACTGGTCAGAGGTCATGCAGACTCTAAACAAACACAAATGCCAGCCCAGGCTATTATTACCAGGAAACCCTCAATCAACATAGATGGAGAAACCAAAACATTCCAGGACAAAATGGAAAAATTCTTTATTCAATGATAACTTGGTCATGGAAGAAATTAAAGACTTCCTGGAATATAAGAAAAATGTTGACACATCATACACAAACTTGTAGGACCCAATAAAAGCAGTGCTAAGAAGAAAGTTCATAAGTTCATAATTACTAAGTGGCCTGGTAAAGAAATGGAGAAATCTTACACTAACAGCTTAACAGCACACCTGAGAACTCTAGAACAAAAAGAAGCAAACTCACACAAGAGGAGTAGAAGCAAGAACTAGTCAAACCCAGGGCAAAAATCAACCAAATAGAAACAAAGAAAACCATACAACGAATCAACATAATCAAAACTAGTTCTTTGAGAGATTCAACAAGAGACAAAAATCCCCTATAGATGACTATGAGGGCCCACAATGGAGGAGCTAGAGAAATTACCCAAGGAGCTGAAGGGATCTACAACCTTTTAGGTGGAACAACAATATGAGCTAACCAGTACCCCCAGAGCTTGTGTATCTAGATGCATATGTAGCTGAAGATGTCCTAGTTGGCCATCATTGGGAAGGGAGGCCCCTTGGTCATACAAACTTTATAAGCTACAGGGAAATGCCAGGGCCAAGAAGTGGGAGTGGTTGTATAGGGATAGCAGGGCATGGAGAAGGTATAAGGGACTTCTTGGGATAGCATTTGAAATGTAAATGAAGAAAATATCTAAAAAAAAAAAAAGAAAGAAAAAGAAAGAAAGGAAAAAAGCCAAAGTAACTAAAGGACCTAGAGGCAGTATCCAAATTAACAAAATCAGAAATGAAATGTAGACATAACAACAGAAATGGAGGAAATACAAAAAAAAAAAAAAATCAGATCCTACTATAAAATCCTGTACTCAATGAAACTGGAAAATCTAGATGAAATGGATGATTTTCTAGACAGATATCACATACCAAATCAACACCAGGTGCACAATCTAAATAGCCAATACTGTACATGTAAATAGAAGGAGTCATTAAAGAATTCCCAAGGTGTGTGTGTGTGGGGGGGAAGCACCATAGCCTGATGGATTTAGTGCAAAATACTACCAGACCTTCAAGGAAGACCTGATAATGATTTTCCTCAAATTATCTCATAATATAGAAAAAAAAATACTACCAAACTCATTCTATGAAGCCACACTTACTCTGATACCCAAATCAAACAAGGACCGATGAACATACACACACACACACACACACACACACACAACATCAGACAAATCTTTCTTAGGAATATTGATAGAAATATACTCAGCAAAATTCTTGAAAACTGAATTCAAGAACACATCAAAAACATCATCACCACTATCAAGTATGATTCATCCCACAGATGCAAGGTTGGTTTTATATAAGAAAATCTGTTAACATGGTCCACTATATAGATAAACTCAAAGAAAAAAATCACAAGATGATTTCATTAAATGCAGAAAAAGTATTTTCAAAATACAATACCCACTTATGTTACAAGTATTGGAGAGATCAGGAATTCAAGGCCAATACTTACAGATAATAAAAGCAATTTACTGCAAACCAGCAACCAATATCAAATTAAATTGAGACCTATTTGAAGCAATCCCACTAAAAATGGGGACAAGATATGGATGCACACTGTCCACCTATCTGTTCAATATAGTCCTCGAAGTGCTAACTAGAACAGTAAGACAATAAGAAGAGATTAAGGGGATAAAAACTGGCAAATAAGAAATAAGGGTATAACTATTTGCAGATGATATGGTAGTAAATGTAAGCTACCCCAAAAATTCTAGCAGAGAACTCCTCAGGCTGATAATCAACTTCAGCAAAGTGGTCGGATATAAAATTAACTCAAATAAATCAGTAGCCTTCCTTTATACAAATGATAAACAGGCTGGGAAAGAAATTAGGGAAACAACTCCCTTCACTATAGCCAAAAATATTATAAAGTATCTTAGGGTAAATTTAACCTAAAGTGAAAGACCAAGTCTCTCAAGAAAGAAATTGAAGATCTCGGAAAATGGAGAGATCTCCCATGTTCATGGATTGGCAGAATTACCATAGTAAAAATGGCCGTCCTACCAAAGGCAATCTATAGGTTCAGTGCAATCCCCATCACAATCCAAACACAATTCTACAAAGAAGAGGAAAGAGCAATTCTCAAATTCATCGGAAAGGCAAAAAAAAAAAAAAAAAAAAAAAAAAAAAAAAAAAAAAAAAAAAAAAAAAAAAAAAAAAAAAAAAAAAAAAAAAAAAAAAAAAAAAAAAAAAAAAAAAAAAAAAAAAAAAAAAAAAAAAAAAAAAAAAAAAAAAAAAAAAAAAAAAAAAAAAAAAAAGAATAGCACAAAGAATTCTTAACAATAAAAGAACAGCTGGGTGAATCACCATCCCTGACCTCAAACTTTACTACAGAGAAATAGTGGAAAGAAAAACAAACAAACAAACAAACAAAAACTCTATATACAGAGACAGACACTTTGATCAATGGAATAGAATTGAAGATCCAGAAAAAAAAAAAAACACACACACACATTTACAGACACTTGGTCTTTGACAAAGAAGCCAAAAATATATAATGGTAAAAAGAAAGCATCTTCAAAAATGGTGCTGGTCTAACTGCCTGTCTGTATGTAGAAAAATGAAAAGAGTTCCATGGTTGTCACCTTCCACAAAAGTCAAGTCCAAGTGGATCAAAGACCTCAACATAAAACCAGATACACTGAATCTAATAGAAGAGAAAGTGGGAAAGAACCTTGAACTCACTGACACAGAGGGAAATATCCTAATGAGAACACCAATAGCTTATTCTTTAAGATCAATAAGTAATAAATGGGAATCCATGAAACTGAAAAGCTTCTGTAAGGCAAAGGACATAGTCAATAAGACAAATCTGCAACCTATGGATTGGGAAAAAAAATTTGACTACCCCACATCTCGTAGAGGCCTAATATCCAAAATGAATAAATAAATAAATAAATAAATAAATAAATAAATAAATAAATAAATAAAACTCAAGAAGGTAACCACCAAATATCTGAACAACTCAATCAATAACTGGGGTATAGAACTAAACAGAGATATCAGAACTGAGGAATCTAGAGTAGCTGAGAGGCAAATAAACAAATGTTCAAAGTCCTTAGTGATCAGAGAAATACAAATCAAAATGACCATGAGATTCTACCTTATACCAATCAGAATAGCTAAGATCAAAACCTCAGATGAGAGCTCATGTTAGTGAGGATGTGGAGAAAAAGGAACAATCCTCCATTGCTGGTGGGATTGCAAACTGCCACAACAATTCTGAAATTCAATCTGGAGGTTCCTCAGAAAATTGGAAATAGATCTACCTGAAGACCCAGAAATGGCACTCTTGGGAATATAGCCAAAAGATGCCCCACCACTCCTCAGGGGCACATGTTCCACTATGTTCATACAAGCCTTATTTGTGATTGCCAAAAGCTAAAAACAACTCAGATGTCCCACGATAGAAGAATGGATACAGAAAATACACAATGGAATAAGACTCAGCCATTAAGAATGAGGACATTCTTCGAGGCCAGCCTGGTCTACAAAGTGAGTTCCAGGACAGCCAGGGCTACACAGAGAAACCCTGTCTCAAAAAACCAAAAAAAAAAAAAAAAAAAAAAAGAAAAAAAAAGAAAAAAGAATGAGGACATCCTGAGTTTGGGAGGCAAATGGATGGAATGAGAAAATATCACCCTGAGTGTGGTAACTCAAACCCAAAAGAACATGCATGGTATGTACTCATTAATAAGTGGGTATTAGCAAAAAGCAGAGAGAGAGAGAGAAAAAGAAAGAAAGAAAGAAAGAAAGAAAGAAAGAAAGAAAGAAAGAAAGGAAAAAGAAAAAAGGGAAAGAAAGAAAAAAAGGAAAGAAAAGAAAAAAAAGGAAAGGAATAAAAAGAAAAGAAAAAGATAAAGAAAAGTACTGAATACCCAAGACATAGTCCACAGAACTCAAACATGTCAAAAAGCTTAAAGGCCCAAGGAAGCATGCCTCAGTTCCACTTGGGAAAAAAGAATGTAATCACAAGTTAGGAGGGACAGAGGAATATGGGAAGGAATGTGTATGGGACAGGGCAGTATGGAGGAGAAGGGAACCTGATCTGCTATTGTGAGAGGGAAAAGGACTGAGGGCCAGCAGAAAGAATGGAAACAGGCAACCTTGGGAGATAGGAGGTTGGGGGCTTCTCCAGAATGCACCAGAGACCTGGGAGGTGAGAGACATTAGATGAAATACCAGAAAGTAAGGAGAGAACCCACCTCCAGCAGGGAGACACAGAATCAAAGAGGGATAGGAAGGCCATGGGACAGTCACAAGTTCACCTATAATTGTTCCTGTCTGAAAGAACTACAGGGAAGGAAATGGAGAGGAGCATTTGGGAAAGAAGGTTCAGTGACAGGCCCAAAGTGTGATCAAACTCAAGGGAAGGTCCCAAGGCCTGACAGTATTTCTGAGGCTATGGAGCACTCAGAAAAGGGGATCTAGCATGACCTCACACTGGAAGACCCAACAAGCAGCTGAAAGAGTCAGATGCAGATATTTGCACCCACCCAGGGCACAGAAGCATCTGACCCCTGTTGTTTAATTAGGGAAGGGTGACCCTGTAGGAGGAACAGCAGTCTCAATTATTCTTGACCCCTGAGGTCTCTCAAACACTTGACCACCAAACAGGCAGCATACACCACCTGATATGACGCCCCAATACACATACAGAAGAGGACTGCCAGGTCTATGTTCATTTAGAGATGATGCACCTAATCTTCAAGAGACTGGAAACACCAGGGAGTTTAGTAGTGGATAGGTGGGGTTGGGGCTGGGGACATTCACTTGGACACAGGGGCTTGGGAGGAGGTATGGGATGTGGAACAGTCAGAGGGTGGATGGCCGGAATAAAATGTGTTGTGTAAATAATAAATTAATTTTAAAAGTTTTTTTGACAAGTATCAGATCTTAAGGATAAAATACAAAACATACCAGAAATATAAATATGTCAACTGCCAATGGGAAATATACATAGCATTAGGAAGACTCTTTAAGAAAGAATAAAGTTGTCACAGATTATGCCAGTTGGATTTTCAAACTGCTGATATACATAAATGAACTTCCATAATCATTTGCTGTTTATCAAGCACAATGAGAGGTTAATATACATCTTGGCCAAAAGGTTACAACTTGCAAATGCACACAACTTCATAAAGCTCGTAGCTGTTCTCTTGTGCCCATATATATTTTTTCCTGACTTCATAAAGCCACTTTTGATTTTTCTGTTAATAACTCTGGTTTTCCCTTCACTGTATCTCTAACCTAAGCTTTTGCTTCATCCTGTTTTGGTAGATAGCACTATATATGATTACTGTCTCAGATTTAAATAACTTCTTTCTTTTGACAGTTGACAAAAGTGATGAGTAAACTTAAGATAGCTTTCCAGTTTGAAGTCACTTTTCGTTCTCCCTATTATGACTGCAGTCATTATTGCTACTCTTGAAGGAAAATTTGTAGAAATGGAAAGAAAAACCTGTATTTGAGATAAATATATTCCATATATTAATTTCAGAAAACTGCAACTAAAATGATGTCTAATTATGTATGTAAAATGAACCTGTATGTATATAATAACATAATAAACTGTCAGCTTTGCATTAAGATTTATTCTTTACTTCTAAAACCATTAAGTGTTGCTAGAATATATTAGTGTATAGTACAAATAGTATATAACTATTATGTGAAATATATTCCTAAAGTTTCACATCACAAGAAATATTTTAATACCAATAAATGTATAATAACATTTCTTCATGATTTCATGTTAAAATTCACAGATAAAATAAAATTTAAGGTGCCATCTAAGAAGGATGGCATGTTGGATGTGAATTCTTTGTGATGTACAGATTGAGAAAAATGAAGGAAGCAAACCACTGTATATGAAAGAGCTGAAGAAAAACAAAGGTACAGTATAGTTTTCAGATGATGAAAAACACAAAGGAATATAGGAGTGTAGGGGATGCAACCTGTGTGACTCTCCCCTGGTCAAGGACAGATAAGCCTTTCAAAAGATAAACCATGTGTTCCTCAATTTCTGCCCTGGGCTACATGGTAAGACCACAGTATCCAGGAGCCTGAGATTCAGCTAGAAAATGACTCAAAGGGTAAAATTAGCATTGCAGGAGTCCATGTTGGTTCTTCACATTAGTGTACTCAGACTCGAAATTGAAAGGGTGCCTACTATTTTAAAGTGAGTTACTTTGGGGGATTGAAGATATAAAATTTAATGGCATTTTGATGAAAATGAGGTCAACTACTACTATAGTGCCTGGAAGAAAAAGAGGTACATAAGACAATCACAGAAAAGAGAGCTGGATATCAAAACATTAAGAAATTCAAGAAACAAGGGAGTTGGGTGGTGAAGAGCTCTAGGTCAGTGGCGCCCCCCTTAAACCCCCCCTGCCGCTCTTCGCGGAACTGTAGAATAACTGCCAAACACAGAGATGACCAGCTTTCATTTCCAAGACATCTTAATGACAAAGGTTAACTTACTAGGCACCAGCAGTGAAAGCATAGGCAGTTCCTTCCTCACTCTAGTTTTCTGGGCTACTTAGGAAAGCTGACCCATGTTTTGCCACATGACTCCCACCCTGCTCATCGGCCCTGACGCCCAGTCCCAGTTACCTGTCATTTCTGTCTCTGTTATTAGTGCCATTCTTGACAAGATTGAGCCTGCTCTGAACTGTGGCAACACCACCCCTGCTCGCAGCCTGGTGGATCTTTCCAAAAGCTTTGAAGCTTTTGAGCTCTCTGGAAGAAGTGAGGCTAGGAGAATCCCAGCACTGCCCTCTAGGGCCCTGGAAGGACCAGCTCTGGCTGGTGGAGGAGCCAGAGGAGGAATGCAATGGATTCCAGTTGCCAGAGAACTTCTTCATGGTGGAGTTCCCCACCTACCCACCCCGAGTCACCCTAGCCCTGCCCTCCCCCTTGGTTATTGGCCACCCTCAGAATCAACACACTGTTATATATCAGAAAAGGAGCCAAGTGAGTTTTGTCACCACCACCACCACGACAAAGCACCCACAAACAAGCTCAGTAGGATAGAGTCCAGGAAGCACTGGTACTCCTGTCAACTGAAGTCCATCCAACTGTTGCCAAGCAACGCATCAAAACACAGGCATGCGCACTCCAACCAATCAGAAAGCCTAGCTCAAACTACTATGATAGGAGTTCTCAGAATTCTTTTTTTTTTTTTTTTTGGTTTTTCAAGACAGGGTTCTCTGTGTAGGCTGGTTGTCCTGGAACTCACTTTGTAGACCAGGCTGGCCTCGAACTCAAAAGTCTGCCTGCCTCTGCCTCCAAAGTGCTAGGATTAAAGGCATGCACCACCATGCCCAGCTCAGAATTCTTGCTGTATATGCTCATGGCCTGATCTGGGAAATTGGGTTACTAGCTCAATCTAGCCTAGGATCTGAGAGACCACGCGTTTGCTGGGCACTGCTAGAGCCTCCTGGGGCCTGCTGGAGCCTGCTGAAGCCTACACTGGTTTAGTCTCCAAGAGCAGTTTCCTAAAAACCTGTCAGTCAACTGCCCTTTCTTTGACTTCCTTCCAAGGCAAAATGCCACTGTGCCCCTCTGTTTTCTCTGAGGATTTGGTAGGAGCCACTAGGCAAGGAAGAGGACTTTGGTGACTACAAAAGCAGTGACATTATGTGGTTTTTCTTGGTTCTTTGGTTGGTTGGTTTCATTTGGGTTTGGTGGGTTGTTGTTTTGTTTTAGTTGATTTTGTCATTGTTGTTGTTTGGGGTGGTGTTTTATATTCCAAGATGGACTTTCCCTAACAGAGAGCAGGCTGGACTTACCTCCAAAACCATCCTGGTACAGAACTCACAGAAATCTGCCTGACTCTGCCTGCCATATGCCAGAATTTAAAAAAAAAATGCACCACCACACCCAGCCAGCTGTGCAATTTTTTTTTCAGTAGAAACATGTACCACTTAGTGTGATGAATGAGAAGTGATCCTGTCCTGTGGTGCCTGTCTTGTTTTCTGCCCCTTGGAGCGGTCTTGCCTTCATTTTATTCTTGCTGTTGGATGTGTCTGCTTGAGTTAGGAAATATTTTCAACATTTTAATTATTTACTCCTTTACAGCAGCATTGGGACACTCAGCTATTAAGGTTGTAGTCTCCCATGTATGGACACCTTTCCTGAGCTAGGTGCAAAATGAAGGACTGTCTTGTCTTAGTGGGAAATCCTCTTCTCTGCCTGATTTGGGGAAGCTGACCCCAACCTTCCCTTCTTAAAGAATGTCACATAGCCTTGTTGATATTACAGGTTCATCTTCCTTTCTCCTGTTAAGAACCTGTACAGCAAGCACTAGGGATTCCTGCTATGCCTCTCCATGCAAATGAGGCATTCCCAATACCTTAAGCTCCAGCCAATAATACATATTCAATGAAAATACCCACCCTCTTCCCAAAAACTAGATAGCTATCCCTCACCCTCCAAAATGCAGAGCTGCCTCATTGAGGCTAATTCTGGAAGTCAATCATTCTGTCACAATCATACTCTCTGGCTACCCAAACACTGCCCACCTAACTTCAGCTCCCCCAGCACTCATGGACTAGTAGCCAATGACCCATGAGGAAGGAGGACTCACACAGAAGCAGAGACAGAGCCATGAACTGAGTCAGGACACTGGCTAACATCACTCTCATTATGATATCCACAGGTCAGAAGCCCCCTCCCACATTTACATGTCTCAAATTGGAGTCTCCCTTGGGAGTCTATAAACATCTGCAAATTGGACAAGTATCATCAACATGTGGGTCACATAAACATCTCACCAGGATGCACTGGAAAACTGCTTTCTTATACTCTCCCCACTGTTTTTCTCACAATCTTCAATCTTAATGGGTGCCATTATCATTCATCCAGTTCCCAACAGTTAGTAAATAGTTCGTCTCAAAAGAAAAACTTCATTAGAACTACTACTTGAGCTAAATATATATTGTTCACAATTTAGAGTGGGAGTTAGTGCTGCACCTGTCATTGTAGTCTCTTTCATTGTTACAGTACATGTGTCACTTGTAAAACATAAGTACTAATGACCAGATAAGAGTTCTATACATACATGCTATTAATTCCATGTGGCCTTTAGCTGGTGTTGTTCTAACCTCAATGCTTTGTGATTGTTGAACATTGCTGCATATATTTTAAACTCTCCCAAATTATTGTCACTGCTGTGTATATGATTGTTGTTTGTTTTATGTTATGTCCTCATGGTAGCAAAATATGAAATTCTGTGATGAAAAAGCCTGTGCCCTTAAGAAACAAAAAGTACCCTATTTGCATAGCATAAAATATATTGCTTGTCCTTGAGGACCTTTCCTTCAGGAAATTAGAATGAGGTCTCTTCTGTCACTTTGATCTTTGGTGACTTTTCCAGCACACTTAGAATCAGGTGTGTTTCTGGCACTACTAATACTCTTCATCACTTAGTGATCAGAATACGATGGAACTGCCTCTACTATGTCCTGCCTGCAGGAACTAAGCAAGATATTGCTGTAAGTTGAAGAAAGTTCTGCCCTAATGGAAGGACTGTGAAAAATGAACCACTATATCTAGTTGTGGACAAACCTGTTGCAGTGGGCCCAGTGCCTATGAAATGAAACATATAATTCATCATAAAATATCTTTATTCTAAAAAAAATGAATAAAAATAAACACACAGGGGTATGCTGTGTCCAGTCCCATTAGCTCCATCCTGTGGCCCAGATTCAGCCTGCCTTTCTGTGTAGGCTTTCTGGGTCCCAGGAACATCCACGTGAAACACCTACCCCACAATCCTCAACAGGTTAGTTACAACTGAGGCACAACCAGCAAGCCCCTTCATGGTTAAAATTTTAAAGATATGGATAGAAGGTGCATGTCTGAATGTAACAAAGGAAACATACACTAAGCCAATGGCAAACATTAAATTAAAGGATAGAAACTAAAAATAATCTGACCAAAATCAGGGACAAGATAAGACTATCTGCTCTCTCACTATCTATTCAATATAGTTCTTGATGTGATAGCTAGAGCAATAAGGCAACTGAAGGAGATTAAAAGGATATAAAATGGAAAGGAAGAAGTCCAAGTATTGCTATCCACAAATTATATGATAGTTTAAATAAGTGACACCAAAAATCATACCAGAGACCTGCCAGAGCTGATATACATATTCAACAATGTGGCAAGATATGAAATTAACTCAAGTTAGTAGCAGTGCTTTGTAGGAAAAATAAGTTGGCTGAGAAAGAAATTAGGGAAGCAGCATTCTTCAAAATAGCCACCAAAATATAAAATATCTTGTTGTAAATCTAAGCAAGATAAATACCTGTATGACAAGAGCTTCAGGTCTCTGAAGTCACATATTGAGAAAATATCAGAAGATAGAAAGATCTCCATGCTCATGGATCTAAAATATTAGCCTAGTAAAAATGGCCATCTTACAAAAAGCAATCTACAGATTCAATGCAATACCCATTATAATTCCAATACAATCCATTACCTTGAAAGAAAAATACTCACCTATACATATGAAACAATACAGGGTAGCTAAAGCAATCCTGGACATTAAAAGTACTCCTGGAAGTACCATCCCTGATTTCAAGCTATACTACAAAGAATTAATAATAAAAAAAATGCATAATATTTGCATAAAGGCAGACAGGTTAGTCAATGAAACTGACATGAAGACCCCCCAAAACATCCTCACATCTATTGACACTGGATTTTTGACAAAGAATCCTAAACCCTACAATGGGGAATTATTATAATATTGTTTAACAGTTAAAGCCAAAAGGGGATATATGCATTATTTTAACAGAAACAAATACATAAGGATTTCTATTGTCAATTTCATGAAAACAATTTTGTAGCTAGTAAAACTCATTTGAATCACTGCTTTACTCCTTATATGTGGGGAACACTTTGTGACAGAATGAAAGAGTTTTCTCTCAGGGATGATGACCCAGTTGTTACTCAGGGTTCTAAGAAGTAAATCTATGTTGAATTTACTACTTTCAACACAGATTATCAGGTATTGTATAAAGGTGGTACATGCAAGCTGACTGGGTTGCCCCAGTCCAGGCAGCTGACTGAGTAGAAGGCTGAGAATTCAATTCAGGAAGTTAGAGCCACACGTTTGTTCCAAACTCTAATTTGGAAAGTAATATTCAACTCCAGATTGCTTTAAGTCATATAATAGAAGAGAAATCCACTTTATGATTTATTTTACTACAATTATAACTGACAACATAGGATAAATATTGACCAGAGTTAATACTCTTTGGCTACTGAGATCAGATGAAATCCAGCTCATTGACAGTAAAATGGCACTCAATGAATTATTTTTGTTTTTCTGAGAAAGTATAAATGTAGTCAATCTTTCCAGTTTTTCTGCCTCAGCTTTCTTGGGGTTGAAATTAAAAACCATCAGGCTGCCAGGTGTGTGGCACACAAATTTATTCCCAGTATTCAAGAGGCAAAGACAGGTAGATGTCTGAATTCGAGGCCAGCCGGATCTACAGAGTGAGATGCAGGAAGCCAAAGCTACACAGAGAAAATATGTCTTAAAAAAAAACAAAAACAACCACAAAAAAATAAAAATAAAAAATAACAAAAGAAGAACCTTCGACATCCACTCCAGTAGTGGCCTGCCTGACAGGCTGAAAAGTGTGGGCATGGGCCAGAGGCAAAAAGTTCATGGAAATTTAGTGTCCTGAAGTTGTGGCATCCTGTATAAAGAATGCTCCAAGGTCCCTGCTTTATTTGGTAAACAGATCCGTATGCTTTCCCTTAATATTGCTTCATTATAAGTGCTGCTAACGATTGAATTTTTGACATATAGCTAAGTTGGATTCTAGGCAGTCCTTGATCCAACCTTGGGTGTGAATAGCTAAGTCATTGCCCTACATAGGAATTCACTACTATCTAGGAATAAGGAAGTTTGTGGTCTGAGGAGGAACCAGACTAGATACTTAGAACTATAGCTAACTGAGTTACACCCAGATACAAGTATTTACAATTGTCTAAGGGGAAGGTAGACTATACAATAGTCTACAATAGGAACTATGGCTTCTAAGATTAAGTGGACCTTAGGTGGAGCTGGTTTTGATCCCAGTTGTTTAACATTGAATCTTATCCCAGTTGGTTCCTGTCAGTCCTTTCTGTGACTGCATTCCTCTGCTTTGTGTAAGAGTCATTAAGCATTTGGTGATCTCATTGTACCTTGCAGATGTGTCACCTAACTCCCCTATTTTCTTCTGTATAAAAAGTCTGATGCTCAATTTGACAAATTACACTCAGATCCATACTCCCTTGTGTGGGTCTGTGTGTCACTCGCCAAACTCCTTGCCCACTTGCTTCCAGAGAGCCCGTGCCACACAGACAAGGGTCTGCTGCAAGAACCACCAGGCTCACCTTGAACTATTTGCTTCAAAGTCTAAGGGATGGAGTTGAAGATTGCTCAGTTGGTAATATTTTCCCCTTGAGAGCCCAAGAACCTGAATTCAATGCTCCAAAAGAAATTAAAAAGCTAGGTCACTAGAGGGTGAGATGGCTCAATTCTAAATGCTCCCACATAATAACCTGAAGACAGACCTGAGTTTGATACTCAAGATGTACTCAGTGAAACATGTTGTCCTCTAAAGAATACATGCACTGTGTGGCATATGCATGCACCCATTTGTGAACACAAACAAGTTTTAAAATGTAATAATTTTTTGAAACTTGTGTATGGTCCAGTGCAATTTTAATCACAACCCTGTGAAGACAGAAACAGAAAAATCCCTGGAGCTTCCTGACTAAAACCAGGATAATGAGAGATCCCATCTTGACACTGTTAATGGTGCCTGTGGATTAACAGGTGATTGTCCAGTGAGAGACCTCATCTCAACACAGTAGATGCTGCCTGAGGACTGGGAGAAGATTTTCCTTTGGCATCCACATTGATAAGCATATATATAGACAAAGAAGTCTTTCTTTATACCTGGGCAACTTGGGACACTTGCTCAATAAATTGTACAGACTTTCTAACTATTCTATAGATGTCATTTGATGGTGAGCTTCATTGACACACTCAACAACTACTGAGAAATAACACATGTCCATGAAAAACCTAGTGCAAGGGGGCAAGCCTTTATGCTTACACCAACCCACACTCAGTAACTCTGTGCTACATTGTCAACACATTGTTTACTATTGTAATTTCCAGTCAAAACTCCCTTTTCACCCCAGCTTCTAGACTGTTAGTTGTCATGTGAGTTTCCCAATTGTGGTTGTCTTTTACATAAACCATGTCCACAAAATTGGAAACAATAGCATCTGATTGACCATGCATATCAGCATTTTTTCATCTCTTTTTGAGTGACAGCCCCTCCTGAATGGGCCATATACTAATGAGGTGTAGTTTGCTGCACAAACCCCAGATCAACAGGACTCTCTTTAGTCCCGGGCGGGCATATAAGCAGCAGCTTTCCCGCTGCTTGGGGTCCTGGGCATCTACAATCAAGGCACTCCTGAATAAACGCTGATTGAGAAGATCCCAGTGGTGTGACTTTCTTGCTGGTCGAGTTAGGCACATCACAAAATATAAATTTAATATTACCTATAATAATATATATTACATATAGGAATGTCTCCAAGAATAAATTTCCACTGTGCTCTTTAGTAAATTATATACCCTAAGAAGTGTTCAAGCTATTCAAGGATAAATAACATCAAGCTAAGATGTTTGTTTCCTCAGATGGAAATCTACATGTGGAGACATCTTCTCTTGTATACAAATGACCAAGTTAATATAAAATTAATGGCTACATTGTTTGGGGAGTGGAGAGCTGTTTGTTTGTCTCTTTGATAATTTGCCTGTTTCTTTGAGACAAGATTTATTTGTGTAGCCCTGACTGTTATAGACCAAGTTGGCCTCAAATTCAGAGAACTGCCAGTCTCCTCTGCCTCTGTGTTGAGATGAAAGGGCTGTGTCAGCACTTCTGCCTGAAAGTTAAGCTGTTTTACCAAAAAGAGTATTGGAAAACAACACACAGTAAATCAGAGTAATCAGAGAACTATCCAGATATAAGCACAACAGTGCACAATTTCTGAAAAATAAGGCCAAATTAGTAAACACTGAAGGAAATGAAATAGAAAGATTAGTACAAGGAAAGGTGAGATACAGAAATCAACATAAATAGCTCAGAGTGTGAAACTCTTATATCAGGAAATTATAACTAACCAAAGGTCCATACTTTAGTTGTCTTCACAAAATGTCCAAATAAAATGGTGACAGGTAAGCCATAAAAACATTGAAATAGAAACAGTACACAAAAACAATTCTGATCAGGAAAATTAACTCACAAACCATGAGCACTTTTCCTTGTCTCTGCCTTCTGTTGTTGAATAACTGGAACTACTGGAGACAGGTTTGCTGGAGTCATTTCAGAGGAAAAAAACAAACAACAGACATGGCTGAGTTCATTTCTTTCAGATAATTCTGTAGGCTTGACTACTTTATGTTAAATGAGGTTGTTTACTGATGTTATTTTTCTTCTGGTTTAAATGAGCTTTTAGCAATTCTACACACACTTCTCCCAAACTATGAAATATCCACCAAAGCCTCACTCACAGTTCTACTTTGAAGGGGCACAGGAATGTACTGGCCTAGCTTAAGAATAAAACAACTGTAAACCACTATCTCATAGGGTGCATGGATGTCCAGGTAATGACTCATATAATTTTCTACCTGAACTGAAACAGGACTGGGAATGAGGCATAAGGCAGAGAGTTCTACCACCTCTCCCTCTAGTACAATACTAAGGTGTGTTGAATTAGCCATCTTCACTGTCAGTTCAGACATGCATATAAAAAGAACACTTGGTATCACTTTGTCCAAAATGGTACAAGGAGGCCCAAGAAACAGTTGAAAATATTGCCAAGATAAAATGTACATAATGTCAAGAATACCTGGATATGTTAAGTTCTGGGAGAAGTCTAAGGGACAACAAAAGTATGAAATTTACAACCTGCACTCAGCTTTTCCATCTAGGTCCTAGCTTTTCAGGTCTACATGAATTAACAAATACTAGGAAATTTCCTTGTGTACAATATAGTGGAAAGTGTGACAGAGAAGCAGAGTCCTGTTGATTTTTACCTGTTTATCTAATAATGGTTTTCACATTTAAATTCTCAACCTATACAACTTATACAAACACAGTTGCTTGAAATGAAAATACGCACAATGACCAGGAGGATACCACTCTCCACTCTCTCCTTCTCTCCCTCCTTTTCGTTCCCTACCCCGTGTACGTGTGCATGTGCGTGTGTGTGTGTGTGTGTGTGTGTGTGTGTGTGTGTGTGTGTGTGTAGATAGACTGGGGTTTTCTATGTATCTCTGCCTGTACCTGAGCTAGTGCTAATTCACACATAAGTCTTAAGTCAATCCACGTTTCAAAAGTTTATGAGAATTGAAACTTTGAAGAGAAAAAATCTTTTCAAAATGTACTTTCACTTAATGTGGCATTTTAAAAGGAAATGAACTTAACATTCGAAATAAAATATAGTTAAGCTGTTTATTTTAAATCAAATATAAACTATAGAGTTTCAAATCTATGATTTCAAGCAACTCTGATATTAAATTGTTTCAGCTAATATGAATAAAAAACAGAATCAGATTATGAATGAAAATCTTTGGCCCATACAGTATTTTGGCCCATATTGCTGAATCTGCCTGTACAGTTTTTAATTTGGATAATAGCTTCCCTATCTATTGAAAAAATGTGATTTTTTTTTTGTTTTGCTTGCAGTGTTAAAAAAAAAGGCACATACATCTTTGCAAAGAAGGCAAGGATGCCACCACTGAACTGAATGTCGAGGCACTCTTAGGTTTCCATTGCTGCAACTAAACAACATAAGCAAAGACAGCTGGGGAGGGAAATAAGAAAGTGACTCTCACCTTCAGGGACCGAAGGCTGAATAAACTCTTCCTTCTATAAACTGCCTTGGCTGGAGGCTTTAGCACAGCAACAGGAAAGTAACCAATATAATTGTTTTCTGGTTTTAGAAATGCTTATTTCTTAAAAGACGCCATGCTCCTGGTAGTGTAGCATTCATCTGTACTACTTGTAGATACAGATTATTTCTATTTTTTTTGTCAGATGTGTATTATTTTTTACTTCATATGTAATGATGTTTTGATTATGTGTATGTAATGTGCACCACATGTGTGCCTGGTCACCTCAGAGGTCACAAGGGGGCATCAGGTTTCCTGGGACTAGTGTTACAGAAGGCTGTTAGCCACCATATGCATGACAGGGTTCAAGCCAGAGACCACTGGAAGCACCAGCTGCTAAGTTCCCTAAGTTCCCATGGACTCCACAGCTTCTGAATGTCTACTTCTTACAGTAGCTATGTGCACAACAGTTACCTGCTTAAGGAAAGCAAGCATGGCCCATGCGTCAAGGGCCAACTGTCCTTCAGCTAAGGCTCAAAAACACACACCCTAACTCCCATCCCCCCAGGCTGCCTCTATCTTCCTGTTTGGGTTAATTACCTTGAAATTGACAAAGTACTCTAGGCTGGATTCTTAAAACCATCTTCGAAACTGTTTCCGCTATAAATTTCAGTGTCTCTTATTTTATGTGGAGATCCTTCAACCACTTAGACTTGACCTTAGTACAAGGAGATAAGAATGGATCCATTCCCAGTCTTCTACAGGATAACTGCCAGTTGAAGATATGGACACTGGGGAAAAATTCCTGAATACAACAGCAAAGGCTTGTGCTGTAAGATCAAGAATTGACAAATGGAACCTCACAAAGTTGCAAAGCTTCTGAAGGCAAAAGATACTGTCAACAAGACAAAAGGGGCACCAACAGATTGGGAAAGGATCTTTACCAATCCTAAATCAGATAGGGGGCTGATATCCAATATATATATAAAGAACCCAAGAAGGTGGACACCAGAAAATCAAATATCCCCATCAAAAAGTGGGGCACAGAGTTAAACAAAGAATTCTCAACTGAGGAATACCGAATGGTTGAGAAGCACATGAAAAAATGTTCAACATCCTTAATCATCAGGGAAATGCAAATCAAAACAACCCTGAGATTCCACCTCACAGTAGTCAGAATGGCTAAGATCAAAAATTCAGGTGACAGCAGATGCTGGCGTGGATGTGGAAAAAGGGGAACACTCCTCAATTGTTGGTGGGAATGCAAGCTTGTTCAACCACTCTGAAAATCAGTCTGGTGGTTCCTCAGAAAATTGGACATAGTTCTACCGAAAGATCCTGCAATACCTCTCCTGGGCATATACCCAGAATATGTTCCAACTGGTAAAAAGGACACATGTTCCACTATGTTCATAGCAGCCTTATTTATAATAGCCAGAATGTGGAAAGAACCCAGATGTCCCTCAACAGAGGAATGGATACAGAAAATGTGGTACATTTACACAATGGAGTACTACTCAGCTGTTAAAGACAATGATTTCATGAAATTCCTAAGCAAATGGATGGATCTGGAGGGTATCATCCTGAGTGAGGTAACCCAATCACAAAAGAACGCACATAACATGTACTCACTGATAAGTGGATATTAGCCCAGAAACCTAGACTACCCAAGATACAACTTACTAAACACATGAAACTCAAGAAGAATGAAGATCAAAATGTGGACACTTCACCCATTCCTAGAATTAAGAACAAAGCACACATTGGAGGAGTTATAGAGATCAAGTGTGGAGCTGAATCAAAAGGATGGACTAACCAGTGATTGCTGCAGCCAAGGATCCATCCCATAATCAGCCACCAAACCTAGACACTATTGCATATGCCAGCAAGATAGTGCTGTAAGGGCCCTGATATAGCTGTCTCGTGGGAGGCTATACTAGTGCCTGGCAAACACAGAAGTGGATGCTCACAGTCAACTATTAGATGGAACACAGGGTTCTCAAGGAAGGAGCTAGAGAAAGTACCCAAGGAGCTGAAGGGGTCTTCAACCCTATAGGTGGAAGAACAACATGAACTAACTAGTACCTCCAGAGCTCATGTCTCTAGCTGCATATATAGAAGAAGATGGCCTAGTTGGCTATCATTGGGAAGAGAGGCCCCTTGGTCATACAAACTTTATCTGCCCCAGTACAGGCGAATTTCAGGGCCAATGGGGGGAGTGGGGTGGGGGCTGGGGCAGGGTATAGCAGATTTTTGGGAGAAGAGGTGAAATGTAATGAAGAAAATATCTAATAAAAAAAGAAAAAAAAAAAGAAAAAGAATAAACATCCTCCCTGCTGGTCTCAGTCCCAGTTCCCCACTCTCCAGGGACCATCCCTGCATACTGTACCTGCTAGACATCCCTCATCATTCACACAGCCTGGGAGAGAGTTCCCCAAAGTTCTCTAGCTAAAAGTCTTTGTCCATAGCCCACACTTTAGGAGTGCAACCCAGGGGGAGGAATGTAGGTCACTCAGGACACACCCAAGAAGGAAATATTGGACTTCTTTCAGCTGTCAAGGCGTGTATATGGATGGCCTCATCAACCCCAACACACACACAAGTGTGCGCGCCCATCATTGCGAGCTGCCACAGCAAGGGCCTAAAATAAACAGACCCTCTTGGGAACTTGTCTGCAAGCCCACCTTCTACCCACTCACCTGAAAGTGAGGTTGAGAGAATGCTCACTTCTGATGAGTTTCCCTGAAAAGCACCAATGGTGTTGATTGAAGCTCAGCACATACACACTAAGGCCACTTCCAGTGTGGGCCTGTCTCCTGAGGAATCTGTCAGTGGAGCATGGCCATGCATCCCTAACACCCTTCTGAGCAGCAGTAATGCTGAGTGGGCTTGCCAAGGCTAGACTGAGCCTGGGAGCCTGAACTCCTCACTGACTGTCCTTTTATAGAGAAAGTCCACAGGCCTTTGCTTAAGATTCCAGCAGTGACATGTTCACAGTGGTGACATACCAACCAGGCAGAAAAACAGACCAAACCAGTCTGTCTGAAATTAAGTGATCCAAATTATCTTCTCTTCTCTTAATATGCCTGAGAGTGAATTTTTAAATTCTGAACATGTTCCAGAGACTCCTTTTAGGTTGTAATCTGCCTGAAGTTACCTACTGAAGGATAATTTGCACACCATAAAATCTGCCAATATTCGATATATAGTTTTATGAGTTTTGACTAATATGTAAGTCATGGATCCATACTGCCTTTGAGACCTATGTGCATCCACCTCCCTAATGAAAGTATCCCTGTGTCCATGGTTAACTCAGAATGAATCTGATTTGCCATTTAAGCTGAATGCTGCATGTTATCTAAGTGAGGGTACATCCTGTCTCCTGGCACCTCACCTGTAGATCAGTAAGCGTACAGTATGCCAACATCCTCACAGGATGCCAGATGTAGTTCTGCTCTAACTCATCCCCTGAGAGGCTGCTGATTTCAGCTACTCTGAAGAAAGGGCACCAGAACCAGACATCAGGTCTAAGCGATGGGTTGGAAACTCCAAGGAGCCAGGAGCCCTACTATTCTAAGGATGAATGTGTCCTTCTGAGAGACAGTTAAACTGAGCAAATTATCTTTACTTCTATGAGAAAAAGAAAGAAACCACTCAAACCCTAAAGTCCAAACATCCTCAGAGCTAATAAAATATTAGCCAATGAATGAACCTGCTCAGCCTTCAGAAAAAGCAAGTATGAGCTGCCAAGGAGCCAGGTTTTCTACCTGCCTGAGCTGAAGGCTGGCCATTCACTCCCTCCCCTCTGAAACAGAGACTGCACACACACCCCCTTCCCCTTCCCAAGCACAGCTACCAGACACATGCTGGAGATCTAGCCAGTGAATTGCCTTAGAAGCTAAGTGAAAAGCCACCAAAGCTCCTTTTCTTTTGTCTACAGAATGAGCAACTGATTCTGAACCAGAGGAGCACAGAGCAAATGTTTAGCTTCAAAATGGATGACGGGGAAAGCAATGCTAATAATAAACAAAGGTTCGGAGTCACAGCCATTTAGGAAAAACTGGTTTGTGCATTATATAAGTTTTACTAAAAATACAGCATGCAGTCGACCCCTTAAAGAAGCAGAGCCAGGCTAAGTGTGGGGACAGCAACCACTATGGCACTTTCTCCCCAAGCTCAGTTAGTTTCATGCTGGTAACTCACATCATCCAAGGTTGATGTCACCCTGAAGATACCAGAAGAGACAACCAAGAGGCAGCCACACTTTTGCATTCACTATGTAAGACAATATATATCTGAAGAAAATGTGACGCTGGCAAACACATCCATTCACACTGGTTAAAGGACAAGCACCTCAGCTCAGGACCCCTGTTGTCCACAGCACAGACACTCGAGGATCTATCTGCACTGAGGTTTCTGATCTGCTGGACACTGACCTAGCTGAACATTTTCACAGAGAAACTGGATGCAAAGGTGAAGTCTCTCAAACCCAGCCTCTGCCACCCAAGCAGATTCAGCACACTTCAGAAGGACCCATCTTCCACCTCCCAGCATTCTTCACTTCCCAGCATCCTCCACCTCCCATCAGCCTCCATCTCCCAGCATCCTTTACCTCCAAGGATCCACCATTTCCCAGCACCCCCATTCTCCAATACCCACCTTTCTCCCAGCATCCTCTATTCTTCAACATCTTCCTCTCCCAGCATCCTCTGTATTGGTCAAAGGGATTGGAGAAAGGACAGAAGTAGACATTTTCTGAGATCATTTGAGAGTTCATCTAAGAAATTTATGCTTCCCTAAATGACTAAAGAGAGCCAACATGCAAATCTGTCAACTAAAATACCAATAGTCTAAGAATGGATGACAATTCATAATCCCTAGGACTTCCTGAGGTTACCTGCTGCCAGTCAGAACAAACCACCCAGTCCAATTCACTGCTTGGACTGCTGTGGGGGAGGGGAAGCAATATAAAAGAGATTAAAAGAAGAACTGCTTCAAGCATCAGTAGTGCTCCTTGCATCTCTAGCATGCTGTATTGTGCCCAAACTACAGATTATACAGATCTGAAAAAAAAGGCCAGCAAAATGGCCCAGTTTCTAACAGCACTTGCCACACGTCCTGATGACCTGAGTTCAATCCCTGGAATCCCAGAAAAAGGTAGAAGGAGAGAATCAACCCCACAAAGTTATCCTCCCACCCCAATATGAGCAAGCGTATGTGTGTGTACACGCACACGCACACACACACACACACACACACACACACACACAAAAAAAAAAAAACAAACACACACATGAATAATGTTTAAAAGTAATAACAATAAAATAAAGCCTCCCTCCACAGTGGCTATAACTATAGTCACTGGCCATCTTAGGCTGAATAAAAAGAAGCATTCACAGTCCCCCCCCCCACACACACACACAGCAAGTTTAAGCTCACAGCATTGGGGACAAGCAGCCCAGCATGCTGACATAACAGCCCCAGGAGCAAGCCTGTCACCTGGGCCTCAGCCTCACTCCTTGCTTGTTGCCAATCTTATCCAGTGGAAAGTTCCACACTATCTCCTGCCCTCAGGAACTCCACGGAAAACTGCCCCTGGATAAGCCCCTTCCAACCCAGTTATCATATCAAACCACATGGGGCAAATTCCCAGGCTGAGGGTTCAATTAACCCACATGAATAAGGGCTTCTGTTCCCAGGTCACCTCCCCACAGGCTCTCCGTGGATCCTTGTAATGGCCCAGGGCATGCTCGTCAGGCTGCTATTATATCAGCTCACTGACAGGGAGTCATCAGAGCATCAGTCCAGAGGCAAAGCTAGGGCAGGACCCTATTCTCTGGGCACCAGATCCTTGCCTGGAGTGCTCAGAGAAGAAATTTAAATGGGGGTAGGAGGGTTAGGCAAGTGCAGAATACAAAGACCTGGTGTGCTCAGTTCTGACTTCTTAGGGTTCTATGCCAAGTCCCGCAGAAATGGTGTAATGGTGTAAGCTAGGTCACCTGTCAGAAACTGCAGCCAGAAGAGATGCAATATACCCATTTTATCACCCAGGGGAGAAGCAGGAGGCCCCTGCTGCTGCTTGACTCTGTGACTTTTTGCAAGTTACTTAATGTCTCTGTGCCATTTCTAATGTGAAAACAAGAAACGTTTACAGTATGTTCCTCATGGGGTTAGCTGGATGATTAAATGTATTAAAATGCATAAAGAGGTTATGATTCTCAAAGCACTTAGAAACAGGCCCAGATGCATCATTAATGCATAATTTAAATGTTTAGAAAATAACAGATGAGAAGAAAAAGGAAACAGGGAGAGGTGAACGGTAAGAGTTTAGGGGGGAGGGTATAAGATAAAAGCAAAGGGTTTTCAGGGGCCTCTTATCTAACTCAGCTTAAATCACACAACTGCTGACTTAACCATACCTAGCCATTCCCTAGACTGTTGAACTGTTCGAAGATGGTATGCCTCAGGGACATCTGAGGGTCTGAAGACAAGAAAGTGACACCCTCCATAGCTGTTGCTGCTGCTGCTGTAAGGTGGCAGGAGTTGGGGAGGAGAGAGCTCAGGTGCTGAGGGCAGAGGAAGCCCCAAACCTCTGTGGTGCTAGGCAGACAGGTGCCATGGTGAGCAGAGCAGCCCTGCAGGCCACACTGACTTCTGCTCTGAGTTTTTACCAGTGATTTTACTGAGATGATTCACATGATCTCATACAAATCATCATGCAAAGGGGTGGTTCATTGTGTGTGTTAGTGTACTCCGTGTTATGCTACAAATTTAGACTCTTAACAACCAAGAAAATCTTGAACTTTAAACTGTCACTCCCCATTGTTCCTCCATGCCAACTCTGGACAACTAGTCTACCTTCTGTCTACCTTCCCTAGAGGCTTCACATATATATGGTTTCTATACATTTTACACACTACAGCACAGAATAGGGCCTGGTGAGAGAGATTGCTCTTGCAGAGGACAAACTTTGCTCCCCAGCTCTTGCATCTGGAGGCTCACAACCACCTGTACCTCCAGCTCTTGGGGATTTGACACCCTCTACTGGCCTCTACAGCCACTGCACCTATGTGCACATATACAAAAATAAAAATAATTCTTTTATAAGACTGTGGGATACATCAAGTTGACTAATGCCTTCTTGACACAGCTTGAATGCCACTCCCTTGCTCCTAGCACTGCTGGCTTCCCAGTGCCCTTGGGATGAAGTCGGCAGCTAATAAAATTCATGGTGATCTTCCTGTTACTGTCTGCTCCCTGACATCCAGTCCTTTCCCCTTGTGCTCTAACCACTTTGTCAACCACCTGATTCTCTCCACCAGTTCAACTCTCTCGCAATACTCATCTCTACCTACAAGGTCCATCCTCCAGCCTAAATTCTGATTTCACATCAGCAAGAAGAAGTCAGCTGATCATGATAAGGCTTAACACACCATTCCTGGAACCTGTGTGAGCTACAGTGCACTCACCAGCCCACACCAGCTTCCTTCCCTCCCTCCCTCCCTTCCTCCCTCCCTCCCTCCCCCCTCCCTCACTAACACAGCCAGGTGCACTAATGCTCCCCATTCACCATGAGGTCTGTGCACCTACCTGGCACTGGGGAGCACACTGTTGCTAGGACAATGAAAAGACTAGATGAGGTTGGAGAGGGGGTGGTGGGTAAAGCTGTAGGCCCCACCCATCATGATCCCTCTAGGTGCGTTTGTCTGGCTCACTGGTTTTCATCTCAGTTTTCCCTCATTTGCCAGCCATGTACAACACCTCTGCTGACTCTCTGGCACAAAATTCCCACATGCTTGCTCTAACTGTGGCTTGGAAAATGCCAGCTCTCACAACCAGGGATTCTGGGGAATGGAGTACAAAGGAGTGTGCATGTATAATGGCCAGTGATCAATGCCAGGTATTATCTTTGAACACACTCAGGAACACACACACATTCTACCTTCTGTCTCTTACTGAACCTGGCGCCACCCAGTTGGGCTAGACTTGCTGGCACTCCAGGCCTCTCCCTGCTTATCCTCCACTGTATGAGCCTGGATCTTCATGCTTGCATGGTAGACACTTTACCAAAGGAGCCATCTCCCCAGTCCTGACCAAGGTTACACCCCACAGTATGGAGTTAGTGGGGGTTCACATCCTAACCCAGCTGGGTTTACTCCCCTCTAACCCACTCCCCTCTGCATGCATCCAGCTGGATCCACCATACCCCAGCCCCTGCCAATCCCACTCCTATCATTCCAGTCAGTCTTTCATGTGTCCTTTTTTTAAACAAAGATCTTTGCTGTGTGTGTCTTTACACTTAAAGTCAAAATCGGTTTTACATTTCATGAATCAAAGGAAATAAACATTCACAGGGTCACGCTCCTCCCTCACAGAGCTCTCAGATGGTAGTTTCCTAAGATTCAGACTGACAAGTTCTATTATACACACACACACACACACACACACACACACACACACGTATATAAATGTGTGTATGTGTATATACATATATATACACACACTTGCTACATAAAGAACAAAGCAAGGCTTGTCTGATAGAACTATGAATGAAAGAACAACTTACAAGGGTTGAAAATACAATTATAAAGATTTATAGAATGTGGTACATTTACACAATCGAGTACTACTCAGCTATTAAAAACAATGAATTTATGAAATTTGTAGGCAAATGGATCTGGAGTATATCATCCTGAGTGAGGTAACCCAATCACAAAGAACACACATGATAAGCACTCAGTGATAAGCGGGTATTAGCCCAGAAGCTCAGAATACCCAAGATACAATTTACAAAATACATGAAACCCAAGAAGGAAAACCAACGAGTAGATGCTCCGTTCCCTCGTAGAATGGCGAACAAAATACTCATGCGAGGAGTTGCACAGGCAAAGTTCTGAGCTAAGATGGAAGGAAAGACCATCCAGAGACTGCCCCACCCATGGATCCATCCCATAAACAACCACCACACCCAGACACTATTGAATATGCCAGAAATATTTTGCTGAAAGGACCCTGATATAGCTGTCTCTTGTGAGGCTATGACAGCGCCTGGCAAATACATAAGTGGATGCTCACAGTCATGTATTGGATGCTCTAATGAAGAAGTTAGAGAGAGTACCCAAGGTGCTATAGGGGTCTGCAACCCTATAGGAGGAAAAACAATATGAACAAACCAGTACCCCCAAACCTATGTATCTAGTTGCATATGTTGCAGAGCATGGCCGAGTTGGCCATCAATGGGAGGAGAGACCCTTGGTCTTGCGAAGATCATATGCCCCAGAACACGGGAATGCTAGGACCAGGCAGTGGGAGTGGGTGGGTTGGGGAGCAGGGAGGTGGGGAGGGTATAGGGGAATTTCAGGATAGCATTTGATATTTAATGAAGAAAATATCTAATAAAAAATAAAATAAAGTATTGTGTTGTTAATTATAAAAACAAAATAATAAAGCCGGGTGGTGGTAGAGCACTCCTTTAATTCCAGAACTTGAGAGGCAGAGGCAGGCAGATTTCTGAGTTCGAGGCCAGTCTGGTCTACAGAGTTAGTTGCAGGACAGCCAGGACTATGCAGAGAAACCCTGTCTCAAAAAACAAAACAAAACAAAACACAAAAAAAGAAAAGAAAGGAAAAATAAAAATTAAAAGAATAAATATTTATATGTATGCATGTGAGTCTATAATATAGATATACATCATGTGTGCACACAGACTTCCTTCACAAAGGGAGATCACCACAGGGCACAAACACTTCCTGACTCCAGCCTCTCAGTGAGACAAAAAGAACTCTAGTGATCTAGTATGCTTCTCTCCTGGCTCTCCAGCCTCCTTTTTCCACTCTGCACCCCACCACAGAACCAGCACAATGTCACACTGTCTCTCCTGGTTTGCTGTCAAGAAGATGCATTCCCCTCCAGTAAGCCTTGCTGCCTCTTGTTCATCCAAGGGTCTTGATTTGGATGTCTTTTCCTACAGGAGAGGTCTCCCTGAAGCACCTGCTCACACCTGAGTTAGATCCCACTCCACCCTCACTCCTCCAGGATGCCTAAGGGACTGAATACTTGTGGGCTCCACACTGCTTGATTGAAAGTATCAAAGAAATAGGGCCCTTGTTGTCCACTGCACCTGGACAGGAGCATTCCCAATGAATTGAGCATTCCCAATAAATACTGCACGAACCATATTCAGAGATGATTGGCTCTTTCTAATTGCACCAATTTTCTTCTTGCAGAGTTTCTGCCCATGGTCTGGAAACATTACTTATATATGATCTCATAGTGTTCTGGATGCAACAGATAAATCATAGAAACACCAAGGTAAGTCAACAGCAATGAGGATTCCCTGCAAGGTTTGGATCTGACATTAACAAGTCTTGCCTGCTTAACTGGGTAAGCAACAGGACAACAGAAGCAAGGTGGACAACCAGCACTTCTCATTCTAAATCCTCAGATATAGAACAATGTGGGGAGAAAGAACAGCTGGAGAAAGTGGAGAAAGGATGTCTCTGAGCGAGTCTTCTCTAAAAGGCACGTGTCCAGACTCACTAAATTAAATGTCTCAGAAGAGTCTGAGTTGTGCTCCGTGCAGGGAGGGCACACACACACACATACACACACCGTACCAGCTATCTCACAACCAGACAATAACCTGTTACAGAGGTGAGACTCCTTCAGAGCTCTGTTTATCCGGGAAGGTGCTTTTGGTTCTGTTTGGTTTGTTTTTAATTTTTTTTTCTGTTTCTTAGACAGGATCTCTCTCAACACAACCCTGGCTGGTAGGGACCTCCTGGATCAGCCAGACTTAGAAGCATGCAGTGCACATTGGTTCAGTCCAATTCCATTCATATTTAAATATAATGAAATAATTGCTGCCACCAACACACCAACTACTCTATCAAGTTCCTCATGTCCAGGGGCAGGTGCATTAATGGGTTCTCTTACCATCCCAAAGGCAGTGCTGGGCAGCTTTTCAGTTCTGCTTTCTAGGGATGCCCCTTCTCCTTTATGCTTGCCTTTAGGATGATGCAAGGGCTGCTCCTATGCCTCCTCCATCCTGGGACCACCGTGCTGTTCACTCCCTGTTGACCACCTCCTTTGTGACTGTTATTGTGTGTGTGTGTGTGTGTGTGTGTGTATTTGTGTGTGTGTGTGTGTGTGTGTGTGTGTGTGTGTGTGTGCTAGCATTCATTAAAACATGAGATAATTACAGCTCTGCAAAGAGAGGAAGAACTCTGTCCCCCTAAAGGGTAGAGTCCAGCAAGACTGTGCATCATATAGAATGCACCACCTCTGAGGCGGCCTACAGGGGGCACACCCTCCTGAACTTAACTTTGGCGAGTGTGAGCACAAATGGGTGTGTAAGGTACAGGCCAAGCTCAGGTGTCACTCTTCAGAGTTTTTTGGTTAGTTGTATTTTTCTTTCTATTTTGAGATAAGATCTCTTAGCTGGGATCCAGGACTCACTAATCCTGATAGGCTGGCTGGCCAGTAAGCCTTAGGACCTTCTGTCCCTGGCTCCTCAGGTCTTGGACAAGAAGCATACCTCACCACACCCAGCTCTTTATTTGAGATGAGGATCTGAACTGAGGTCCTCATGTTTATGAGGTAAACTTTACTGACTGACCAATTCCTGCTAGTCCCCCTAACACAGTGGTTCTCAGCCTTCCTAATGATGCAGTCTTTCAATTTAATCGCATACATCGTGATGACCCCCAACTATAAAATTATTCTCATTGCTACTTCATAACTGTAATTTTGCTACTGTTGTAAATCATAATAAAAACATCTGCATTTTCCAATGGTCTTTGGCGGCCCCTTGTAAAAGGGTTATTTGGCACACAGACCTTTTTAATGATATCACCATGCTGGGTTACAAAACCTTGATTTCAAAGTCACACCCTACAGAGGTTTTTGAGTGTTCTTCTGGGGTGTGGCCTCTCCTTAATTCTGCCCTCTCTAAGGGACTCCACTATTCACAACTGGTCTCTTAGCCTCCCCCCACACCTCCCTACTAAGGCCTACTGGCTTTCATAGACCTGTCCCCACATCTTTCCCAGCCTCCCTGTTACTTCCTCATTATCCCATAATCTAAGAGCAGATGCCATCAACAGCAGTGGACCACAAATGGTTCAAAACAACTGAAAAGCACCTACCAAACCATGTGCTCCACCTACAGAGAGCGTCCATAAGCATTATATCACAGAGTGTGTAGGCTGCTTGGAGACAGACTTCAGTCCAATTACAATCCTGCTCCTATGCATATGTGTACAGTGATAAATGCGTGTGCAATCTGAATTCACACATATTCTTAAGTCTGTGCAACATCTATACACTTACAGATCAAACTGAAATGTTAAAATGACCTATAATTTTTTGAGAGTAGTCTCTTAAATTTTTATCATGGGGGAGTGGTACTCCAATTTTTTAAAGTCCTGGGATCAGTATTTCCTGGTTCTGTTTGACAATATAGAGCACTGTGAGAAATAAAAGGAACTTTAAGACAATTGATGATTTAAAATCCAATAACAACCCGACTAAGGTGCCCTCAAGCTTAGAAACATAATACAATTTAAGTGTCACCTGAAATTTCACAATACAGACAGAAACAGCTCCTGCTGGGGGCCATAATGGTCCAGCCAGGTCTCTGTAGTTGAACTGAGCCAAGAGAACCCAAGGCCTATATTCTCACTGAGCAATAGCTACCCAGAGGTCTTCTGGGTCCACCCAGGCAAGGGTGATCCACCTTATCAATACTGGCATGGGACTGTGTGTTGCAATCTTAGAAGTTATGGAAAACAGGTAAACTAAGATGAACTGCAGGATGAAAAGAGGCACTTAACTCAAGAATTACTTTGTAGGAAGACAGTTTACTCAAAAAACAAAACAAAAAGCAAAGAAGAACCTACAGTTTTCTTAACCTTGGGAAATACCAACCACAAACAGATTTCCAGATGTTTTTTTGGTTGTTTGTTTTTGTTTTTGTTTTAAAACAACAGAAAACAGAAATCCAAAGTCTTGGGAAGTTCAGGTCCATAATTAACAGAAACTGAAGGGTGTGTGTGTATGTGTTTGCATGCGTATGTGTGTGTGTGTGTGTGTGTGTGTGTGTGTGTGTGTCTGTGTGTGTGTGTGTGTTTGCTACAGACTCCACCATGCCATGATGTCTTAAGACCCTAGCTCTGGTTCTAACATCGCACCTCACCCTACAGTATCTGAGTTTGAGATTCTTGGTCCAAAGCTCGTGATCCAGTCTCCAGAGCTCACTTCTCTGTGGCCCTCTTGACTGTAAATGATCTGGGTCTATAGACTGAGACAAAAAGCTTCTTGGGCCAGGCATGGTTGCACGAATCCCAGTGCTCAGAGAGATGGAAGTAGAAAGATCAAGTGCTCAGCAGCAGCCTGACCTGTACATATTACTGAGCCCTTTCTCCAACGGGGGCTGGAGCTGTGCCTCAGAGGCAGTCTACTAAGTGTACAGTGCACAAGGTTCTGGCTTCTATCCTAAGCACCATTAAAAAAAAAAACTAAATAAGAAAATGACTTAAACGTCATATTACACATCTATAAGTCTATCTAGAAGAAGGAAGCAACAGGCCTATACAATACCCCCATGTCCTAGGTTTCCCCAATGGAGCAACACAGAGAATCATAACTCTTAGCATTCTGTCTAAACTACACCACAGTTACCTGGCAACAGCTAGGTAGGCCTAACCCACTATAAAAGGGGCTGCTTGTCCCCTACACCCTCTCTTGCTTTCCTCCCTCTCTTGCTCTCTCTTGCTCCCTCTCCCTCCCCATTCTACCTCCCCATGTAGTCATGGCCAGCCTCTACCTCTCACTACTCTCTCTCTCTCTCTCTCTCTCTCTCTCTCTCTCTCTCTCTCTCTGTCTCTATTACCCTCTTAACTTCCCTCCCTATGTCCTAAATAAACTCTACTCTATACTATACCATGTGGCCTCAGCATGAGCCTGTTGAGACATCCCCTTCCCCCACACCTCACACCCCCATAGAACATATTCTTTCTGTCTTTATCTTTTTATAAATACATCAATAACCAATGGATGCACATTGTACATGGGATAGAGATGCCATCTGGGCATCCATTGAGACAAAAGCCTTAACTGCCCCCTGCACACTCACAGAAAGAGCACTAGGAAATCAGGCCCAGTGACCCACATACTTAAGCATGTCAAAACCATCCCTGCTAGAATCCCTTGCTAGCCACTCCACATGCATCAACCTAAAGCCCCCTGTCAGCAGGAAGTATGCAGAGGGTTTGACTAGTATCATTTATTCCTGTTTGGTCCCTCTGAAAAGGGACAGACTAAAATGTTTCTGGACTTACAGCATGCACCAGAATCACCTGAAGATGCTGAGTTTCAGGGCCTGACATGCAACATACCCATGTCCTCAGGTGCTGCTGATGGTGAGCAAGCCTTCCAAGGGCAGGGGGGTGGGGGGTGGAGGTAGGTAACTGGGAGGCTGCACAGGTACCTGGCTAGGAAAGAGTTTCTTCAAATGCTCACTCAGGAGACAATAGGGAGGGGGAAGGGGAAGCAGAGATGGGGGAAAGGAGAGTGGAAGAAGAAGGGTTGGAGAAAGGGACTGGAGTGAGGAGTATCTGCAAGCACCAGGCATGGACTCTTATTCCCAGAACCCAGTCCAAATAAGAATAAAGATACAAACAGGGTTGGAGAGGTGGCTCAGTGGTTAAGAATGCAGACTGCTCTTCTGAAGGTTGTGAGTTCAGATCCCAGCAACCACATGATGGCTCACAACCATCCATCATGAGATCTGATGCTCTCTTCTGGGGTATCTGAAGATAGCTACAGTGTACTTAAGAATAATAAATAAATCTTTCAAAACAACAACAACAAAAAAGATACAAACAAGAATAAAAACCTTTTTTTCTCCACAGCCAAGTCTGTCATTATTAGCTGCCTTTGTATAAAGTAATTCATGCCGGTTGGGTACACACAGTTTAAGCCTCATTATGCCCTCTGTGGTTAGGCATCTCACTAGTGGAGAAAAGGTATGTTATTGATGCTCATTTTTAACCGTTTTAAGCTTCAGGGAAGACAGAGACCTTCAAAAATGCTGCTCACAAGCCATGGTGGCACACGCCTTTAATCCCAGCACTCAGGAGGCAGAGGCAGACGGATTTCTGAGTTCGAGGCCAACCTGGTCTACAAAGTGAGTTCCAGGACAGCCAGGGCACACAGAGAAACCCTGTCTCGAAAAAAAACAAAACAAAACAAAACAAAACAAAAAAACAGAGACACTGAAACTTATAGAGGAAAAACTGGGGAAAAGCCTCGAAGAAATGGGCACTGGGGAAAAGTTCCTGAATAGAACAACAAAGGCTTGTGTTGTAAGATCAAGAATTGACAAATGGGACCTCATAAAGTTGCAAAGCTTCTGTAAGGCAAAAGATACTGTCAACAAGACAAAAGGGCCACCAACAGATTGGGAAAGGATCTTTACCAATCCTAAATCAGATAGAGGGCTAATATCCAATATATATAAAGAACTCAAGAAGGTGGACACCAGAAAATCAAATATCCCCATTAAAAAGTGGGGCACAGAGTTAAACAAAGAATTCTCAACTGATGAAAACTGAATGGCTGAGAAGCACATGAAAAAATGTTCAACATCCTTAATCATCAGGGAAACGAAAATCAAAACAACCTTGAGATTCCACCTCACACCAGTAAGAATATATAAGATCAAAAATTCAGGTGACAGCAGATGCTGGCATGGATGTGGAGAAAGGGGAACACTCCTCCATTGTTTGTGAGAATGCAAGCTTGTTCAAACACTCTGGAAATCAGTCTGGCAGTTCCTCAGAATATTGGACATAGTACTACCAGAAGATTCTGCAATACCTCTCCTGGGCATATATCCAGAAGATGTTCCATCTGGTAAAAAGGACACATGCTCCACTATGTTCATAGCAGCCTTATTTATAATAGCCAGAAGTTGGAAAGAACCCAGATGTCCCTCAACAGAAGCATGGATACAGAAATTGTGGTACATTTACACAAATGAGTACTACTCAGCTATTAAAAACAGTGAATTCATGAAATTCCTATGCAAATGGATGGATCTGGAGGATATCATCCTGAGTGAGGTAACCCAATCACAAAAGAACGCACATAACATGTACTCAGTGATAAGTGGATATTAGTCCAGAAACCTAGACTACCCAAGTAACAATTTACTAAACACATGAAACTCAAGAAGAAAGAGATCAAAATGTGGACACTTTGCCCCTTCCTAGAATTAAGAACAAAGCACACATAGAAGGAGTTACAGAGATCAAGTGTGGAGCTGAATCAAAAGGATGGACCAAACAGTGACTGCTGCAGCCAGGGATCCATCCTATAATCAGCCACCAAACCTAGACACTATTGCATATGCCAGCAAGATAGTACTGATAGGGCCCTGATAGCCCAGACTTGTGGGAGGCTATATCAGTGTCTGGCAAACACAGAAGTGGATGCTCACAGTCAGCTATTAGATGGAACACAGGGTTCTCAAGGAAGGAGCTAGAGAAAGTACCCAAGGAGCTGAAGGGGTCTTCAACCCTATAGGTGGAAGAACAACATGAACTAACTAGTACCTCCAGACCTCATGTCTTTAGCTGCATATATAGAAGAAGATGGCCTAGTTGGCCATCATTGGGAAGAGAGGCCCCTTGGTCATGCAAACTTTATATGCCCCAGTACAGGGGCATGCCAGGGCCAAGATGTGGGAGTGGGTGGGTAGGGGAGCGGCGCGGGGGATGAAGGAGGGTTTAGGGGACTTTCAGGATAATATTTGAAATGTAAATGAAGAAAATATCTAATAAAATTTGAAAAAAAAAAGTTGGTGCTGACAGCTCCAACAAACACTGGGGAGCCAGGTCCTCCCACCCATGTTCAAGCCCACACCACATGCTACTGTCCCACAGGCTTGCTCTATACTCTCCTGTTGACTGGGATCTGAAATTACCTCAAGGGGCCAGGGAGCTGGCCTAGTCAGTAAAGTGCTTGCCTTGCAAGCAGAAGGACCTGCAGCCTACAGGAAAAACAGAATCACCAGGCATGGTGAGATCCCTTTGTAATTCCAGCAGTGAGCAGACAGGAAGGCCCACAGATTCTCTGGCCAGCCAACAGGGCCTAACTGCCAAACCTCAGGTCTCAGTAAGAGACCAGCAATTAGACAGGTGGGTAGGTAGGTAGATAAGTAAATAGATAAGTAAGTAAGTAAATAAATAAATAAAAAGCAAGGTAGATAAATGTGAGGCACAGCACCTGCCATTATCTTCTGGCCTACACAAACATACAAATACACACACACACACACTCAGGAAAGTGCTGGTGCACAAATACATGCACACATACAAACCCATGTCCCTCCTCCCATACACACAATAGAAAATTCAAGATTGATCAATTATTATATATTTAAGTTGGAAGTACACGTTCTCAGTTGGACACACACACACACCCCAACTTGAAGCCATCAACTTTCCCTGTACTGCAAACTCTGAAGACAGCTACGGTATGCTTACATAATTAATAAGAAAATTTATTATATACTTTTAAAATAAATAAATCTGTTTTTTTAAAAAAATGTATTCAACTCTTACTTGCTGAGAATTTCCCAAAATACCATCTATTCAACTAAAGTTTCTCTGTTTTCTAAAGTACAAATTAGGACAGTCCATTGGTGGGGCAAAATATTTTCAGTCAGATCTGCCAGTTCCAGTACTCAAATACTTTCAAAGTTTAAAAAGGCAAAATGTTCTAATTTCTCTGCCTATTGATCTGTGACTTAAAGGGCTGCTTTGTCCCAGTAAACACTGCCCTCCTGGGCACAGGTTAGAAACTGTTCAATTAGCCATTTGATCTCAAAGAAGGTGAACCAGGCTAAGGGCACTCTCACAGAAACTCTATTCAAAGAGGAATTGAGCAAATTCAAACACTGTAGCTCCAGCAGAACATGCCAGAAAAGGACAATGATGTGACCAGAGCATGTAAAGACAAAGGCTGAATGACCAGCACACGTGGCAAGATAGGAATCAGGACAAGTGGAGGCCAGAGGATGCACCTAACCCTGGTAGGAGGAAAAGAACTAGACAAGCACCCCAATTTCAAACGTGGTTTTCAAAGCACTGAGATTTAAAGTGATGGATGGATTGTCTTACACTTGACTTCAGAGTCCAGCATAACCCACATCGCAGTCCAAAACACGGACCCCAGAATGCTCTAACACACACAGTTGTGTTCCAAGTTCGGTGCTAGCGGGAGGGGCCAGAACGATATTTCAGGAGCCACATTAGACAAGGCCATGGCCCTGCTTTTCATCCCAAGGACAGTTTTCTCATGCCTGTCCGTGATGTACCTATAGCCTGACCTCTTTTCTTTCTCAAGGTCACTCTCCCACTCCACCTGCCAACCTGTCAGCCTTCCTCTTCACAAGTCCAACACCCTCCCTTTCCTCGGCCCCTCACAGGAGTTCAGGTACTTTGCTGAGAGAAAACTACCTGATGCTGTTGCTAGGTGATGCGTATAAATAGAAGCCTTAAGGTGCTTTTCTGTCTTGATGAGTGGCCCAGTCAAGCATCCTCAAATGAAGAGTGAGTACTCAGAACTCAAGCACAGAGCTCCTGTGAAGACCAGCAACCCAAGGCCAGGGGCAGGGCCTACCAGCTAAGTTTAAAAACATGGTCTCAGCTGTGTGCCACAGGAGGGTATGTGATCTTGTTAAAATTCAGGTTCTCGTAGATAGGTCTGGAAAGCCCAGAGGAGGTCAACAGCAGTGTTCATGGACCAGATGCCAGGTGGGTGTGGGTGGAGGCAAGAGGGCCATTTTAATGTGACCCTAGCTACAAGTTGAGTTACTATTAAAGCAGCGGCCATGGAGCCTGGGGAGGTGGCTCAAGTGAGTGAAAAGTGCTTGCCAATCAAACACGATGCCCCAGCTGGATCCCCAAAAGCCAAGTAAACAAGCCAGGCATGGGGGTGCGCACTTGTAAAACCAAACTAGGAAGGCTGAGCAGGGAGGGTCTCTGAAGCTTGCTGGCCAGCCAGCCTAGCCAACACACAATCACCAGGTACTGCTGAGAGATCTTGTCTCAAAACAGGAGTCCGGGCCAGGCAGTGGTGTAGACAGCCGCTTCCGAGTCGGCTCTGTTGCCATTCTAAGATGGCACTGACATCTTGTTACTACCCCTCTTTTAGAGCCAGTAAACGACCCAAAAGCACATGCACCTGTTGTTTAACTGCCGCCCAGCCCGGGGCTTAATTGAGTAATGGCCCAGCAGCCAATCCGGTTAAGACACGCCTCCTCCTTGGCTATATAAGCCGAGGCATTTCCGGGCTCTGGGTCTTCCTCTTTCAATGCTTCAATAAAGAGAATGCTGTAGAAGGACTCTGAATCTGGTGTTCCTGTGAGTTTCTGCGGGCAGGAAGATAGTGAGACTCACAGCTGGTGCCGAAAACCGGGAATCTTATCATCAATGGTGTGGAGGCGAGGAGACCCTCCGGAGACGGAGCAGAGTTCAGAACTACAGGAATTGGTTTGGTTCCGAGAGGTATGCACCCTGTATTCTTAGGGATTGAAATGTCAAACTTTACGCAGGCAGGAGAAGCTGCAATTGAGCTCGGCTTTGTTTTTGTAGCAACTCTTGGCTTTATACTTTTGCTACATTGTTTCCACCGTTTTAACTGGTACTCTCCTATACAAAGGAGTAATTCACACTCTGTAGTGGAGCGGCTTCAGAAGCTTCTGAAGGAGCAAGAATGGAACTTCTCTGCTCGAGTGCTGAGAAATTTCTGCAAAGAGGTTAATGTGGTGGCACCTTGGTTTGCAGTCTCAGGCTCCCTCACAGTTCCATCTTGGGAAAAGTTAGGGAGGGATATTGAGGCTGTGGCTAAGGATGGCAGAGTCAAGAGCTCTACACGAGCTGTGTGGCAGTTAGTTCATTCCTGCCTAATAGAAGGGAAACAGTCATCATCAGTGCAAGCTAGTAAGGATGCCCTAGAGGAATTACAGGACAGGCTATCAGAAACGGAACCGGAAAGGCGCCAAAAGGAAAAGAGTAACAGGGATATATTTAAGAAAAAAGGCCCTTCCCGAGAGGAGAAGGCTAGGGAAGAGGGAGATTGGGGAAAGGACGCCCCGGGAGAGATTAAGAAGGTGAAAATTAAAATAAAGAAACCTAGTTCTCTTTATCCATTAAAAGATTTAGAGGCTCTAGAATTTGGCAGTTCCAGTTTAGAGGAACTGGACTCCTCCGATGAGGAGGACTTAGAAGGAGAGGCAGCGCGCTATGAGAGTGAGAAATATCATCCTAGGCTGCAACTAAAAGAAAAATTAAAACTTGGAAGGTCCTGAATGCCGCTGCCGCAGCCTCTCCTGCGATTCTGTCAAGCGCTCCACCACCTTATGCAGGACCTTCATCAAACTCATTCCTTTCAAAGGAAGATCAACAGTTATGTCCCGAGCATTCCCAGTATTTCAAGGGGAAGGTAATGCTCGTGTCCATGCTCCTGTAGAATTTAAAGACATAAAGGAGATTGCAGAATCAGTTAATAAATATGGAGTTGATGCAAATTTTACTATTATGCAGCTTGAGAGACTTGCTGCCTCACACATGACCCCAAATGATTGGGAAAACACTGTAAATTCCGCCCTTCCCAGTATGGGACAATACATGGAATGGAAAGCTCTGTGGCATGATGACTTGCAAGCTCAGGCCAGAATAAACGCTGGTGCGATGGCTCCACAGAATACATGGACATTTGACTTACTCACAGGACAAGGGCAGCACGCTGCTGATCAAAACAGATTTGACTGGGGAGCATACGCACAAATTTCTGCTGCTGCTATTAGAGCTTGGAAGAATTTATCAAAAAAGGGGGAGGTAGGGGGAAACTTGACCAAGGTCATTCAGGGCACCCACGAATCCTTTGCAGACTTTGTAGCCAGAATGACAGAGGCAGTGGGTAGAATCTTTGGTGACCCAGAGCAGGTTAAGCCATTAATAGAACAGCTAGTCTTTGAGAATGCAACTCAAGAATGTAGAACAATTATAGCCCCTAGAAGACATAAAGGTCTAATAGACTGGATTAAGGCATGCAGAGGAATTGGCGGACCATTGACTAATGCAGGGCTTGCGGCTGCCATTCTTCAAAGTCAGGGACGACCAGGCCAGAAGCAGCAGTTATGCTATAATTGTGGTAGACCAGGTCACCTTAGAAGGGATTGCCGTGTCACTGCAGGAGGAAGAAAAGTACCTGGGTTGTGCTCTAAATGCAAAAAGGGATACCACTGGGCCAATGAATGCCGTTCAGTAAGGGACATTCAGGGTAAAATCATACAACATAATGTTCCTGTTAATGTTAGTAATGACTCTTTTTCAAAAACGGATATCAGGGCCCCAAGTCTCAGGGCCCCCAAAAATATGGGACACAAATGAACTACCCACAAATAGCGCTACCTGCAGAGCAACAAGAGGCTCGGCAGGAGTGGACCTCTGTGCCACCTCCAAATTCTTATTAATGCCATCTATGGGCATTCAACCAGTCCCTGTAGACTTCTGGGGACCACTGCCAACAGGAAGTGTGGGGCTTATACTTGGCCGTTCCTCACTTACCCTAAAAGGCCTAGTAATACATCCCGGAGTTTTAGATCAAGAGAGCACAGGGGAACTTCAAGTCCTCTGCTCTAGCCCTCAAGGAATTTTTTTCAGTTTCCCCAGGAGACCGTATTGCTCAATTACTTATTCTACCAAGTATGCATGACTATTTTCCATCCACACACCTAGAAAGAGGTGATAGACAATTTGGTTCCTCTGGGACAGATTCGGCCTATTTAGTAGTAGATCTAAAAACCAGACCTACCTTGCAATTGACTGTAGAAGGAAAAATATTTACAGGATCTTGGATACAGGAGCCGATAAAAGCATTATCTCCTCCACTTGGTGGCCTAAGGCATGGCCTGTTATTCAGTCAAGTTACTCTCTTCAAGGATTGGGTTATGAATCTAGCCCTACCATTAGTTCAAAAATGTTGCATTGGCAATCAGATGATGGCAAAGAAAGACAGTTTACACCCTATCTGTTGCCTTTGCCTGTTAACCTTTGGGGAAGAGATATTTTACATAAATTGGGCCTTACTCTTACAAATGAATACTCTTCGCAATCTATTGACATAATGAAAAGGATGGGTTACCAAGAAGGCAAAGGACTAGGGAGAAAAGAACGAGGAAGATTGGACCCAATGCTGCAGGAAGGATATAGGGGCAGACAAGGATTGGGTTTTCTCTAGCTGCCATTGAGGGTTCTATGCCCATACCATGGCTTACGGAGGAAAGTGTATGGGTTCTTCAATGGCCGTTATCCTCTGAAAAACTTGAGGCAGCCAATAGAGTAATCAAAGAACAGTTAAAATTAGGACATTTGGAGCCTTCCACCTCGCCGTGGAACACACCAATTTTTGTAATTAAAAAGAAATCAGGAAAATGGAGACTGCTCCATGACCTGAGAGCTATAAATGCGCAAATGCGGCTCTTTGGTTCGGTGCAGCGAGGTTTTCCCTTGCTATCGGCTTTGCCTAAGCAATGGAAAATTATTATAATAGATATTAAAGATTGTTTCTTTTCTATTTCATTATGTCCACAAGATAGACAAAGATTTGCTTTTACAGTCCCAACTATTAATCATTTTGAACCTGATAAAAGGTATCAATGGAAAGTTTTACCTCAAGGTATGGCTAATAGTCCAACCATATGTCAACTTTTTGTACAAATGGCTCTGGAACCTGTAAAACACCAATATCCCTCCTTACTATTGATTATTTACATGGATGGCATTCTTATGTGCCATAAAGATCTGGAGGTTTTAGAGACCTCCTACCCATTGTTAATAAAAACTTTGGAACAATGGAATCTTTATATTGCCTCAGAAAAGGTTCAGATTTCAGAAGTTTGCTCCTTTCTAGGAATGGTTATCTACCCAGATAAGATAGTACCTCAAAAATTGGAAATAACAAGGGATAATTTATACACCTTAAACGATTTTCAAAAATTATTAGGGGATATAAACTGGCTCAGACCTTTTCTTAAAATTCCATCTGCAGAATTAAAACCTTTATTTGACATTCTAGAAGGAGACACACATATCTCTTCGCCTAGAGCCTTAACACCTGAAGCTAATAGAGCCCTTCAAATAGTGGAAAAAGCCTTACAACGTGCACAGTTACAAAGAATAAATGAGAATCAGACATTCGACTTATGTGTCTTTAAGACCAGACACTTACCCACAGCAGTACTCTGGCAAGAGGGACCCCTCTTGTGGATTCACCCTAATGCCTCTCCTGCAAAAATTATCGAGTGGTATCCAGATGCTATTGCTCAGCTTGCTCTTCGTGGTTTAAAAGCAGCTATTATTCACTTTGTCAGAGAACCACAGAAGTTGATCGTGCCCTATACTGCCCATCAAGTTCAGGTTTTGTCGGCTACTTCAGACAATTGGACGGTCTTACTTACCTCCTTTAGTGGTAAGGTAGACAACAACTATCCAAAACATCCTATTTTACAATTTGCTTTAACACAGGCTGTGGTGTTTCCGAATGTTTTATCCTCAATCCCCCTGCCACATGGCACCAATGTATATACAGATGGTTCTAAGACAGGTATAGGAGCTTATGTGGTAAATGATAGAGTCACGACCATACAGTATTCAGAGAATTCTCCACAAATTGTGGAATGCATGGTAGTTTTAAAGGTCTTAGAAGAATTCTCAGAGGCCCTAAACATTGTGTCAGATTC
>LR749501.1:2757863-2772682 GCA_902729485.2 Mus minutoides
TCCATGTCACATGGCAATAATCTGGCAGATCAAGCTACTAGGATGATAAATGTGGCCTTGTCATCAAAATTGGATAATGCAAAAGACTTTCATGAGAAATTTCATGTTACAGCACAGACACTCCGCCGTAGATTTAATATTACTAGAAAAGAAGCTAGAGACATTGTCATACAATATCAAAATTGCTGTCAGTTTTTGCCTGTGCCTCATGTGGGTATCAACCCAAGAGGTATCCAGCCCTTACAAGTGTGGCAAATGGATGTTACTCATGTCTCATCATTTGGGAAATTACAATTCCTACATGTATCTATTGACACCTATTCAGGGATAATTGCCGCTACACCCCTAACTGGAGAAAAGACCATTCATGTTATCCAACATTGCCTAGAAGCATGGAGTGCTTGGGGCAAGCCGAAGTTCTTAAAAACCGATAATGGACCGGCTTATACATCAGAAAAATTTAGACGGTTTTGTTGTCAAATGGAAGTGACCCACCTTACTGGGCTGCCATATAATCCTCAAGGTCAAGGAATTATTGAACGAGTACATCGTACAATTAAATCCTATCTAACAAAACAAAAAGGGGGAGCCGGAGATACACTACCCCTGGTGCCTAGAGTTACAGTCTCTATAGCACTACTTACTCTTAATTTTTTAAATTTGGATAACTATGGACAGTCTGCAGCAGACAGACATTGTCAAGAGCCTAAGAGACCAAAAGAGGAGGTAAAATGGAAGGATGTCCTAACAGGGCAATGGAAAGGCCCGGATCCTATTTTAATAAGGTCGAGGGGAGCTGTTTGTGTTTTCCCACAGGAAGAAAATAATCCCTTCTGGATCCCAGAAAGATTGACACGAAAGATTGCCCTACAAGAGGAAACAGATGAAGGTCGGCCGGCTTCTCCTGTTGGTAATGATTGTAACAGTAATACTGTTAGGGTTATGGATACCAGGGATATGGAGTGAACCTCGGTGGGGAATTGTTTTGACTTTTCCCATACCCATGCCAGTGATGTATGATGCTCAGGTATTTCCCAGAATGTCATTAGGAACAACTTACCTACCTTATGATGAACAGATACATGGGGTAGAGCAAAATAAGAGTTTTAATCTAGAAGGCAGCCTATGTTTTATTTTCAGTACAAGCTTATACAACTATATAATCAATCGGCTGCCTGGATAAAAGAGATGAGAACGGAATTTAATTGTACCTTCCCAGGGTTTAATTTTTACCTCCATTCAATATAAAATTTTTATATATGCAACTAACTTGTCAAAGGTTTTGTCTAGACATTTATTACAGAATTGGACTGCTGATTTTGACGATGCCCTCCGAGGACTGCGATTTGACGTTACTCAAGTTGATTCTACACGCCTGGACCTGTTGATGACGGAAGGCTTTTCCACATGGATCTCATCGGCCTTTTCCTACTTTAAGGAATGGGTGGGAGTGGGATTTTTTGCTATTATTTTTAATGGAGTGTCTTATTTTTATTATGGATGGTTTGCAGGCTAAAATCTCAACAAAGATATGATAATGTGGTGATTGCTCAGGCACTTGCTGCATTGGAGCAAGGAACTGCTCCAGATGTTTGGCTCTCTAATAACAGGTCATGGCACTCACCCTAGAATAATTTTGCAGATAAGGATTGTTGCTTGGTGGCTTTATGGAATCATATGCTAGACCAACCTAAGACAGGGACCTATTGGTGAATAGTTTTCCCAGTGACGGGTAAGGCTAGCAATGTATGTCCACAGTAACATAGTCAGTTGTTCCTTAGCCCCTGCACACCAGAGGACTTGGTTCCATTGCACCTGGTGGGGTAAGGAAGACATGTTTATAAGCCTTGATCGCTTAGGCCCCCAACAATAGGACCTTAGCCAAATCAGGCCTTGTTAGTATAAGCAACATCCAAGCATTGCAATGTCTAGGCCAGACCTTGCTCAAACAAAACAAAAAGGGGGAGATGTAGAGAGCCGCTCCCAAGTCGGCTCTGTTGGCATTCTAAGATGGCACTGACATCTTGTTACCACCCCTTGTTTAGAGCCAGTAAACGACCCAAAAGCACGTAAACCTGTTGTTTAACTGCCGACCAGCCCGGGGCTTAATTGAGTAATGGCCCAGCAGCCAATCCGGTTAAGACACGCCTCCTCCTTGGCTATATAAGCCAAGGCTTTTCTGGGCTCTGGGTCTTCCTCTTTCAATGCTTCAATATAGAGCATGCTGTAGAAGGACTCTGAATCTGGTGTTCGTGTGAGTTCCTGCGGGCAGGAAGATAGAGCGACTCACACAGTGGTGCCACACACCTTTAATCCCAGCACTTGAGAGGCAGAGGCAGGAGGATTTCTGAGTTCAAGGTCACCCTGGTCTACAGAGTGAGCTCCAGGACAGCCAGGGCTACACAGAGAAACCCTGTCTCTGGGAAAAAAAAAACAAACACAAAACAAACAAACAAACAAACAAAAAAAAACGGGAGTCAGAAAGAACCTGAAGAATGGTATCTGAGGTTGACTTCTGTTTCCAAGTACACACTCACATGCAAACACTCACATGCACACACAGGGGAAAAGAGAAAGACAGGCCGACTACTCACCATATTCACAAGAGGCAAAGAGGCACATTTCATCTGACGATCTAGAACCCTCCTGACAGGCTCTAAGTACTGCTCCAATCAATCCTCTAACAGGTTGGCAACTGGCAGAGAAGTCTCTCCAGTGGAAACGAGTACTCCTGCAAGGTCAGAATCCACCTTATGAGACCTCACTGCTCACATAACAGTTCATAACCTGAAGCTACAGGATAAAGGGAAGGAAGGAAGCAATAAAAAACATATTATAGCAATTTATGGAGCACTTGCATAAGCTCACACAGCCAGAGACAAACCAGGAAGCAAACTGAGCTGATGTTGGTGCCCATGCTCAGAGCCAGTCAGCTCCTCTGATTGGTGAGAGGCATCATGGAGGTGAAGAGATGGAGGAAGGCTTCAAAGCTCATACTGCTTGTAAACCCATGACCCCAACCACTCCCTTCTTCCTGCCTCTATTTCTTTAATATGGGCTAACAGTGGTACCAACATTCTGCTTTGGGTTTTCTGAGGAATCAAAGAAGGGTGTCTAAAGCAAGCTCTTGAAACAACATGCTTTCATTTAAAATTTTTCCAATATGGTGTTTAAGAAGATTTTAATGCTGGAGCCTGGGAAACATAAGAGAACCATGGCGGTGAGGGTGACTTTTGAAAGAAGTTTCTGGACATATGGTAAAAGGATGAGTCTACAGCTCCTGAGAGCTCCCCATTCCAGTGATGTCAGAGGCTAAAAGGTGCGGGCCTCAAGTGGACAAAACCATGGCCCCATATACTGTAAGGAGGAATGACAGTGCCCAATAGTGTTAGACATCACACAGCAGTTGACCTCACTGTGAAACCCACCAGCCCGTCCACAAGCACACAGTGAGGCCCTCTAAGGTTGCTGATATGCCCTATTCTCAGGCATTCCAGGGAAAGAGTGGAGGACAGGCAAATGCTCCCCAGTGCCGCCCACCTGCCCTCTGATCCTCATGCAGAAGGGAAGAGCCCCCTTCACTGTCTGGAGCTAGCAAGGGCACTGGCTGGCCAGTGGGAGGATTCTGGCAGGAAGGCCATCCAGATGTGCTCACTCACTACCACACTGACCAGGAGCCGCCAGTTCTAGCTGATCACAGCCAAGGGAAGGACAGGGACGCTGGGCAAAGCAGTGTCTTCCTTCTTGACCACATTGCTCAACAGTGTGAAAGCAGAAGACGTAACTGTGGGCAGAAGTGCATCATAAAGCTAGTATTTAAGTCAAGCTTTGGGACAAAGGCCTCGTCTATTTTAAGGTTCTGACTGAGGATACTCAAGAGAAATGAAAATATAACGCTATTTATACAGCAGAGCTGGCCTGTAAGTAGAAAACTGACTCATGTTCCACTTGAAGTACATCTATGACTGTAGGTTATATTCCATGTTCAGTACCATGTGATAAGACACTCACACTGCCTATCTAGACTCCCTTCCTAACCAACAATTCCAACTTTTTTATTGCTACAATGTTCCCAACTGGGTGCTGAAAGTCTGGCCCAGTGTCTGAGCAGTTGCCTACCAGATGTGAGATCCTAGGCCCAATTCCCAGCACCACACATATACACAAAAGGCAATTAGCTTTCTCTCCAGCCTAGGTGGTCATGGGACCATCCTGATAACTAAGAGAGACTGAAATAGATTTCACAGGGAACTTTATTTTCTTTAATATGCATTGTTGTTTTACCTCCATGTATGTCTGTGTATCAGATCCCCTAGAGTTACAGATAGTCCTGTGAGCTGCCATGTGGGTGCTGGAAACTGACCCCTGGTCCTCTGGAAGAGCAGCCAGTGCTCTTAACCACTGAGCCATCGTTCCAGCCCCTCACAGGGAACTTTTTCTAAAGAGTCTCGGCTGTCACTGTGTATGATATTAAGTCTGTTTTTCCAGTCTGACTCAGGAAATACCTGGGATAGATCAATCATCCATGCTGAGGTACCATAGCACATGCTATACCACATATACATCACATTGAGGCCAGGATGACAGAAATCCCTGAGCTGCCCAACCTCATTCTTATACAAGAGAAAACTAAAACTCACAGTTGCTTAGCCCACTGGCTTTCTGTTGTGGGGCTGCCTCTACATGTTGTAAAATTTGTAAAACAACAACAACAACAACAACAACTACAAAAACAAAACCCCTTTAGCCAAGTTGTTTGGCTGGACAGGCACAATGAAATAGGATACCTGTCATCTCATGTTTTCTTTCTGACACATTGAGACCATGCAGAATAAAATAGTTGTATGCTGATGGCTTTCCTCCACCAGCACAAGATATTAATAAATTACATCATGAGAACACTGTGGGCCTACTCTTAAGTGTGCTGAAGATTCTTGGTATGTTCTGTGTGTTGCCCTGGGAAGAAAATCCTGGGAAAATGTATAAAACAGCATCTAAACACCTTGGTCAAACACTGTTCACCAAGGAGCTGGGTGTCACAAATGAGGGTACTCAGCACCTCTGTGCCTCGGTTTTCTCAAGTGGCGAATGAAACAGAGGTTCCTGCCTCAGAGGTGGGAATACATACTAAAATGAGCTGATGCTTACCTAATACCCAACACTGTGCCTGAGACTGTTAATATTTACTAGGCATCTATTCATGTCATGGTAAAGCTGTCGATGATGTAGCCAAAAGTTAATAATAAAAGCCGGATGAGTGTGTTTACCCAGCACAGTGCATGCTTTCTTGACATGACTCTGTAATATTGACATAAGCACAGTCTATAGATGTGGCTGATTATAGCTGGTGCTTTTGACAGTGCTCCTCACTGCCACACTGGCAGTCACGGAACGGCAAGGGTTACGTGAGGACATGTGTAGGACAAGCTGCTTTTCCTGGGGATGTAGTTTACAAAGTGGGAGCCGGGCTGAGAGACTAGCAGAGACAGATAAAAACAACTCGTGAAGCAAAAAACTGTCAACCATTTATTACAAGGTCAGTACCCATGCAGCATGATAGCAAGAAACCTTCACGTAATAAATCATGAAAGCTGGAAGAACATGGTCTCTTGCCATTCAAGAGTTCAGCAAGTATAATTACTTACTTATTTATTTGGAGATCGAAACACAAATAATTTCCACCTTTTAACTTACTTACCTGCATCGTATGTATGTATGTATGTATGTATGTATGTATGTATGTATGTATGTAAAAATTCTAATGCAAAGCATCCAGGCCAATCTTGGATGCTGCCATCACAGTATGTAACCTAAAATGAGTCAACATCCAGGGTCCTGAGCCAAACATGGCTGCTCGTTCAGGGGAGCACAGGAGTTTTTCTAGATGAAAGCAACCTCAACCAAGCCTTAAAGCCAAAGGTACCCCAAAATATGTTTTAACATTTCTTCCTTTTAAGTCAATGACAATAATAGGATGAGAATTAACATTTTTCTCCCATCTAAGAGAAAATGGAAAAAAAAAAAAGAAGAGAGACAGTGCCTGTTACCATTTTTCTGTTACCTTATCAAGTCTGGCAGAGCCACAGGAAAGCCAGCGTGATCCTCTGACACCTCTCCATGAGACTAGAACAGTAGCATACAACAAAGATAGAACATGAGCCACAAGCCAGAGCCGTGTTACCACAAAACAGAGAAGCCGGAATTCAGAAAATAAAAAGTAAACGGTTGTAGTTAATTTTAGTACTATATTTTATTCAAAATACCATCACATCGATATGTAATAAGTAGGAAAATCGTTAATATTTTCTACTCCTTCTTCTCACTGAGTCTCCAGACACGCTGTGCATTGCATACCTAGTACCTGGCAATAACAATTAGCCACATGTCAAAGACTTGAAAGCAAATGCAGCTACTAGCTCTGCAGGCTCTGAGGACCCCTCAATGGTAGTGGTACAGTCAAGCATGCCATCTGCTTCATCTCAGCAAGCTAGCTGGAGCACCTGGTACCTTCTTCAGTACAAGTTACACTTCAAGTTAAGGGAAGGGGTTTAAAATAACTTAAGTCTACTGCTGCTAACTACGTTTTACTGCTCACTCGGCCAGAGTCACTAAGGTCTATGTATTCATCGTTTTTCCCGTGGCTTTACTTTGAGAGTCCTGGAAAAGTCTGGCTGATAGACAAAACCTACTTCCTAAGACAATATTCTGTGTTTTCCTCCAGAAGCCAGGGATAATCGGACATAGACCAGACAGACTCTTCACTACCGGGACTGCCCCTTTCCAGTGACCTATATAAGACAGAGGCTTGAGAAATGACAGAATGGCGTTTCCATTGTCACAGTCAGGGAGGGGTAGGGCAGTTTGAAAGATGATCTGAACACACTGGCACACTCACATCTACTGAGAGGAACAAAAACAAAGGCAGAGAGAGCACTTAGCCAAGTCTTCACCAGGAAGACCAATGGGGATTTGGGGGCAGGGGTGGATAACTTGAAACAGATGTTGAAGTGAGGAGGTGGGACCCCTGAGACTCCACTGGTTGATTTCAGTAAGCTTTGTACTATTGAAAGAGGTCAAAGAGAGCTGAGTAACTCTGGCAACTATCCCTAGCAATCATGAGAGAGACAAGATAAAGTAACAGGGACCCTTCCACTCCTGCACCACTAAGTCCAGCACCCACTAAGTTTCCTCTTCCCGAGCACTGTACAGAACCGGACTGTATTCCAGACACTCGGCTCCCTCTCAGTGCTTAACTGGCTTCAAAACGCTGTGCCCTTGGGGGTCCTGGCGCCTCCAGAGCTGAGTCCCTGCCTCCGAGGGAGTCCTGGCGCTAGGGTTCTCGCAGGCGGGAAAGCCCATTTGCCTTCTCCAACCCAAACAAACAGGCTGGGCTGGCTGAAGGAGACTTCCTCTACCTGCCCAAATACTGGGTCAAGCCTGGGTACTGCTCTGGGCCCACAACCTTTACTAGATCCAGGGCCAGGGGCAGTCACCCACACAAAGATGCCTTGTGCCTCTGTGCTTGGCTACAGGCAGCAAGTCCACCATACCTGAACTGGCAGAAAGCATGCCCTGGCGCCAAATTCCAGGCCTCACATTCCCAGTTGATCTTCCACAGAAAGGCCATGCCATAACTCTCTGGCTTAAATATAGGTGTCCTCTTGGCTGCAGACAAAGCGCACCCCCACCGCCACCAAAAGAAACCAATTGGAGCAGGCACACCAGAAAGAGACGCACAAGCCGCTCAGTAGAAGTTTGCTTTGTAGCCAGCAGGAGGGGCCAAGAACCCCAGTGCCCAACTCTTGGACCGCCCCATCTCCCCAGCTGTAGCACGCGGGGCTCCTCCATAGCTCTCTCATCTCTAGTCCAGTCCACCACTTGTTTGGGGCTCCACTTGGTCATGGGCTCCATGGTAAACAGCTTCGCTGTCCGCTGGGCTGGGGAATCGACAGCGGAGTCCTGCAGCCTGTGCAGGTGGTTGTCCCGGTGGTTGTCCCCTGCGTGTCCTGGGAGTCCGCTCAAGCCCGCAAGGCAGCAGTCAGCCGGCCATCGCGCTGCGGTTCTGCGAGGGGAGCGTGGCCCTGGGTGTCTGCGCACGGGACAGCTGTGTCCGGTATGGCTGCTCCCCGCTACTACTGCCGTCCAGATGCAGTTCCCCCCATGCCACTCTCTGCTATAGCTGCTTCTCTGCAATTACCACAGCAGCGGGAGCAGATTGCAACCTCAAACCCCAGGCCAGGGCTGCCCTGGCGTGGGACTCTCCTGGCCGGGAACTTCTTCTAGTTCTGCTGGCTCTCGGTGGCTTCTGCGAGCGGTGTTCTTCCCCAAGAGCCCCACTCCGCGTGGACCCGCGCCTCGAGCCTTCCCACCAGCTGTTCCCACCTCCTATGCCACTGTCCAGGGCCGGAGGGAGGGGGGGAAGCGGAGCATGCGCGCTCAGGTTGCAAAGCGTCTGCTCTGCTCGCTGCTCCTGGAATAAGAGAGGGGGCGGGGCGGAGCGCGAGCAACACGTGAGAGGGGGCGGGGCCGAGGCGAGCAACACGTGCGAGGGGCGGGGCCGCGATGAGGCAGACTTTGGTTGCTTTCCCTCCTGCATCCCAGCTCTGGACTCCAGGGATCTACTTTTTCTCTTCAAGGGGTGGGCTGGAGCTGCAGCCTGAGTCCTGGAGAGCCGCTTGGCTCTGAAGAGGTCCTAGCTTAGTGGCAGAGGAAACCTGTAAACAGGTTTTTTGTCTTTGTTGGTTGGGTGGTTTGAGATATGTCTTTTCTCGTTTTTAAAAGCTTCGAATCGCAATCTTGCTTTAGCCATTCAGCATTTTAAGTTTCCTAAAGTAGGCCAGTTATGTGTGTTTTGGACAAATGGATGGCAGTGTACCACTGCTCCAAGGGCGCTACAATGTATCAACTCTTCAGTTTAATAACACCAGAATGGCAGCTCTTCAAGTTGTGTTTTGACATAATGTAATAGTCATATTTTCTTTTGTTTTGTTTTTTGTTTGTGTTTTTGAGACAGGGTTTCTCTGTATAGCCCTGGCTGTCCTGGAACTCACTTTGTAGACCAGGTTGGCCTCGAACTCAGAAATCCACCTACCTCTGCCTCCCAAGTGCTGGGATTAAAGGCGTGCACCACCACACCCTAATGTTGGATTCAGATTAGTAATTAACCCTGAGGCAAAAATTGTCAGCGAGCCAAAAAGAAAAAGAGAGAGAGAGAGAGAGAGAGAGAGAGAGAGAGAGAACCTTGCCTAGTTTATCCTCCGACAAGGAGAGGAAAACCCTTTCTGTACTACAAGCCTCAATTTGGAAGCAGAGCACCAGTCTGGGGAAAACCCTATAAGCGGTGTTTACCTCCCTCCCACACACATGCAGACATTCTTTTGGCCCCTAGTGAAGTCTTCTTTCAATTATAGTTATTGATTTCCATCTTCCCCTGAGCAACTATTAACCCTACCCAAGGAGGAAGCTGCTTGTTATTTTGGGTTCTTCCTCTTCCATCTACTTAGCTTCTGAAGTAATGGAGTGGTTAGTGTTTATTGATTCAGTAAATACCCGCAGTTGCTTCCCCTGTTCCAACCACTGCGTTCATATTTCCTCTGTTAGTATGGCTGCTCTTTATTACACGTGAGAATCACTGCTAACACCCAGCTATCTGTTGCATAGTGAGTGTTTGGGGTGTACAGCTGTACACACTGTCTTAGCCTTCCTGAGCAATTCGTCTATGCAATGAAGAGGTACAACTCACTAAGGATGATTTCCTCCAGATCCATCCATTTGCCCAAGAATTTCATAAATTCATTGTTTTTAATAGCTGAGTAGTATTCCATTGTGTAAATGTATCACATCATCTTTAGTGAGGTAACCCAATCACAAAAGAAGTCACTTGATATGCACTCACTGATAAGTGGATATTAGCCCAGAAACTTAGAATACTCAAGATACAACTTGCAAAACACAAGAAAATCAAGAAGAACGAAACCAAAGTATGCATACTTCATTCCTTCTTAGAATAGAGAACAAAACACCCACGAAAGGAGTTACAGAGATAAAGATTGGAGCAAAGATGAAAGGATGGACCATCCAGAGATTACCCTACCCTGGGATACATCCCACAATCAGCCACCAAATCCAGACACTATTGCATATGCCAGCAAGATTTTGATGAAAGAACCCTGATATAACTATCTCCAGGGAGGCTATGCTAGTGCCTGGCAAACACAGACGGGGATGCTCACATTCATGTATAGGATGGAACACAGAGCCCCCAATGGAGGAGCTAGAGAAATTACCTAAAGAGTTGAAGGGGTCTACTACCCTTTAGGTGGAACAACAATATGAACTAAACAGTACCCCCAGAGGTCATGTCTCTAGATGAATATGCAGAAGATGGCCTAGTTGGACATCACTGGGAAGATAGGCCCCTTGGTCTTACAAACTTTATATGCCCCAGTACAGGAGAATGCCAGGGCCAGGAAGTGGGAGTGGGCTGGTGAGGGATCAGGGCGAAGGGAGGATATGGGGAACTTTCTGGATAGCATTTTAAATGTAAATAAAGAAAATATCAAAAAAAAAAAAAAAAAGAGGTACAACTATCAAAAATAGTGATTTTTTTTTTAAACCAAGAGTAATTACCCAACCCAGAAAACTGACAAAGGCAATGAGAAAATTTCTGGTAGAGTAGCTGCACTCTTTTTAAAAATTAACTTGACATCTGTCTTTCCTTAACCATCTTGACCTCTGCACAGTGGGAACTGTGCCTACAGTTTCAAAAATAGCTATATGATTACATGACCAAGCAAGTAATTCATCTACAAAACAGTGCAGCCTTCGAAAGGGGACATAGTAATAACTAAGTTGATAGACTATGAATCTGGCTGTATAACCCTGAAATCACAAAGAGCATCAAATGCTATCAAATGCTTTCGCTGTAGAATTTTCCTTGATGTTTTGACAATGTTCTCTTGTTCTTTGCATCTGTTGCATTAAAAGCTGGAATTCCAGAGTCCAGTTTGCTGAATTTCATCCCACAGATAACACAATCTATACTCAGCGCATAAACAGAGTATGCAAAAAAAAAGCCAAGTTAAAAATCTCTGACCAATTAACTATCTAAGTGAATTAGAAACATGTCTACTCCTCCAGTCCAGCAGGCTAATTGCTATGTAAATAAGGTCTTCTACCTTAATTATAGCTGTTAGCCTGTGAAAGTTCTAGGGTATGCTGACTGCCAGCCCAAATGTAAACTTTACATAGAAAGTTTGGCACATCAAAGAGGAGGGATTTTTTTTTTTTTTTAAGAAAAGCAGCAAAAAAAAAAAAAAAAGGAAAAAAAAGGAAAAAATAAAAGAAAAGCAGCTATGGAAATTGGTGTATATGCAAAAACGATCAGGTATACACTTGCCAGTTTTCTTCCTGCTTGTCCCTTGATACCCACACTCTTCAGCAGGGGCACCCTTCCTTCTTTCAGCCTTGATGCTTGCCAGGGTTGTTCCTACATTAGGAAATGGACAAAGCTTTTGATTGGATTTGCTATGTTACAGTGTGGATACTAGAACCCACTCTTCTGTATCTCTGGACAAGTAAATATGACACCTTCAGTTCCAGACTCAGTGATCCTTGTTTCAAACACAAGTTTTTTTGTTTTTGATTTTGTTTTTTTGTTTTTTCGAGACAGGGTTTCTCTGTATAGCCCTGGCTGACCTGGAACTCACTTTGTAGAGCAGGCCTTGAACTCAGAAAACTGCCTGTGTCTGCCTCCCAAGTGCTGGGATTAAAGGGTGTGTCACCACGCCCAGCCAAACACAAGTTTTATGTTCATGTCAACAGGCAAAGGCAGAGGATGAGAAAACACAGAGACCACAGTAAGTCACTTTTAAAATTTAAAATTAAATTATTCCAATTAAATCTTGAGCATTAGAAATAAAACACAGATTTGAATATTATAGTTTGCTAATATTAACAGGACAGACAAATAATTGTTTCTGTATTATCTTTCTCTTCCTTGATTTGGTTAAACAGAGATATTTTGTAAGACCATTTCACACCAAACAGAAGCTGGGTGTGGTGGCACACTTTAAGCCCAGCACTTGGAGGCAGAGACAGGTCCTGTTGGCTTTCAAGGAAAGAGCTTTATTGAAGGAACTCTCCAGGCAGCTCCAGAACTTTGTATGTTTCTGTGGATTTTTTTTTCAGTGCTGAGGATTGAGCACAGTGCCTTACACTAGACAAATGTTCTTTTACTAAGATGTATCCCAGGTCCCCCTCATAATAATTAGAGTTTTCAACAAAATTAAGGTATGCAAATACCAGAACTATCAAAATTGCGATTATCATGATTCATACTTAGGTCATCTAATTGAGGACTTCACTTAATATCATCTTAAAAAAAAACAATAGAAGTATTAAACACACAGAGGAACTCATTCTCATCTTCAGTTATCAGATGGAACTTGTTTTCCACTTGAGGGTGCAGCTCCTTTGTTTATTTTCAGCATCACTGGATGAGCTAAGAATCACTCAGAAAGCTGGTAAAGCTCCTTTGTGGATGTGTCTGTGAGGAGTTCCCGGAAAAAATGAAGGTTGAAACCAGTAGACTATGCAGAGAGGTTCCCTCACTCACCAACCTATCAGAGAGACTCTCTTATTGACCCCCAGGAATCAAGAACAAGAAGATCGATGAAGGCTAATTTCCCTCAGTAATGCATAGCATCTTTCATTTCCTACTCTTGGCATCCTTGTTAATCTGGTTATCAGTACATACCCAGATGTCTGTGATGTCCGTGATGTTGAACTTCCCACCAATGTGAAGGAAACTGTCCTGCCCCATCTCATTAGAAGCTGTAATATCTCCATGTAGCTGACAGTGTGAAGTTTATCTGATTATCTTTAACTCAATTTTCTCATTTCTTCCTGTACCACTGGGTTTTACAGTTATTTTTTTGCAAAATGGGAGTGATTCACAGAATGGTGTTATCTTCCATTACTAATTAATACACTAAGAAACTTAAAAACATTCCTTTCTGAGAAAAAAAAAGGGGGGCACTTAACTTCTTTAGCCAAAGCCTGTTGTCTTTGAAAGTCCAGAGGTGACGTCCTGGTCAGTCCCTAGCCATGCTGCCACACTATTAGAGTCTCTTTCTGAGTGGTGGGGGCACATGACTTTAATCCCAGGAGGCACAGGGAAGTGGATTTCTTGTGTGTTTGAGGACAACCTAGTCTAGAGAGAGAAGTTCAGGATAAGCCAGGGATACTCAGAGAAACCCTGTCTCCAAAAAAAGGAGTCATGGCAGACTGCCCAAAGGGAATCCTGTCCTGGAGACAAGGTGAACTTGATAAAGTCCCAATGTACCATTTCATTCATTCACTAAGAGGTTAGCCCTGTAACATCAACACATATGGGTCCACAGAGTCATGTCTCTCTGCAATTTCACTCATGCATACAAGAGCCTCAACCAAGCAGCCTGACAATACTTCCTTTACCCTCATTTCTTCATCTTATTTTATCCTGAGAAACCATGCATTGTCTCCTACCTGCTTTCCAGACTAAAATGTAACTGACCACAATTTTAGATTTTTAGCACATTTTAGAGCATTTATCTGCCAACAACCCTAAGTGGGGATTTTTTAATGTAGCTATTTCCACTTAATTGAAACATTCCCTCCTGAAAGACAACTAGAGATGGAAAGGACTCAGGAAACTGAGAAAGCCTGCAGGGCTCCAGAGGCTCATTAAGCTGGGAAAATTAGGATATTGACAAGATCCCACCCCAACATTAAGCAAACAATAAACAGTTGCTGGTAGACAGGAGACTGTGTGATTGAACAGCTTTCAATTTGGGCAAATATACAGTTTTCATAAGTTTTTGTTGATGCTGGGGTGGACTGTTCAGGGACACAGCTGTCTTTGAGTCACTGTGTTCCTTCCTGTAAGTGACCTCAGGAAGCTCACTAGCCCACCAAGTTACATGTCTCTCCAAGAAAAGTTGTATAATAAGGTTCTACATCGGAACTACACTTTCAAGGACCTCAGGATACACACCACCCAAATCCTCTGCTTTGGGGATCACAGGACATTTTTTTTTAGTGAACAAATAAGAATTTCATGTTTATCCTATTCAACATACTGTCTTGATATGTTTGAGTGGTGTCCTAGCTAAATCAAAGTATGCAATGATTTAACTTTAACCACAGATCATATGATTCCAGAAAATGAATTTTGTTCAATATAAGTGTGAATTAACGATGTGTAAGCTCATAGTCACAAGCTCTCTCAGCTATGAAAAAGGAAGTATCAAGTAGTTTCATTAAGGAATTCTAAATTGATTAACTATTAGCAACCAAGATAAAAAAGAAGAAAAATATAAAAAAAAATCCATTTTTTTTTCTCCTGGCCATTTAGTTCCCAACAATAACAACTCTGAGACTAATTATTTATTAATAAACCACCTAGGCCATAAGCTTTGGCTTGTTCTCTGATGAGCTCTTAACTTATTATCCCTTTTATCCTAACCTGGGTTCAGCTACTTGGCTGGTTTCCTCTCTTTGTCTTAGGTACATCTTCGCAGCCTTCCCAGGTGTATCTCCCACCTCTGACTATTGCTCAGAATTCTCTATCCCTGCTGGATGTCTGTATTAGTTAGGGTTCTCTAGAGTCACAGAACTTAAGGAGTAAAGGAATTTATTGATGACTTACAGTCTGCAGTCCAATTCCCAACAATGGTTCAGTAGTAGCTGTGAATGGAAGTCCAAGGATCTAGCAGTTACTCAGTCCCACACGGTGAACAGGCGAAGGAGCGAGAGAGAGTCTCCCTTCTTCCAGTGTC
>LR749501.1:2773693-2842658 GCA_902729485.2 Mus minutoides
CACTGGCCGAGATTGCTGTTTACCACGATCTAATGTAGCCTTTCTCCCATTTGTTTGAGAATTTTTCTGCTTATACAGATCAAACAAATAGGCAGTAGGCTTCTTATGTATTTCATTCCTGGAAACACCATGATCGATTAGCCAATACCAAAGGTCCAAGCGAGTCATGCCATTATAGATTTCACTTCTCCTGTGCTGATCATTACTGGGTATGTTATTATAAACATTGTTTTGTCTACGCTGTCCATTATAATAACTAGGAACACCTTGTTTCTGGCGATGCAATGCTGCCACCTGGCCCTTGTTACCTCGGGATCCAGTTAAACCCATTGAATTTAATTCATCTAATTGAGCAACAGCATATCCAAGTCTCCAGGTTAGGGTCACTGGTGAGCCTTCCAAATCTGGATTGTAGCTCATTCCAAATATAGTCAAGTTGACAACCAGGAATAGCCACTACAATGTCTGTTATGGACATTCCAGTGCAGAGCTTGGCAGGTTCAAAAACCTACAAGCGCTCATGAGACACAAGAGTTTCAAAAGGAATTCATTCTCCTGGGTAGACATTCTCACAACCAGTTTTATCCCTGCATTTAGTCTGGTGTATGGATCCACGCACTCATTTAGTAGAAATTTTTATATTAAGCATAGAATGAATCCTGACATAAGCTAAGACTTCCAGCGTTCCAAAGGTCCTAGAGAATTCTTGATTTTCTGTGGGAATTCAGAAAACTATCTAGAGACAGGGAAACTATTTAGCATTACATAGGGAGAAGCCAAAGCAGCTCAGAATCACTCTGCAGAATGGTTGCTAGGGACAATAGTTTTAGGGAACAAATAGATTTCCAGCTGAATAGGAATCCTCATTATAGCCAGGTAGAAAACAGCAGATTAAAAGCAAGCTGGTAAACTCCTTCTTTAGAATCTACCTGGATCTAGTAAACAGGGGGGTTGTGGTAATACATTATTCATGAGAAGGCCCACTAGTGCGGAACCCCCTGATGCTAGTTCTCACAAGGCTCAGAGAAAAAGAACAAATTGTGACTAGGGTGTGAAATCTTTTGTTTGTCAGTGGCTGATCCAAAACAGAGCTGTCTTACTAATTCCTGTAAATATACCTGGTTCCTGTAAGTCCTTTTGAAGTCATTCCTTTGTTTTGTGTCATTGTAACTTGATGGATGTACCTTGCCTGGTTTCTCATTTCCTCGCTGTATAAAAGTTTGATGCTCGAATTTACAATTACACTCAGATTCTACACACTCTCTCATGTGGTCTCTGTTTTTCACATTTGCCGAATCCCTGCCCCACTTGCTTCAGAGAACTCGACCCACACAGACTAAGGGACCCAGAGCGTCTGCAACAGATGTCCCTCTTCTTATTTCCTTCCTCAGACCATTGGCCATAAGCTTTTCTTTATTGACAGGTGATGCTTATAAGAGATTTTCTCTATAGAAAAGAACTCAGGCTCTGCTAGCTTTTTTATGCAGCCCAACACCATCTGCCTATGGATGGTGCTGCCCATGGTGGGCTGGGTCCTCCTTTGTAAATTACCAATCAAAACATCCCCCAGCCACAAGCCAATCTGATCTGGGCAGTTCCTCAATCCAGGCACTCTTCTCAGCTGTTTGTCTCTCGGCTGTGCCAAGCCGAAAATTAAAGCTAATTAGAAGACAGAGCTCATGTTGCAATCTATGAAGCAGATCATTTAATTTGTTTTTAAACCTATCAGGGTAATAAATATACTTCTGGAACATATAAATATGTTTGTATTTAGATGTGCTGGTATACATCAATAATCCCAGCACTCAGTAGACTGAGACAGAAAGATTGTAAGTTCTAAACTAGCCAGGCTATCTACACTCCCATATTTGAGAGCAAGAATGCAGCGAAAACTCCACATCTATACTGGCTAGTTTTGTGTCAAGTTGAAACAGCTGGGGTAATCACAGAGAAAGGAGCTTCAGTTGGGAAAATACATCCATGAGCTCTAGCTGTGGGGTATTTCCTCAATTAGTGATCAAGGGGGAAAGGCCCCTTGTGGGTGGGACCATCTCTGGGCTGGTAGTCTTGGGTTGAGCAAGTCAGGGGAAGCAACCCAGTAAGGAAAATCCCTCCATGGCTTCTGCATCAGCTCCTGCTTCCTGAACTGCTTGAGATTCAGTCCTGACTTCCTTAATGATGAACAGCTGTATGGAAGTGTAAGCCAAATAAACCCTTTCCTCCCCAGCTTGCTTCTTGGTCATGATATTTGTGCAGGAATAGAAACCCTGACTAAGACAACATCTATAGTCTGGTATGGGAAGATGGACTAAAAGGTCTGTCAGCCTGATTAACTATACTGATAACTGGAAGATGCAGAGGGGCAGTAACATTAGCATAATAAATCTTGAGGGGCCAAAATAAACCATGCAGCTACCCTTCAGCAATGGTGAGGCTGTGGAGACAGGACAGTTGAGTTTCTTTTGTCTCCAAAGCTTTCTTATTTGCATCCAAGGACCTATTCAATGGATCTAATTATTTTTCAGTATGTCCAGCCAAATACTTGCTCTGCTAAATTGGCTCTTTATTCAGTAATACAATTTTCTCTGTGTTTGTTTGTCACAGTGATGGTGTCTTCTACTGTGTTTGTATTCAAGGGACACTACAGAACACTGCTCCATGAGTGCTCATGGTGCATTTTGTCACGCAAATCTAAAGCAGCTTTCAAAGTCTCATGGTTATCTCACTCTGCATTCAACAAAAGGTTGAATGTCTACCACCATCCCCTATTGTACAAGAGGCATCAATGAAATGCATTTATAGATATCATAATGATAGATTTTTTTCTAAAAGAAAATGTAACCTGATCAAAAAAAAAAGAGAGAGAGACGTTAGTAAACTGGATTATTATCCCATTCTTAAGGAACGTGACTGAAGAGGTCATGTGTGACTACAGCTTTGGGGCTGTATTGAGTTAGAGCAAATTGCACAAGCAGTAGCAGATACTTCAGAAGGAGAAAAGGAAATGCCAGGTCTTGTATGGGTTGCTTGAGCTAAAACCTGGTTGGCTGACTTATCCCTGAGTAAACACCCTTAGAGGGCAGAAAACAAACAAGAGACAGGACTGTGGAAATGAGAGGGTGTGAATGAGTACAAATTCGAAAACTATAAACCAATCATGGGGGCTCCAACCTTGAAAAGGACAATTAGTCCTTATGAACAATTGCTGCCTGCGGAGATAAGGAATGAGTTGACAGTCTTTTGTTTGGAAGAGGTGACAGCAGGGAGAAGGCCATAAATAAGTATGTCAAGAAATGGTCACATTTGTCCATTGGTCAGTGGTTTCAAAAGCTAAAATATAGAGAAAAAATTCATGATCCATATCCTCAAAAAAACCCAAAATATTGGTGAAGAACTCATTTTAGAAAGAAAACAACTAGTAAAACATAGTCTCATAAGTTACCTTTGCCACCTAACCCTGCCCTAGCCCAAGAAAAATCCCATTAGATTAAACATTCTTGATAGACATTGCTCACAGACTTATGCAATGAATATGTAGATGATAGATAGATAGATATATAGATAGATAGATATGGATAAATGATAGATGATTTATAGATAGATAGATAGATGATTGATAGATAGTTGGTAAGTAGATAGATAGATGATAGACAGACAGACAGACAGACAGATGTAAGACAGAGAGATAGAGACAGAGAAATGATAAATAACTGATAGATAATAGATATATATTTACACAGTAATTACCTATATATATATTTAATATTAATTTTCCACATTAAGTAAATACCTTTTATTAAAACATCAAAATGAGAGAGGAAAGTCTAACTTAAACCCTTTCTTAGATTTAAGTCTAACTTAAATTCCTTTCCTCAGAATTATGCTTCCAAGGGTTAGGAAACAGGTGGTACTACTCCAAGGCTGCTCAGTCTTTATCTGGACTTTCCAGGGAGAATCCATTCCCTGGCATGAAGCAGGCTACACCAGTCAAAGAAAGCTGCCAGACAGACAGAGGTTGTTACTGGCAGCAGGTTACAGAGCTACCTGAGGGAAAGGGAAGGATGGTGTTTACCACAGTTACTAATTACACATGTCATGTTATAGAGGACACTGCTACAAGACACACCAGTGTGGGACCTTCGTGTCCCTTCTCTGGCTCTGGCCTTTCCTACGGGGGAAACAAAAGGCACCTATGTACCTAACAGGAAAGGCTCACTTGGAACCTAGGCAAGCCTTCTGGACTCTATGCCAAGTAGCTGGAACCTCAGAATGTCTCCATCAAAGACACGACAAAGTCCTGACCCACTCTGGGTCAGTGCCCCAGCATGTGAACTGATTTAGAAATAGTAAAATACAATCATGTGAAAATAAGATCAGGGTTAATCCTAATCCAAGATGAAAAATTTAGACACACATACAGACAATGGGAGGACAAACAGACAATGGTTTTAAAAGCCAGAGAGAAAATGTCCATCATCAAGGCAAAAAGAGCATCCTTGGGACTCCAAGAAGAAACTGAGCTTATAGACATCCTGATTTAGAAGCTCAGCCTTCAGAAGCATCAAACAGTGAGACTGTTGTCTAACTTGCTCAATTCATGTTACTTTTTCTTGACAGACTTAGCCAAAGAATTCACTGTTAAAGACCCCCGGGCTTGCAGCCAGTGACTCTTTGGGTTTTACCTGGCTGATAATCCAAGCTCATCCTTTTGAACATATAGCTACATCTTGTAGATCTTTTCCACCTTATACATCATTTGATCTACAATTTCCAATCCTTGGTTTTGCTCTTATTTTGAAAATTCTATTCATTCATTCATTCATTCATTCAATCAGTCAGTCATTTGTTTCTTTGTTTGTTTGCTGTGCCCATATATGTGAATGTGTATGGGCATGCACACATCATGACCACACACAGAGGTCAAAGAATAATTTTGAAGAACCAATTCAATTCTCTTCTACTGTGTGGGTGGATCCCTGGGATCAAAGTTGGTTTATTGTCCTGACAACGGGCATCTTTATCCTATAAGCCATCTTTTCACCCCCTCCCTTCCTTTGCCTTCCATCTCACCAATATCCCAGAGTCTGCATGTTATTGCAACGAAGTTTTAACTACTCCTCTCTTTTCCACACTTTCTAAGATTAACTATTTTAAGTAGAAACTTGATTAGACTCAGACTCCTTCTGTACTCAGCACTGATGGTAGTCATTAATTTGAGAACACTGTACAAACTCAGGAGCAAAAACAAGGGAAGGGGTAAACTGCTTACAATGCAAGCATGAAGACCCAGGTTTGGATCCCCAGCACCACATAAAAAGTCAGCCATGATAACCTCATGCCTGTTAGACTAAGATGGGATGACCCCTGTGTCCTGCTGGCCAGTCAAGGCAAACTGATGCCCTCCAGGTTAAAAAAAAAATCTTGTCTCCAAATTTAAGATTTGAGAGACTGGGGAAAATACCAGATGTTAATCTCTGACCTCCATGTACATATACATACATATATACAAATGCATATGTCCATATATACCACATACATGTTATAGAGCATTTTCAAACAGCCAAAGACTAATGGAATTGGTTAAGGTTGAGTTTGTATCCTCCAAAAGCCATAAGTGGAACTCCTACTCATAGTACCTGTGAATGCACTTTATTTGGGAATAAGGGGATTTACGGAGATGGTCAGTGATGCAGTCAGCTGGACCATCTCCACAGCACATCCCAGCACTCCATCTGTCTTTGTTCCCCAGCACCTGAATTACAGGCTCATGAGTGCTAAGGATTCAAACTCAAGACCTCATGATTCATCTCTCCAGCCCCAAGGCTGCTTCTCTTAATCTACTGTGTCACCTCTGTCCAAACACCAAACTCCCCTGAGGAAACATAAGTGATCAGATATAAAAGAAGAAAATGCCTAGCAACCCAGTCACCCAAAGGTAATCTGCAGATGTGCCTGTAAACTGACATTTGTGGACTTCTAAGTCTGACCATGCTTGTTAAGTGAAGACCACTTTAGATGACCTTAAGCCTTGGCATGGCGGTTTTGGATAACACTAAGTGTGATTTGGGGGACTCACTGGTCCCTAATACCTTTCTAGGAGTTCCTAATAATCAAAATTATTTCAATGATACTTGCCTTTTTGTCAGTAAAATTTTCCAGATAACAGTGTCTTCTACTGTACCAAACATGAAACATTTGCATAGGCATGAAACAAGACCTCCCTTCTTATAACCTTTTTTTTTTTTTTTTGCAAAAAATTTTTTTCTTCATATGTTATTCTGTGGTAGGGAGATGACTCAGGCAGTAAACTGCCCGAGTCACAAACATAAATCTGTGTTCTGATCCCCAATACCACTTAAGACTTAATGCAGTGGCTCATGTCTGTAACCGCAGAGTTTAGGGGGTGCAAGCAAATATCTAGATCTTATTGATAAAGCAACCGAGCTGAATTAATGAGCTCTAGATGCAGCGAGGGATGCTGGCTCAAAAAGAATGTGGAGAACACAGGAAGAAATCCTCCTAACATTGACCTCTGACCTCACATACGTGTACCTACACATCCACATTCATGCACACACATGAATACATACATGCCTCCCGCACTAACATGCTACTTCTGTTGACATCATTACAAGCATTTTAGTGAATCATAATTTTTCTCAATTTTAATTCTCAATTTTCTCAAATTATAGTTTTCTCAATTTTAATTTCTGCTTGGGGTAATTAATATTGACAGCAATAATTCATATAAATCAATCTAAAAGCTCTTTGGGTCTTCTGTCAGTTTTAAGAGCATAATGACCTCAAGGAACTAAACACTGAAAACCCCACAGATTTGGTGACTGTGTGAAGCTGTATCATCTTGACTCTACCTTCAGAAAAATAATCTCAACCTGGAAGTCACAGCTAGATGAAAAAGCAAAGAGAGGTAGAAGAGGGGAGAGGGGAAGAGGGGAGAAGGGTAAAAGGGAAGCAGGAGAGAGGAGGGGGAGAGGAGAGGGGGAGGGGATAATGAGAGGGGAGAAGGGAGAAGGGAGGGGGAGGGGTAAAAGGGGAGAGGGGACAGGAGACTGTTCTGAAAACAACAGATCTCTATTCTATTTTTCAGAGTGCCTGTTTGAGTTTAAAATTAGAAAGAAAAAAAAACAGAATTAACAGAGCAGAAGTTCAATATTTAATTGTTTCTGATAGGCTATTTTACAGGCAACATTAATATAAAATCAACAGAACCCCAGCTACTCCAAGGGAAATAAAACAGATGTTTTTATTTTATTTATTTTATTTTATTTTATTTTATGGGGGTTTTATATTTAGGCAATCTTTGCATGGGTTCATAAATGAAACTGCCATTTTCCGCTTCTTCATATTATGGTTCTTTTTTTTTTTTTTCCAACTTTTATTAGATATTTTCTTCATTTACATTTCAAGTGTTATCCAGAAAGTTCCCTATACCCTCCCCCCTCCCGGCCCTGCTCCCCTACCCACCCGCTCCCACTTCTTGGCCCCGGTGTTCCCCTGTATTGGGGCATATAAAGTCTGCATGACCAAGGGGCCTCTCTTCCCAATGATGGCCAACTAGGCCATCCTCTTCTATATATGCAGCTAGAGACATGAGCTCAGGGGGTACTAGTTAGTTCATGGTTATTCTTCCACCTATAGGGTTGAAGAACCCTTCAGCTCCTTGGGTACTTTCTCTAGCTCCTTCCTTGGGAACCCTGTGTTCCATCTAATAGCTGACTGTGAGCTTCCACCTCCATGTTTTCCAGGCATTGGTATAGTTTCCCCCGAGACAGCTATATCTGGGCCCTTTCAGCACTATCTTGCTGGCATATGCTTTTATTTTATTTTATTTTATTTTATTTTATTGTTAGATTGAGACCAGCACTTGCTGCTAGATGTGTCACAGTTAAAGGATTTTGTAGCCTCCACGAAATTCTTTATAAACAGAACTGGAAGACATGACTAGAAGAGGTGCCAAAAACTTGGCTAAATTTTTTTCTCAAGTTTTCACATGTGAAAACAGCAGTTGTTGAGATGAAAAGCAGCAACTTAAAGATCCCAGATGGCTTGTGTGTAGCTTGTAACCGACTGTTCAGAGGAAAAGGCATTGAGCATGTCTGAGGAAGCCGCAGCGTGTGAGCCTGGCCTTCCCGCTTGGCTTCTTTCTCTCACTTGCAGCAGCTTCTTCCTCAGCCCTCCTCCATTTCTGCCCTGAGCTCACTATTTTCTGACACTCCAGCCTTCTCCTCTCTCCTGACTGAGTCTGGGGTCTGGCTTCACCATGAGATAGCACAAGGGCCTGAGCTATACCACACGTGCCTGCTCACGGACCCTCAATTCCCTCATTTATAAATGGGGTTGACACTATTCTACACACTATATACTACAGTATATATATATATATATATATATATATATATATATATATATATATATTATAGTGTATATACTATACACTATACACGGGGCAGTTAGTGTTGACCAACAGCACTCCCTGGAATCTTTATAGCTCCAGGCAAAATGTACTCATCAATTCTACACTATGAACTTGGACTGTATACTGGTAGAGGTGTCAGGATACCCCTGTCATCCTGTTTCCAGGGACCTAGCTTTGGATCAGCAACCAGAAGTGCCAGGCTAAGGGCTCTTCCAGTTGCTTGTGACCAGCTCTCTCCTTCTTTATTCTCATTCACCAGCACACCTAGCCACAGCTCAAGGATTCTGGGAGGCAACCCTTTACCTTCAGGCACCCTCACATTCCTGTATGGCCACCCCTGAATTTTACTTCCTTCTCCCTTTCAGCAGGGGACCAGCAGCTTCCAGTATGAGTGCATTGGGTTCCACTGCCTAAGTCTGAGACTCTCCACAGCCAGCAGCTCTGGGGAGGGAAGGTCCAGCAGCCTGTGTGGCAGAGGAGCATTATGGGAAGATCTGATGCAGTAGGTGTGTGTGAACAGAGCCCAGGCTCTGTATGGGATGATGGCAAGAGTATCTCAAACACCCTGTAAGGAAATGTCCTGAGATCAGGGGAGGTCATGGGCTTGGAGGAGAAGACTGTAACAGAGAGAAATGGCAGCTTTCTGAGGGAACATTCTGGTCTGATTCAAAATACACGGAAGGCAAAAATCAGGAATCATCTGTGGGTCTGTCTTATAAAAATATAATGATAATTATGGTCATTCATGTAAATTCTAAACACTTATGCCTAACTACTGTTTACCTCTGCAACAGCCATTCTGCTTATTAGACTGTGTGAGCTCACTCTTGCTCACCTGGATTTCCTGTCACCTGTGACTGTGTTGAGCATCAGCTCTTCCCTGTTCCCAGTAATACTAAAAAAAGACTATGAATCTGCAAAGCAGCATGTGTGTGTGTGTGTGTGTGTGTGTGTGTGTGTGTATCTGGGTCTCTGAGTTTCTGTGTGTCTCTGCATGTCCCTGTGTCTCTCTATATGTCTTTGTATGTGTGTATGTGTGCCTGTCTGCTTTTGTGTGTTTGTGTTTACATGTATATGCATATCTGGGTCTCTGAGTATCTATGTGTCCCTGTGATATTTATGTGTGTATATGTGCCTATCTGTTAGTCTGTCTGTCTGTCTGTCTGTCTGTCTGTCTGTCTGTCTGTCTCCATCTCTCATGTCATCTACCATCATTAGTGAAGCTGTATTGGTTGTGAGGCAAACAAGGACTGATCATTTTGAATGTTTGTTCATGATGATGGAATCTGGATGAGTGTATGTTGCCAGTAAGCTGAACAAAATTTTAAAACTATTTTATAATGGATAAATAAACAAAACAATGATGAAAGATATTTTCTCCCTAATAATTCATGTGACATGTTAAAAGCTAGGAGGAATTCAAAAATAAATAAAGGGATTAAACAACAGTGCAGGGAGACTGTGGCTGTGAACACTGTAAGTCTGATAGAAAGAGACATTGTGGCTGTTAACACTCTAGGTCCGACAGAGACATTGGGCCTTCACCCAGTTTCCCACATTCTAGAAAGCTACAAAATAAAGGGTTTTGCATTTGTGTTCATATTAAAAGTCTTCGGTTAAAAAGAGTGTATATAAAAATTCTTGGGTAGCAGCAATTATTTCATTATATTTAAATACAAATGGAATCTGACTGAACCAATGTGCACTGCATGCTTCTAAGTCTGGCTGATCCAGGAGGTCCCTACCAGCCAGGGCTGTGTTGAGAGAGATCCTGCTAAGAAACAAAAAACAAAACAAAGAAAATAAAAAATAAACCAAACAGAAACAAAAACACCTTCCCAAATAAACAGAGCTCTGAAGGAGTCTCACCTCTGTAACAAGTTATTGTTTGGTTGTGAGATAGCTGGTACAGTGTGTGTGTGTGTGTGGGGGGGGTGCCCTCCCTGCACGGAGCACAACTCAGACTCTTCTGAGACATTTAATTTAGTGAGTGAGTCTGGACACGTGCCTTTTAGAGGAGACTCGCTCAGAGACATCCTTTCTCCACTTTCTTCAGCTGTTCTGCCTCCCCACCTTGTTCTAAATCTGAGGATTTAGAATGAGAAGCGCTGGTTGTCCACCTTGCTTCTGTATTGTCCTGTTGCTTACCCAGTTAAGCAGGCAAGACTTGTTAATGTCAGATCCAAACCTTGCAGGGAATCATCATTGCTGTTGACTGCCCTTGGTGTTTCTATGATTTATCTGGAGCATCCAGAACACTATGAGATCATATATAAGTAATGTTTCCAGCCCATGGGCAGAAACTCTGCAAGAAGAAAATTGGTGCAACTAGAGAGAGCCAATTAACTCTGAATATGGTTCGTGCAATATTTATTGAGCACCTGTCATTGGGAATGCTCCTATCCAGGTGCAGTGGACAACAAGGGCACCTATTTCTTTGATACTTTCAGTCAAGCAGTGTGGAGCCTACAAGTATTCAGTCCCTTAGACATCCTGGAGGAGTGAGGGTGGAGTGGGGTCTAACTCAGGTGTGAGCAGGTGCTTCCAGGAGACCTCTCCTGTAGGAAAAGACATCCAAGTCAAGACCCTTGGATGAGCAAGAGGCAGCAAGGCTTACTGGAGGGGAATGCATCTTCTTGGCAGAAAACCAGGAGAGACAGTGTGACATTGTACTGGTTCTGTGGTGGGGTGCACAGTGGAAAGAGGAGGCTGGAGAGCCAGGAGAACAGCATACTAGATCACTAGAGTTCTTTGTGTGTCACTGAGAGGCTGGAGCCAGGAAGTCTTTGTGCCCTGTGGTGATCTCCCTTTGTGAAGGAAGTGTGTGTGCACACATGATGCATATCTACATTATAGACTCATATGCATACATATAAATATTCTTTTATTTTTTTTCTTTCTTTTCTTTTCTTTTTTTTCTTTTCTTTTTTTTTTGTTTGTTTGTTTGTTGTTGTTGTTGTCGTTGTTGTTGTTTTGAGACATACTTTCTCTATATAGACCTGGCTGTCCTGTAACTCACTCTGTAGACCAGGCTGGCCTAGATATCAGTAATCTGCCTGGCTCTTTCTCCCAAGTGCTGGGATTAAAGAAATGTGCCACCACCTCCCGGCTTTATTTTTTTATAATTAACAACACAATACTTTATTTTTTATTAGATATTTTCTTCATTTACATTTCAAATGCTATCCCAAAGTCCCCTATATCCTTCCCCTGCCCTGCTCCCACTTCCTGTCCCTGGCATTCCCCTGTTCTGGGGCATATGATCTTCGTAAGACCAAGGGCCTCTCCTCCCATTGATGGTAAACTAGGCCATCCTCTTCTACATATGCAACTAGAGACATAGTTTTGGGGGGTACTGGTTAGTTCATATTGTTTTTTCCTCCTATAGGGTTGCAGACCCCTTTAGCTCCTTGGATACTTTCTCTAGCTTCTTCGTTAGAGGCCCTGTGTTCCATCCAATAGATGACTGTGAGCATCCACTTATGTATTTGCCAGGCACTGGCATCACAAGAGAAAACTATATCAGAATCCTGTCAGCAAAATCTTGCTGGTATATGCAATAGTGTCTGGGTTTGGTGGTTGTTTATGGGATGGATCCATGGATGGGGCAGTCTCTGGATGGTCTTTCCTTCCATCTTAGCTCCGAACTTTGTCTCTGTAACTCCTCCCATGGGTATTTTGTTTGCCATTCTAAGAGGGACCGAAGTATCCGATAGTTGGTCTTCATTCTTCTTGGGTTTCATGTGTTTTGCAAATTGTATCTTGGGTATTCTGAGCTTCTGGGCTAATATCTGCTTATCAGTGAGTACCTATCATGTGTGTTCTTTTGTGATTGGGTTACCTCATTCAGGATGATATATACTCCAGATCCATTTGCCTATAAGTTTCATAAATTCATTGTTTTTAATAGCTGAGTAGTACTCCATTGTATAAATGTACCACATTATATAAATCTTTATAATTGTATTTCAACCCATGTAGGTTGTTCTTTGATTCATAGTTCCATCAGACAAGCCTTGGTTTGTTCTTTATGTAGTATGTGTTTGTATATATGTATATATAGATACACACATTTATATACATACTTGTGTGTGTGTGTGTGTGTGTGTGTGTGTGTGTGTAATAGAACTTGTCAGTCTGAGTCTTAGGGAACTACCATCTGAGGGCTCTGTGAGGGAGGAATGTTACCCTGTAAATGTTTATTTCCTCTGATTCATGACATGTAAAACTGATTGTGACTTTAAGTGTAAAGACACACACAAAAAAGGTCTTTGTTTAAAAGAAGGACCCATGAATGACTGGAAAGATAGGGGTGGGGTTGGCAGTTTCTGGGGTGTAGGGGAGCCAGCTGGATGCATGCAGAGGGGAGTGGGGTAGAGGGGAGTAAGCATAGCTGGGGTACGAGGAGAACCCCCACTAACTCCATACTGTGGGGTGCCAGCCCTGGGCACACCTGGAGTCCAGGATGCATGGGCATTATTATCTATGATCAGCTGTAGGTCTCAGGCTAATGGTTAATAATGGTTTACAGTTAAGAATGTAGGTGCTGTATATTCTGAGACTGCTCTTCAATGGGATTAGCTAGAGCCTTGGATTTTATATGCTCTAAAAGGGACAGGAATATGGAGACTGTTCTCCCAGCACTTGAGGGCAAGGTGCAAGGTCCTGAGATGAGCAGTAAGGTCCAGCACCCCCCCTCCCTTCTACCTTTGCCCTCCATGTACTTTGGCCCAGTCTTTATGCTTACAAAACTACATACATCGGGTGAGGACATTAACCAAATCCCGGGGATAGAGAATATCTGCTGGGACCATCTCAGACCCTAGCTCGGATGAGTCACCCACTTGCGATCCCCCAGCCACGTGGGTGACCTTTCAGAGTTTCTGGGATCCTTAGGACACAGTTTACACCTCAATCTATCAGATCCTGATCATAGCTGGATATAGAAAGACAGCTTGGGTGTCATTTCTGAGGCGTCCGGCTGCCTGGCTCTCACCTTCTTGCTGTCCAGCATGGTTGATTTTCTCCCAGGGTTAAGCACATACTTAGCTCTGGGAAAACATCCATTCTCAACAGCCTGGAGTTGTAATTCAGTGGAATGGGGTTTAAAACAATTTCACAGAGTAGATTTTTAGTTGTTAGCAATTACTATGTTCAAAAAACAGTCCCCTGATTTTTGCTCCTGCCCATTCTTCCCACAACTTGATTTCTAACCACCCTTGGAGGAGGTTCATAGTTGCTTTAAATGCTAGTTTAATACATTTTACCTGTTTATTTCTGCAACAGAGGATTCTGTGCTATAAGTACTTTTTGTATCTGTTCGTGTTGAAACTGAGGGGGGTCTTACTTTTTCTTTTTTTTTTATTATTTCTCCTTCATCTAAAAAAGTCTTGTAATTGTCTATCAACTATAAGGACCTGGGTTGGGTTCCTAACAACACACAAGCGCGAGTTTGTGCACACACAAATAGACATAGACAAACACATACACACGAGATGTCTTTGGGATTGAGGGGGATACATATTGGCATTTTAAAATTAACTAGAGAATAGGTAATATTTGGTTCTGCCCTGAAAATTCTGTCTCTGAAAATAATGGTCCTGTGAATCCAAGAAGAGTGGAACCTTTTCTAAGCATCATTACAAAGGAGGGAGATATAGACACACCCCTAGGCAGCCTTAGGGACTCAGGGGGACACGGGAAGTGCGGGTGCAGGGGATTTGTGGAAGTGGTAGCAGGTGGGAAACAGATCTTCCTAATGATCCGATTGCCATCAGAGCTCCCTAGAAGGTTTTGTGGCTCTGTAGATAATGATAATTCCTGGTGGTAATTGTGTAACTACAATGCTTAAGAAGCCAATAAGCCTCTCTTAAGTTTCTTCTAACAACAGATTAAGTTATGTGGGCCTCCATTCTATCTCCTCACAGACTCCCAGAGTTACAGAGTGGCTCAGCATGGCAGGGGGCGCTCAGCTAGGCATGCCCATATTCTACTTTATCAACTTGATTTTTATTTTTATTGTCCAGTTGACTTATAGGCAAAACATTCTTTATAACTTTGGTGCTGTGAAAAAATTACTTGTACTGTAGTCTCCCTGCCAGCTAGCAACCATAGCCAAACTGATTGTCTGAGGGTCCAATTTATGCACAGAGACAAACACATCCAGACAACTCAGTCTTAGCCCTGTCTGAAGTGAACTATGTAAGCACATGACCACTCCTGCAATAATCTCGACTAACAATATATGGGTGAGTAGAAAACACTAAATCTGTGATCAAACTGCAAGCTGCAGTCAATGGAACACCGGCAACCTCAATCACAACCCCCAAGTTTCTTTTGCAATGCCAGAATATTATCTACAACCCTGGGAAAGCAAAACCCCATCTGAAAACAATTGATCATCTCCAAAATCAACACTAGAAACATCACTATCACGCCACAAAGCCCGGCCACCAATTCATGAATGCATGACAGCACAAATTCCAATGCTCCATCAAAGAGACATTGTTTCCAATCCCATCTCTACAAGTCCACTTTCTAGGATAAGAACCACACAAAATACCAACTCAATCTAGAGGTATCCTAGAAGCCCAGCCCTCTGGGCTGGTTTCTGCCATATGCTGTTATCCAAAATGACTCCAATTCTGAGTCACCAATCCAGAGCCAAATTTCTTGTAACCAATGTTACACCTTCTTGATCATACCCAACAACCACAAGCCAATACTCCATAACCAAGACATGCAGAGCACATCCACGCCTTTAAGGCCAGTCAGAAACCAAGCTAAGTGGCTACAGGAATCTTATAAACTCTGACCAATCAAAGAATTTTACTTTTTCTAGCTATAATTTCAAGATAAAAGCACTTTGTCATTTGCTGAACCCAACTGCAGAGAATTTTCCAGGAAAAAAATAAACTCTCAGCTTTTTTGCCTTAGAACTAAGAAGCTGCAGACTCCTTTTAAAAACAGTTTTTTTTTAGCAGGAGCTTCCTTGCTGTATATCACTCCTGGCTACAGTGCAGGGCAAACTAAATAAGCCTCTGCTGTGCAAACTGACCAAACCAAGAGATAAAAAGCCAGCAGACAATGTTCTAACCATTTTTCTTTTTCAATATGAAACACAAAACAGTCAATCATACAACAAAACAAAGACAGACATGAATCGACACATGGACATGCATTGGTGCACCAGACACAAACAACACAGAGAAGGCAGAGAACCTGATGTAACCAAATCTAAGAGTGTCTCCTGTAGGTGCCATAGAGAAGGCTGGACATCTCCAGATTTCCCCTGACCCTGGGAGAGTTCTGAAATCCATTTTCCTTCTCTCTCTCTCTCTCTCTCTCTCTATCTCTATCTCTCTCTCTCTCTCTCTCTCTCCTTCTCTCTCCCTAACTTTTTTTTGAATTTTACTATTTTTATTATACTTTATTATTTTAAGCCCTATTCCCCTCACCCAATGCAGTTCTTGACTTCGGACAAAAGCCTGTTTTATTTTTCACTCCTATTTGCCACTGTCAACCCCTAGTAGATATCAGCACTGGGCCAACTCTAACTCAGTCTAGCCTGTATCCTTTTGCACCTACCGCAACAATTTTAAAAAGATGAAGTTTAAAGCCAGCGCTAGCATGAATACAAAGTGTTGCTCACTCACTGTGCAGGATACATCTTATTCTTAACCTTTATTGTAGAGCTCTACCATGACAGTGTTCTCTCGGTTGATCTACCCTTACTCGGGTCACTGTTTGGCATAGCCTGTAAGCCACCTGTGGCCTATGCTAACTGGGTTGCTGAGTGAGAGGCCAGAGCTGTATGGGAGTAAATGGGAAGAGAAATAATGGAGGCCAAGACAAAGCTCTCTGCCCAAGGACCCCAAGTTCACTGAGAGTCTGTGCTTATAAATAGGGTAGGCCCATCCCCCACCTGTCCATTCTTGGCGCCTAGTCTGGATCCAGCCTAAAGATGACTTGCAATGTGCAGGATGTGTCTCTGGAATGTCTCAAGGGTGTCTCAGCAGGGAGCAGGATTTTGGAGAAGTACAGCCTCAGTTGACATAACAATAAAAGCCAACTAAGTAGGAAGGCTACACCTCAGGTGGTCTCATATTCAGTGGCCTAGAGGTCTGAATCAGCCTGCTTCAAGGCTGGGGGAGGTTACTCTTTACCATTTACCAGTAGGGATGTGGGTAAAATAAAAAAAAAAAAAAAATGTCAAAGGCAGTTTGACTGCAGAATACTTCAAAATAACTCTGAAGGTCAGAGTCAGAGTTAATTCACCCAGTAGCAGAGGAGAGGTGCTAGAACTGCCTGGGTTTATTTGTACCTGCCCTTCACATACTTGAAACTGTCAATATGTCTACTTAAGTGAATATTGATAGGAAAAATTATAAAAAGAGGACTGTATTAATTAGGGAGCTATACCTATACTTAGCTGATATCTTATCATGTCAGATTTATTTTAAGGAAATATAAAGAGAAAAACACAATACTGCAGCAAAAGAAGAAATGTTACCTGTGGCCAATGTTTATTTTTTAATGGAAGTTATTTTACTGCAGCCATTTTGCAAAATTATGTAGACTTGATATTTACTTCCTATTGATTTCATGAAAGTTTTTTTCACAAAATTTTGGTTACCATCAAATTTATAAGTATCTTATATTCTAGGACTCAGTTTTATTTATTTATTTGTTCATATAGTGATGCTGTAACCTTTAGCTGGTCATGGTAGCATTGCTCGTATACGTCCACCATCATTTTGACAAACATTTCATGACTTTGGGCTCTAGCAAGCATGGATTCCTTTTCTTTGATTCTGCGTTCCATGTCCAATATTTTCAAAGCAAGAGAATTATCTTTCCTCAGCTCTGATTGCTTATGAGCTTCACGATATGTCTAAAAAAAATCATAAGCTACACATTAAAACTCATGCTGGTAAGATGGGTAAAGTTATCTGATGCCAAGCCTAAGGGCCTGAATTTGAACATTGGGATCAACATGGTAGGACATAATTAACTCTAGCTTCTTGTATTGAAGCAAAGACAATAAAAATTTTTCTTACATAATGTAAAACTATTTTAGCCATACCTAGAGCAAAACTCTCCAGTGATCACCAGTTCACTAGAAGCAAACCCTCCACAATTATCAGAATACAAAGGAAAAAACAAACTTTTCAATCTATAATAATTTTACATGAAGTAGGCAATCCAGATTGTAATGCCTTTATAAGTTCTATAGCTGGTTGACCTTTTATAAATCTTGAATTTGAACTTTATTTAGAACAGCATCTGGATAGATCTGAATCAAAGCAGTATAACTAAAAAGAAATTCCCCAGGAGGCAGGGAGAGGCAAGGTTCAAGAACTTCCTTGGGCAAGGTTTGCAAAACAAAAGAAAGCCACATAAGGTTCCCCAGGCTGCTCTGAGCTCTGTTTTAACTCAAATGTAAATATTTTTTTAATCTGAGCATCTTGGCCCTCCTGCAATGAGGACTGATTCTAGGTGAACAATTCAACTGCTATGACTCTAATTTTGGACAGTCTTTCTTAAGATGACTTATAGTTAAAACATTCTTTATAACTTAGGTACTGTGAAAAAATTGCTTGTACTGTAGTCCCCTGCCAGGCAGAAACCATAGCCAAACCGATTGTCTGAGGGTCCAATTTATGCACAGAGACAAACACATCCAGCCAACTCTGTCTTACCTTGCATGAAGTGAACTGTATTAGCGCTCCCACAAGATGACCACTCCTACAATAATCTCAACTAACAATAAACAGGTGAGTAGAAAATCCTAAATCTGCGATCAAACCGCAAGCTGCAGTCAATGGAACACCAGCAACCTCAATCACAACCCCCAAGTTTCTTTTGCAATGCCAGAATATTATCTACAACCCTGGGAAAGCAAAACCCCATCTGAAAACAATTAATCATCTCCAAAATCAACACTAGAAACATCACAATCATGCCACAAAGCCTGGCCGCCAATTTAAGAATGCATGACAGTACAAATTCCAATGCTCTATCAAAGAGGCATTGTTTCCAATCCCATCTCTACTGAAAGAGTAGTAAGTAACCAAAGAAAAAATGGAGTCCCTTGTGTCAGGAGGGAAAGTGAACCTTTAAACTAACCGATGGCCCTAGGTACGGGGCAAGCCTTTCCTGGAACAATCACAGAATATCCCAACGCCCTCTGAATGTCACAGCGACCTCTGTGGAATGTCTCAACGCCCCAGGAGGTTGCCTAATGTAGTATGTGACTTAACTGTTAGGTAGATTACCTCTCCCTTCCCCCCCTTGTCTCTTAGAGTTAGCTACCTGGGTATCTTGCTGATGTTTAAACTAGCCAATCATGTGAAACCGCGCCAATTTCCCTAACCCCCCTACCCCATTGCTATAAAAGCTCCTAATTTTCGAGCCTTGTGGTCGACACCCCCTGTCCCCTGCGTGGGATACGGGGTTGTCCCGGAGCTCCGATTAAAATTCCTCTTGCAGTTTGCATCAAGACAGGTATCTCGTGGTTCTTGGGATGCGCGAACAGCCCGTGTTTGGAATAGGGGTATTTCTGGTTTGGTCTTACATTTGGTACATTGGCCGGGAACTTCGTGACACCCCAGAACCCCAAAGACCCCTTGGAGGTATGGGATCCCCTCTGGAATGTGTGTGTGCCGGCCGATGTTCTGAGTGTCTGGTTTCTGATTTTCTGAAATGAAAGTGTGCTTATTGTGCTAGTTTGTTATGTGTCTAATCCTTCATTTCTGAAACACAGTGATGCCTGGGTTTATTCTCTGCGTAGTCTCTGTGTGTGTATTCTGCTTGGAAATCTAGTGCGATTGCAGTTTCGGTTTTGCGGATGCTAAGTGAGTGAGACTGCTCTCCGAGAGGGAGAGCGAGGTGGATAAGGATAGACGTGTCTGGGCGTCCACCATCCTTCCGCCCCGGGAGACTTCCCAGGAGGACAGAGGGGAGAATCAGGGATGCCTGAGAGACCCCCCCGTGAGTATAGTCAGGAGATAGTTCTTCTCCTTGATGGTTGACGCGAGGTATTTCTCTCTTTTGCTCTCTACGTTTGTGTCTGCCATCATTATGTGTGTGCCAGCAGTGTCTCTGTTTTGTTTATATGTGTGGATTTGTGTTTCTGGTAATGGAAAAAAAATGGAACTTCATGCGGTTGGAGCACGGCCCCAAGGCCTGATGCGGGACTTGGCATCTGCCCCTCCCCTCCCGGCTGCTGCGGGTTCCAGCTGGACGCCCGCCAGCCTGCTGAGAGAGCGCCATTGTGGGGCCCATGCGCCCACTGCGCGTGGGGGCGACTCCCGTGCCCGCCAGCCACTACCGCCCAGTGGAAAGGTTGCTCGGGGTGGCGGCGGCGGTGGCAGGAACCAGCGGCGACAGGAGCTCTTGTGTGTCTGTGTGAGTCTTGTGTGTTTGAGTGCGCCGTTGAGGGGCCATAAAAAGTAGTCTCAATTTACACAGCAGAAAGTGATAAGAGTCAGTAGAAGAAACATCTATAGTCAATTGTTATCTATTGTATCCAGTGATAATTAAAAATTAGCTGCTTAAGCTGTTGTGGTGTTATCTCAAACAGCAATTAAATGGATTATTAAAAATTTTTGATATTTAGTCTATTATACAGTAAACTTTATAGGTAAAATTGATAATTGTTATATTAAGGATAAGTTATTGAAATTACTTTTATGCATGCATCCCATAAAAAACACTTCTACTGTGTTTATAAACAGTCCCTCTTTGAGAGAAAAATATATGTGATTAGAGCACATGTTTATTCTTTTTAATTTCCTCCTGTTTCAGCACAGATAATGGAATTGTGTGCTGTAGCCAGTGTTTTAAAATCGTAAAAATGGTCAAGCTGATATAAGAAAGAGATAGGGCATGTTTGTGTTTTTTCCCTGCAGGATGCTAAAGGAGCATACTATCTGCCAGAATGGTTAATGAGACATGCAGATGCTAAGATGAGTTTATATAGTGTCCTGACAATGATGATAGAGAAGTTATATTGTGCCTTTGTCCCTGATCCTCCCTTTATTATGAAAAGACCTAAAAGTTGTGTTAATGGTAACAGGACTTAAAAATCTTTCAGTGTAAATAAGTTGCAGCAGAGAAAATTTGGGTAGAGAAAATAATTACTCTAAATGATTTTCAAAGGTTGTTAAGAGATACTAATTGGTTGAGATTTCATCTTAAGTTTACTACAGGAGAACTAAATGGCTTTGCGGATTCATTTTTGTTTGTCTCCAAAAAAAGATTTTAATACCTTATTAAGAGGTTGTTACTGTGTATAGGATGGAGTCATGAAAATGTGTTTGTTTAAAAATAAAGAACCTGAAGAAATATTTACTATCCCTTATTCCAAACAGCAATTAAAATGGTTGTTGCAAAATACTGATAAACAGGTATTGTGAAATTAATGGTTGTTTCTCCTAGAATAATCTCTGTGCTGTGATCCATTAGGTAACAAGGAGCTCCTCTCTAGAAATTAGAGCTGAGAAAAATTGAGAATCTTGTTTGGTTTAAATAAGCAAATGTATGCAACCATTTCAGTTTTGTTTCTAAATGATTTTAAAAGTTTTTATATGTCTTAGTTATTAATTATGATCAGAAGGTTATAACATTGGTAATGGAAAAGTTAGATTCCAAACTTGTCATAAATAATGTTTTTAAGGTTGGTTTTTAAAGAAAATAAGTTGTTTACATTGTTAAGATTGAGTTTTGCTCCCCCAAAATTGTAATTGTGCACTGGTGTTACAAGAGAATTTGAAAGTGAAGGCTTCACTCGAATCAGAGCCTCCAGCTATGGACACTCTTCCGCAACCAAGGAGCAAGAGAGACCCTTTGACTCATCCTGTTTGGAACTACATCATGGCTAAAGGTAGGGAGAGTTTGAAAATCTTAAAGCCAGGCTCTGATCTCCGAGGTACCTCAAGATAGAACTAATTGGTCTAAGGTAAGAGAAACAATACAGGGGCCTTATATGTAGGGGTTCAACAGGCTAAAGTTATGAGTTATGTAATCTAGTGGAAGAAACAGAGAAAGTATATTAAGAGAGAGAGAGAGAGAGAGAGAGAGAGAGAGAGAGAGAGAGAGGTGGGAAGCAAAAGAAAGAGAACAAGAAGAAATTTGACTAGAATCTTGGCCGCTGAGAAAAGGATAAGACAGGATTTAGACAGATCAGGAAATCTGGGCAACAAAAGAATAGAATTAAGTGAGTTGGGGTGCTGAGCCTCAGCTGGGGAGCCTGACCTGTGTCGGACTGAAGTTGCTTATTTGGGACTGTGGAAATTCTTGGACGCCGCTGGCTTCTGCGGACTCTGGATGTCTGGGTTTACAGCCTTGGCTGCCCCATTGTGCCCCCTGGCTAAGAAAGGAGAGGTGTTTGTGTGGATTCCAGATCGTCAGAAAGTCTTTAAAAAATTAGAGGGACTTTGCTGATGGCCTTGCCTGGTGAGAGAGGAGTTACAGAGGACTCCATGCTCAGACTTTGAGACCTTTAAATAGGCCAGTGACTTGTCTATCGAAGAAGTTATACTCAGCAGGTGGCTTTCCTGTTTGAAAACTGTTGCTGCTGTAGCCCTGTTTGTCAAGGATGCTGATAAGCTCATAGTGACTCCCCATGTTCTTGAAAGCATTATCCAACAGCTCCTGATCAATGAATGACCAACGCTCTTATGTGCTCCCCCTGCTGTCCTTATTCCCACTACCCTCCTGTCTGGGACTGATGATCCATCACTGTGCTGATATTCTGGCAGAAGAACCTGGTGCTCAAAATGATCTGGAAGATCAGCCTTGGCCTGGGAGTCTGAGCTGATACACGAATGGCAGTAGCTTCATGGTTAAAGGTAAGCGGAAGGCAGGAACAGCAGTGGTGGACAGGAAGCAAGTGATCTAGGCCAGCAACTTCCCTGAAGAGACATCGGCCCAGGAAGCCGAACTGTGACTCTGATCTGCAAATGGCAAAGGGGAAGTCTGCACTGACAGCAGGCATGCTTTTGCTACTACACAGAGTAAGGGCTGTTGACATCTGCAGTGAAAGACATAAGATGCCGTGACTAAAGAGAATCAGATCCAGATCTAACCGCCAAACAGGTGGCCCAAGGAGCAGTGATCCTGGCAGTTAAAGAGCCTAAAGACTATCAAGTTATAGACAAATTAGGACTGGTAAAGGAAAACTAGTCCTCCCACAGGAAGAAAGACTCTCAGACTTGGCAGAATAGTCAAAAGCTGCAAGACCTGTGCTATGACCAATGCAGGATAGATTTTATGTAATAGCCAAGAAGATCTTAGAAGAAATCTTCCCGAGGCCTGGGATACCCAAGGTAATCTTTGTTGCCCAGGTAAGTAAGTCAGGAAATGGCCAAGATATTGGGGATTGATTAGAAGTTGCATTGTACATACAGGCTCCAAGGTTCAAGACAGGTAAAAAAGATGGGTGGACCCATTAAAGGAAATTGACCGTGGAGACTGGCTTTAATGGTTAGATAATACTCCTACCCTTTGTGCCCTTCAGGGTTAAGAACATCCTTGGACAGTTTGGTCTGACCCCCCCTATAAATTACTCTATGGGGGATCCTCTCCACTGGTAAAAAATAGCCTCTGTACATAGTGCTGACTGCTGCTTTCCCAGCCTTTATTCTCTAGGCTCAGCAAGGTGCTCAAGTGAGTGAGACAGCGAACATAGAAGCAGAAGGCCTACTCAAGAGAAGGAGACCGGAGACCCTGCAACCCCCACATCTCTTCCAAGTTAGATATTTGGTCTACATTTGATGCCTTCGTACAGAAAACCTTGAGACTCTGTGAAAAGGCCACCCTACTCTCTACTCTTATCGGACCCCTTTTGATATTACTTCTGCTTTTAAATTATGTGTGTTAGATAGGCTAGTCACCTTTGTTAGAACAAAAAGTAGTGCAGTGCTGCCTTTCGTTTTTGAGGCAACAGTACCATACCCTAAGAGTCAGGTATGTCAGGGAAAAGATCATAACCAGTCCTAAGATTAGGACTATTTACTAGAAGAAGTGGGTAATGAAAGAGTAGTACTTAACCAAAGACAAAATGGAGTCCCTTGTGTAAGGAGGGAAAGTGAACCTTTAAACTAACCGATGGCCCTAGGTACGGGGCAAGCCTTTCCTGGAACAATCACAGAATATCCCAACGCCCTCTGAATGTCACAGTGACCTCTGTGGAATGTCTCAACGCCCCAGGAGGTTGCCTAAGGTAGTATGTGACTTAACTGTTAGGTAGATTACCTCCCCCCGCCCCCTTGTCTCTTAGAGTTAGCTACCTGGGTATCTTGCTGATGTTTAAACTAGCCAATCATGTGAAACCGCGCCTATTTCCCCAACCCCCCTACCCCATTGCTATAAAAGCTCCTAATTTTCGAGCCTCGTGGTCAACACACCCCTGTCCCCTGCGTGGGATATGGGGTCGTCCTGGAGCTCCGATTAAAATTCCTCTTCCAGTTTGCATCAAGACAGGTCTCTCGTGGTTCTTGGGATGTGCGAACAGCCCGTGTTTGGAATAGGGGTATTTCTGGTTTGGTCTTACACTACAAGTCCATTTTCTAGGATAAGAACCAGACAAAATACCAACTCAATCTAGAGGTATCCTAGAGGCCTAGCCCTCTGGGCTGGTTTCTGCCACATGATGTTATCCAAAATGAGTCCAATTCTGAGTCACCAATCCACAGCCAACTCTCTTATAACCAGTGTTACACCTTCTTGATCATATCCAACAACCACATGTCAACACTCCATGACCAAGACATGCAGAGCACATCCACACCTTGAAGACCAGTCAGAAACCAAACTAAGTGGCTACACAAATCTTATACATTCAGACCAATCAAAGAATTTTACTTTTTCTAGCTATAATTTCAAAATAAAAAGCACTTTGTCATTTGCTGAACCCAACTGCAGAGAATTTTCCAGGAAAAAGCCAACTCTCAGCTCTTTTGCCTTAGAACTAAGAAGCTGCTGACTCCTTCTTCAACCCTATAGGTGGAAGAATAACCATGAACTAACTAGTACCCCCTGGGCTCACGTCTCTAGCTGCATATATAGAAGAGGATGGCCTAGTTGGCCATCAGTGGGAAGAGAGGCCCATTGGTTATGCAGACTTTATATGCCCCAATACAGGGGAACGCAGGGGCCAAGGGGTGGGAGTGGGTGGGTAGGGGAGCAGGGCCGGGAGGGGGGAGGATATAGGGAACTAGCTGGATAACACTTGAAATGTAAATGAAGAAAATATCTAATAAAAGTAATAAAAAAACAAAAACAAAAACAAAAACAAAAAAAAACCAGTTTTCTAGCAGGAGCTTCCTTGCTGTATTTCACTCCTGGCTACAGTGAAGGAAAAACTAAATCAGCCTCCGCTGTGCAAACTGACCAAACCAAGAGATGGAAAGCCAGCAGACAAAGTTCTAACCATTTCTCTTTTTCAATGTGAAACACAAAACAACAGTCATTCGTACAAGGAAACAAAGGCAGACATGTATCAACACATGGGCATGCATTGGTGCACCTAACACAGACAACATAGAGAAGGCAGAGCACCTGATGTAACCAAATCTAAGAGTGTCTCCTGTAGGAGCCAGAGAAAAGGCCGGACTTCTCTTGATTTACCCCTGACCCTGGGAGAGTTCTGAAGTCCATTTTCCTTCTCTCTTGATCTTTCACTCTCCCTAATTTTTTTTGCCTTTTACTATTTTTTATTTTTATTATTTTTAGCCCTACTCCCCTTGTCCAATGCAGTTCTTGACTGCAGACAAATGCCTGTTTTCTTTTTGACTCCCATTTTCCACTGTCAACCCCTAGCTGATATCAGCGCTGGGCCAACACTGACTCAGTCTAGCCTGTATCCCTTTGCACCAACTGCTAAAATTTTAAAAAGATGAAGTTTAAAACCAGCTCTAGCATGAATACAAAGTGTTGTTCACTCACTGTGCTGGATACATCTTCTTCTTAACCTTTCTTGTAGAGCTCTACCAAGACAGTGTTCTCTCGGTTGATCCATCCATACTCAGGTCACTGCTTGGGCACGCTACACTAACTGGGTTCCTGAGTGGGAGGCCAGTGCTGTATGGGAGAAAACGGCTAGAGAAATAATGGAGGCCAAGGCAAAGCTCTCTGCCCAAGGACTCCCAACTTCACCAAGAGTCTGTACTTATAAAGGGGGTAAGCCCATCCCCTACCAGTTCATTCTTGGTGCCTGGATCCAGCCTGAAGATGATTTGCAACTTGTGCAGGATGTATCTCTGGAACCTATCTTGAGATATCTCAAGGGTATCTATCTCAGCAGGTGGCAGGATTTTGGAGAAGTACATTGGCAGTTGACATAACAATAAAAGCCATCAAAGACAGAAGGCTACACTGCAGGTGATCTCATATTCAGTGGCAGCAAAGTCTGAATCAGCCTGCTTCAAGACTGGGGGAGGTTACTCTTTACCATTTACCAGCAAGGATGTGGGTAGAATAAAAGGCAGTTTGATTGCAGATTACTTCAAAATAACTCTGAAGGTCATAGTCAGAGTTAATTCACCCAGTAGCAGAAGAGAGGTGCTAGAAATGCCTGGGTTTATTTGTACCTGCCCCTCACATACTTGAACTTGTCAATATGTCTACTTAAGTGAATATTGATAGGAAAAATTATAAAAAGAGGACTGTATTAATTAGGGAGCTATTCCTATACTTAGCTGATATCTTGTCATGTCAGCTTTATTTTAAGAAAATATTAAGAGAAGAACACTATAGTGCAACAAAAGAAGAAATGTTACCTGTGCCCAATGTTTTTTTCTTTTTAATGGAAGTTATTTTACTGCAGCCATTTTGCAAAATTATGTAGACTTGATATTTACTTCCTATTGATTTCATGAAGATTTTTTCACTAAATTTTGGTTACCATCAAATTTATAAGTACCTTATTTTTTAGGATTCAGTTTGACTTACTTGTTTATTTGTTCAGCTAGCGATGCTGTAACCTTTAGCTGGTCATGGTAGCATTGCTCGTATACGTCCACCATCAGTTGGACAAAACTTTCATGACCTTGGGCTCTAGCAAGCATGGATTCCTTTTCTTTGATTCTGCGTTCCAATTCCAATTTTTTCAAAGCAAGAGAATCCTCTTTCCTCAGCTCTGATTGCTTATGAGCTTTAGAATGTTTCTAAGAAAAATTATATGCTACATATTAAAACTCATGCTGGTAAGATGGGTAATGTTTTTGATGCCAAGCCTAAGGGCCTGAATTTGAATCTTGGGATCAACATGGTGGAAGGACATAAGTAACTCTATCTGCTTGTCCCCTAACTTCCACATAATATGTTATTAAAGAAAAACAAAACAAACCAAAACAACAACAACAAAAGTGTATCCAGAATAGAAGCAGTTACTCAGCACCTAACAGTATTCGCTGCCATTCTAAAAGATCCAAGTTTGATTCTCAGCACATAAATAAATGTCTCAACTCCAGTTCAAAGAGATCTTATTTCTTCCTCTGCTGGCTTCCCAAGACACAAGACATCCAGGTGGCACACAGTCATATATACTGGCAAAATACCCATACACATCGAAAAAGTCATACACATCAAAAAAGTTTACCTTTAAAAAAATGCTATTTCTAATAATTATATAATTTTATCCGTATTTGAGTGAGTGACACAGATAATTTTAAAATTTACCTGTTTACAAAAGGTGCTGGACTTGGAATATTTTTCTTCCCCTTCCAGGGTTCCATCTTCCTTCAGGTCTAAACCTCTACCTGCAGGCATGGATCAGCACCTCACTCCCCAGCCCATCACTTTGCTTGCCTTTGGGTGGTCTGCTGCAATCTGGGAAAGCCAGGCCCAGAAGCTTGCTACTCCCACAGACTCATATCAGCCAACACCAAAGACAGCCAAGATGGCTAAAGGTACATACAAAAGAATAATCAACAGGGACAGTACAATATGGCATCTTCAGAACCCAACTCTCCTAATGGAACACATCAAGCCCTGGATATTGTAACATACCTGAAAAGAAAGACCATGACCCTAAATCTCATCTTATGAAGATGATTGATGTCTTTGAGTAGAAACTTAAATAAGTTACTTAAAGATATCGGAAAATTTTATCAAATAGGTAAAAGCCATGAAGAGGAACCAAATGAATACCTAAAAGAAATACAGGGAAATAAAACCAAACAAGTGAAGGAAATGAATCAAATAGTTCAAAACCTAAGATGGAAATTGAAACAATAAAAAAAAAAAAAACACAAATGGAGACAAGCCTGGAGATCAAGAATGTAAGAAAGAGAACAAGAGCTTTCATCACCAACAGAATATGAGATCGAAAAGAGAATCTCTGGCATAGAAGACAAAACAGAAGAAATTAATACATCAGTCAATGAAAAGCCTAATTTAAAAGGGTTTTCACTCAAAACATCTAGGAAATGAAGGACACTGTGAAAAGACTAAAATGAAGAATAATAAGAATACTTAACGTGGATGGTTCCCGGAAGTAAATCCCAGGAAATATCTCCAATAAAATCATGAAATAGAAATTGCCTCCCTCCCTCCCTACCTCCCTAAAACTAACATGGCTATAAACAAACAGGAAGCTTACAGAACCCCAAGTAGATTAGACCAGAAAAGAAAATTCTCCTGCTGTATAATAATCAAAACAATTTATAGAACAAAGAAAGAATATTAAATGCTACAAGGGGAAAAGGCCAAGTAACATATAAAAGCATACTTCACATAATTGCAAATAACTTCTGAACAGAGATTTTATAAACCAGAAGATCATGGACAGATGTCCTAAAGATATTAAGCTACCCCAGGTGTCAGCCCAGATTGCTATGCACAGCAAACCATTCAATCAACATAGATGAAGAAACCAAGATACTTTATTGCAAAACCAAATTTAAACAATATCTTTTTACTAATCCAGATCTACATAGGATACTAGAAGGAAAACTCCAACATAAGGAGGGAAACAAAAGAAAGTAATCATCTAACAGAAAAAACAAACAAAGAGTATCACATGCATAAACACACACACACAACCCCCCCCACACACACAGTAAGACCATCAACATCAAAATAACAAGAACAACCAATCACTGGTTATTAATATCTCTCAACATCCATTCACAAACAGAGACAGTATAACAGAACAGAATGGGATGTGTAAATTGGATCTATTACTGCTACATACAAGAAACTCTCCTCAGCAACAAAAATAGAAACTACCTTAGAGTAAATGCTGGAAAAAGGTTCTCCAAGCAAACAGACCCAAGAAACATGCTGGAGTAGCAATTTTAACATTTACTAAGATAGACTTTCACTTCAAAGCAACCAAAAAACATAGGGAAAGACACTTCATACTCACCAAAGGAAAAATTCACCAAGATGACATCTCAATTCTAAACATCTATTCCAAATGCAAGGGCAACCACTTTCATAAAAGTAAACATTACTCAAGTTCAAATCATACATCAAGACCTACACCATGAAATTGGGGGACTACAAAATACCACTCCCACAAATGGACAGGTCATCAAGACAGAAACTAAACTGAGAAACAATGAAATTAACAGATGTTATGAACCAAATCAACATAATAGACATCTATAGTACCTTTCACCAAAATACTTCTCAGCACTGCATAGAGCCCTCTCCAAAATTGATCATATATTTGGACACAAAATAAGCCTTAACAGAACCAAGATAATTGCATCTTATCAGATTCCCATGGACTAAGACTGCACTTCAACAACTACAGAAACAGCAGAAAGCCCACATACTAATAGAAACTGTACAAATCTCTACTCAATGATAATTTATCAGGAAAGAAAGAAATTAAAGACTTCCTAGAATTCAATAAAAATGAAGTTGTAACATACACAACTTATGGAACACAAAGAAAGCAGCTCTAAGAAAAAAACTTGATAGCACTGAATGCCTTCATAAAGAAGTTGGAGATACACTAGCAACTTAACATAACACCTGAATGCTCTAGAACAAAAAGAAGCAAACACACAAAAGAGACAAGAAATAGTCAAACTTGGAGCTGAAAACAATCAATTATATACAAAGGAAATAATACAAAGAATCAACAAACCAAGGCATGTTTCATGGAGAAAAGTCCACAAGATAGACAAAACTATAGCAAAATTAATAAAAAGGCAGAGAGAGAGTACCCACATTTACAAATTCAGAAATGAAAACAGAGATATAACAACAGAAACTGAAGAAATTAAAGAAAATCGTTTGGGCTATTTCAAAAGCCTATACTCCTCAAAACTCAAAAAATTACATTAAATGGATAATTGTCTAAAGAGATACCACATACTAAAGCTCAAGATCAGGTAAACTATCTAGACAGTTTTATAACCCTTTAGGACATAGAAGCAATCATTAAAAGTCTCCCAACAAAAGCAGCCCAGAGACAGATGGTTTTTGCAAAGAACCCTACACAACTTTCAAAGACGAGCTAATATCAATATTCCTCATAATAGAAACAAAAGGCACACAGAAAAATTCATTCTATGAGGCCACAGTTACAAAAATACCTAAACCACACAAAGACTCAACTAAGAAACAGCACATGTGGGACAGAAATGCTTGGAAAGGGGAACACTCTTACACCACTGGAAGGACTGCAAACTTATACAGTCACTTTGTTAACCAATCTGAAGTTCTCTCAGAAAATTGGAAATATTTCTTCCTGAAGACACAGCTATACCACTTCTGGGCAGTTACACAAAATATGCTCCACCATACTACAAAGACACTTGCTCAAATATGTTCATTGCAGCTATATTAGTAAAAGTCAGAAACAACCCAGATGTCCCTCAACTGAAGAATGGCTACAAACAATATAGTACAATTACCTAATGGAATACTATTCGCATATCAAAAACAAGGACATAATAAAATGTGCAGGCAAGTGGATGAAACTAGAAAATATCCTGAGTGACTTAACCGAGACTCAAGAGGACATGCATGGAATGTACTCACATTTATTAGCCATAAAAGTCAGGATGATAAAGGACAAATACTGAAATATGCTAAACAAGAAAGAAGGCCCAAGTGAGGATGCTTGAATCTCACTTAGAGGAGGTAAATAGTAACAGGAGGGAGATAGAAGGAGGTAACTGGTTGTGAAAAGGGAGGGGAAGGATAATGGGAGATTCAGGATCAGGGTTGGGGAGGGATAGTAGAGAAGTCCTGAGTTCCAGGAAATAAATAGAAATCTGCAGCTGGCAGAAGCTAGGGGTCAGGTTGGGCAAATGTCTAGGAAGTGCCAGAGACATGGGGTGGAGGAGCCTCCCTGGAGACAATGTGGATTATCTTACCCTGTAGCTGCTTGTATTCTATTGCTAACTGGTTAACCCAAAACTGTTTACACATTAGGGTCTGCACATATTTTCTGGGAACCGGCCTCCAGTTAATTCTGCTTGGTAAATAAAGATGCCAGCAGACAATATCTGAGGAGGCTAAACATAGGCATGGTTTGGGGTCCCATACATTGTGTACTGGCTAGTTTTGTGTCAACTTGACACAGCTGGAGTTATCAAAAAGAAAGGAACTTCAGTTGGGCAAATGCCTCTATGAGATCTAACTGTAAGGCATTTTCTCAATTATTGATCAAGGGGGAAAGATCCTTTGTGGGTGGGACCATCTCTGGGCTGGTAGTCTTGGTTCTATAAGAGTGCAGGCTGAGTAAGCCAGGGGAAGCAAGCCAGTAAAGAACATCCCTCCATGGCTTCTGCATCAGCTCCTGCTTTCTGACCTGCTTGAGTTCCAGTCCTGACTTCCTTTGGTGATGAACAGCTTTATGGAAGTGTAAGCTGAATAAACCCTTTCCTCCCCAACTTGCTTCTTGGTCATGATGTTTGTGCAGGAATTGAAACCCTGACTAAGACAAATTGGTACCAGCATAGTGGGGTATTCCTGTGACAACCTGACCATGTTTTGGGGCAGACTGTGGAAGGACTTTGGTACTTTGTGAAAAAGATCTATTCAGTATTAAGAACTCTATGAGATGTTGTATAGGAGCTTGGAAGATAATGTTGAGAACAGTGCGGAAGATGGAGGCCTGGCTTGTGACACTTCAGAGGGAAGATTAAAGACTCTTTTCAGGGCCCTTGCTATTTTGATTGGGAAGATGCTGTGGTTCTGGTTAGGTGGGACTGAAGAATCAGCTGTGATTAACAAGATTCCAGAACTATTATTGTGAAGCTTTTGCATTACTGGGACTATCGATGCTGGTTAACTAGAGCTAAGAAAATAGCGGTGATTAAGAAGAGACCAGCATCATTGAGGTGACATTTTCTGGGAAGTGTTTTCTGAGAGTACAGAGGCTGTGTTCCAGAGATAGCCAAAATTGTACCTCGTGCTGCAGCAGGACGTGATAATGTGGAAGAGTTACCCGGGTGGCACTGGTGTTGAAGGCATGAAGGGGTCACACAGAGCAGCTGAGGATCAGCACTGTGAGAGGCCATGGAAGGTCATTGGTGAAGGTGCAGCCTTAGTTGCAATTGATGGCCCAGTACTGAAGGGGTCATGCAAAGGAGTTGAGACTTGGCACCATGAAGAGAGCCTATGAGAGGCTATTGTTGAAGCCAAGTTACAGTGGAAGACAACAGCATTTTGGAGATGTCAGTAGCATGATATGGCCACCAAGAACAGCAGCAGCAGTGGAGTACAAGCAGCTGGAGCATAGAAGACAAGGTGTGTGCTACAAAGGGCATGGCTGGAGAAGTGACTCAAGCCCTTGGAGGAGCCCAGAAGATCGTGAGTGGATCCCAGACATTGGACATTTGGAGTTTAATTTTTGCTTTTGATTGTGACTGTGCCCTGATATTTTTCCCTCTTGAAGGAAGAAAATATTTTAGTGGATCCCACAGTTAATAGACTTTTAATTGTAAAAAGACTTTGGATTTTACAGGATATTGTATATTTTAAAAGGATTGAACTTTTAATATGTAAAGACTGTGGGACTTTTAAAGTTAAGATCTTGGGGATGAGTAAGAACTAAGGATTGAGGCTTACTAGTGATGTATTTGTGTCAAGTTGACAAGGGGTCTATTGTACTGGCTAGTTTTGTGTCAACTTGACACAGCTGGAGTTATCAAAAAGAAAGGAACTTCAGTTGGGGAAATCCCTCCATGAGATCTAACTGTAAGGCATTTTCTCAATTAGTAATCAAGGGGGAAAGGTCCTTTGTGGGTGGGGCCATCTCTGGGCTGGTAGTCTTGGTTCTATAAGAGAGCAGGCTGAGCAAGCCAGGGGAAGCAAGCCAGTAAAGAACATCCCTCCATGGCTTCTGCATCAGCTCCTGATTTCTGACCTGCTTGAATTCCAGTCCTGACTTCCTTTGGTGATGAACAGCTTTATGGAAGTGTAAGCTGAATAATCCCTTTCCTCCCCAACTTGCTTCTTGGTCATGATGTTTGTGCAGGAATTGAAACCATGACTAAGACACATGGAATCATGAGGAAGGAGGAAGAGAGAAGCTTCCATGGAAGGGTAATAACATGCAGAAGGAAGAAACAGCTGCCATGCCAAGAGGCTAAGAAAATGTCGATAAGTGGGCTATTCAATTTCAACAAGAACAGCCAAATTGGAATATAGAAATTAGTAAGTAGTAACTTGGAGTTATGTGTGGGAGGTAGATTCTAATAGCATGGAGGTTAGTCAGTTGCCCAGCTACTGTACTGCTTAAGGCATACTTAAATATAAAGTGTGTGTGTGTGTGTGTGTGTACCTTTCATTCAGGAACTTGGTCTAAGCTGGGGAGGAGCCCTGCAACAGGAGTCATTAAAATATCTATACTACAATAGCCTATAGTGGGGATATGGAATCTGAAAAGAAAATATTCTATAGACAGGCAGGAATCTCAGTGGAGGAATAAGGACATCAACCCACCCACAGACTTTGGACTCAAAATTTGTCCTGTCTAAAGGAAATTCATGAAAAAAGGTTGAAGCAAAAACTAAGATAATGGCCCAACTTAAGACTTACCCCATGTGCAATCACCTGTCACTGACCCTCTGTTGTTCATACAGACAGGAGCCCAGCATAACTGTCCTCTGAGAGGTTCCACCCAGCATTGGAATGAAATAGAAGCAGACAGCCACAGCCAAACATTGGATGAAGTTCCAGGACTCTTATGGAAAAGTTGGGGGAAGATTTGAGAGCCCTAAAGGGGATAGGAATGCCTCAGGAACTCAACTAACCCGGACCCATGGGAGTGCTCAGAGACTGAGTCATCAACAAAAGAGCATACATTGGCTGGACTGAGGCCCTTGGAACATATGAACCTGTGCAGTTCAGTCTCCGGTGAGTCACTCAAAAATTAGAACAGAGAATGTTGCCTAAAGCTGTTGTCTGTCTGTGAAACCCATTCCACAACAGGGCTGCCTTGCCTAGCCTCAGTGGAAGAGGATGCACCTAACCCTCCAGAGACTTGAAGTGCCAGGATAAGGAAATATGCCCAGGTCCCCACACTCTCAGAGAAGAAGGGGAAGTAAGATAATGGGATTCTGTTAGTGGGCAACTGGAGGGGCAGCAGTTGAGATATAAACAAATTAATAAGACTCCTGAAAAAAATCATGATAAAATACAAACATCATATAAATGTAAAGAAATGGAGTAATATTTATCTTCAATATCATATGCAATAAATAATTACTTTTGTATTGAAACAGGCTTTCTCTTTGTGTCCTGGCTATCATATGACTATTTTTGTAGACCAGGTTATCCTCAAACTCACAGAGATCTGCATGCCTGTTTCCTGGGTGCTGGAATAAAAGGTGTGAACCACCACTGGAAGCTCAGAATTATTTTTAAATGAAAATTATAATCTACAGATGAAGAATAAGGCCTTGTACATACTAAGAAATTACTTGACCATGAAAGTAATCATATGAATGCAAAAGTTTCTACTAAATAATGAACTTTAAGAACAATGTAAAAACATAATTATAATTTCTATTACAATTTCATTTTCTTTCTTTTTTTTAAAAGATTTATTTATTTATTATATGTAAGTACACTGTAGCTATCTTCAGACACTCCAGAAGAGAGCATCAGATTTCATTAGGGATGGTTGTAAGCCACCATGTGGTTGCTGGGATTTGAATTCGGGACCTTCGGAAGAGCAGTCGGGTCCTCTTACCTGCTGAGCCATCTCACCAACCTACAATTTAATTGTCTGAAATAAGCTATATTTTGTCAATTAATCCTAAAAAAAATCAGATGACTCTTTAAAACATTTTCTTAATAGGTATGTTTACTTAATAGTGTAAACAATGTTTAAATGAAGAAGTAGATGACTTATTTTGACAAGTCTATAAAACAAATTGCTATAAAAGAAGAAAAAGTTTCATGTAAAGTGTTCATTGAAAATACTGCTTGCAATGAAAAAAGCACACTAAAAGATAATTATATTAACCTGTAAAAATTGAGAGATTTTTTCCAAATCTTCCTCTAGTTGCCGTCTGGATCTTTCTTCAATCTCCTGCTTTAACACTTCTGCCTGTCTGCGGTCTATCATATTCTTTGCCATGTGAGTTTCAAGGAATAAGACTTCCTGTTTGAGCTTCTCCTTTCTGTCTTCAAGCACTTTGCATTTCTCCTGGAGGGTTGTCAAACCTGAGACCTTCTGACGCAGAAACTGGTTTTCATTTTCAAGTTGCTGACAGCTAGATAACACTTGGTTTAGCCTTCCTTTGACAAGATCAATCTGCATCAAAAATGAATATTGATTATAGATAAAGAAGTTGGCAGGAAATCAATTTAAGACTTAAACCATAATCAGGAGAGAAAGTGAATAGCACAGGTGAGGAAGGTACTTGCCTCCAAACCTGGCAACTTAAGTTTGACTCCCAGAACCCACAGGGCAAGAAAGGGGGAACTGGCTCCCACAAGTTGTCCTCTCCTTTCACATGCAAACCATTATACATGCATGCCGTAGCATGTGTATGCAAACCTGTACACCCTGAGAGAATAACGAATTCACTATTCTTTTTAAAATAAGATTTGATATAAACACAATCTAGTCAAATACTACTACACTGAACTATGCCCAACTTCATTTTCAGTCTTCTCCTGGGTAGAATAAATGTGTCTTTGAATATAAAGAATTTGAGACCAGGTTCTCTATTTTTTATATAATTAATACAGGTTATTACTTTTTATTTCTAGCTTATTTATTTGCAAAGGCCATAACATGTTATGTTGGACCACATAATTTTACATATCATACAAAACGACTTTTAATATTGGAAACTCAGACTACTGCCTTGACTGTCTTTGACATGTTACCTCAACTTGGTGACTTTCAAAGAATCTATCCTAGACTCTGCCTTCTTCAGGTAAGTTAACAGTTTATTCTGTGATCATTGTGTTGATCTATCAAGTGTATTGTGCTTCCATATTTGTTGACTAAAAGATAGCAAAGGCGGAAAACTCATTTAAGAGAATGGAGAATCTATAGCTTGAGAGTTGTGATTTAGGGTTGATTCAAGTGTATATAAGCAGGTTTAATTCACTGTTGTTGAAAAAGGATCTCACTATGTAGCTTTGGCTGGCTAGAACTTGACAGGCAGACCAAGCCGGCCTCAAGCTCACAAACATCCCCCTATATCTGGCTTCTCAGTTTGGAATCAAAGGCATATGCCACCATTGCACGGACCTGGCATTAAGTCACAGGGAAGTGTAAAGACAGAAGTAAATGTATAGCATATATATGTGAATAGAAAAAGTAAAAATTTCAATGACTTCTGGTTATAACATTTTTATAATTCTTTGTTACATGGATAAAATAATTGAAAGAATTGTATTAACTAATTTTTCACTCTAAGAAAAATTAAAACATACCTTGTGTTTTAGTATATTACTCTCATTTGTTTCATATTGATTAGTATTTAAATCTTCAGGACAAGTAATCTTTCTACTGTCTTGTTCACTTGAGTTCTTTTGTCTCATTTTATAAATGTTCTTTAACCTGGGAGAAATGATCATAGAGAGTAAGTTAAGTATTTAAAATGTACTTAAAGATAGGGCTTCATTTTATCCATGCTGTCTCCAAACTAGCTATGTGGCTGCAGATAACTGTGGGCTCAAGTTCTTCTTGCATTCACCTCCCAAGAGCTGAGGTTACAGGCATATATCGCCATGCCCATCTCCTAAAAAATAATTATTTAATTATTTTACAATAGAGGGTAGATTTATTATATAAAGGAATCACACATATAAATTTTTCAATCCTTCAAATCACAGGGGAACATGATTTTTTTAATTTATTTTTCTATTTAAGAAACAGAAAAAGCATGAAGATTGGTGGTCATGGAAGGGAGGATCTGGGAGGAGTTGGTTGAGGGAAAAGAAATTGAACAAAATATGTTGTATGAGGTTCTTATATTAGCTGGTTGTTTTGATATTTTTTTTTCTTTAATTTTTTTATTTACATTTCAATTGCTATCACCAAAGCCCCCTATAACTTCCCCCCACCCTAGTTTATTCCTAACAAATTTAAAACAAAGCTGAGGAAGCTGTTTGTCCTATTAACAATATTTTACTATAGACAAGCAAAGAACATTTTTTAGTCCTCAGATGACTTTTTAAAAAGAAAGTCAGAATGAAGCATAAAGATTGGGTAGGAACTAAAGTATTAGGGTACAGTTTTGAATATATACAAATAGATGTAGAGATGAATGTAACTGTAAATGAGTGTGCCTATACACATTAAGCAATTCACTGTAACAAATCAAACAAGTTTTTCAGTTTTGTGAAACAAGAGGAAAGGAAGAGCAATAAAGAATAGTAATGGCTCTATCTGCTGTCCGCTAGTGAACGGAAAGTGAACATCTTAGGGATGGCAGATTCACTCTCAGTCATCACTGGAACGAGGAAGGAAACAATTCATAGATAGAGCCATGTTCTTGAACAAGAAAATACACAATAAATTATCAAGATATGGCAAAACTACACTGATGACAGCATGAAGGGGCTAAATGTGGGTAAATCTGATTGTCAATAAAGTATTTCACCTGATCGATTTTTTTTTCCACTTTCTTTTTTTTTTCAACTTTTATTAGATATTTTCTTCATTTACATTTCAAGTGTTATCCAGAAAGTTCCCTATATCCTCCCCCCTCCCGGCCCTGCCTCCCTACCCACCCGCTCCCACCCCTTGGCCCCGGCGTTCCCCTGTATTGGGGCATATAATTGTTATCTTATTGATAGAAAGAAAGGAGAAAATCCATCTAATTCTTGTCTATAAGAAACATTAGGACCGGGCTTGGTGGTGCATGCCTTTAATCCCAGCACTTGGGAGGCAGAGGCAGGTGAATTTTTGAGTTTGATGTCAGCCTGGTCTACAGAGTGAGTTCCTGGACAGCCAGGGCTACACAGAGAAACCCTGTCTTGAAAACAACAACAACAACAACAACAACAACAATAATAATAAATAAGAAACATCATAGCTGAAAAATAGATACCTCAGTAGGGTAAGACATTTCAGACAGTATTCCATTCAAATAGTATTAAAATACAAACAGGAGTCACTACTCTAATACCTGATAAAAATAGACTTCAAACAAAAATTGACAAGAAGAGATAAAGAGATAANAACAACAACAACAACAACAACAACAACAATAATAATAAATAAGAAACATCATAGCTGAAAAATAGATACCTCAGTAGGGTAAGACATTTCAGACAGTATTCCATTCAAATAGTATTAAAATACAAACAGGAGTCACTACTCTAATACCTGATAAAAATAGACTTCAAACAAAAATTGACAAGAAGAGATAAAGAGATAAAGAACACTTTCTGTGCTCAAAGCACTGGCTGGATCAATAATGTAAGTTTAGTGATTAAATTAGGGAAAGAAGTTAAACTATTGCTTTGGGAAAATGACATGATATGATACATGAGAGTTATAATTTCACTGGATAAATTCTACCAATAAAAAAAAATTCAGAAATGTGGCAGGATACAGAATAAACTTGCATAAATCAATAGCTTCTCTATACACCAACAACAAATGTAGAGAGAAAGAGATCATGAAAACATTCCTATTCACAGTAGCCTCAAAGAAAATGAAATATCTCAGAATAAGCCTAACCAGGTAGAAAGACATTTACAGTTAAGTCCTTAAAACTCTGAAGAAATAGACAGAAAAGACATTTGAAAATGGAATGATATCTCATGGTCATGAATTGGTAGAATTAATATTGTGAAAATTACCATTCTACCAAAAGTTGTTTAAGTATTCAATGCAGCCCCCATCAAGATACTCATCTCCTTCTTTACAAAAAGAGAAAAGGAAAGTCATGTGATACCAAAAACATTTGAACAAAAAAGCACAATGCTGGAGGAACTGCTTTCCAGATCTCAAGAGAAATTACCAAACCATAGTAATACAACTAATATGGTTCTCCCACAAAAATTGACACATGGAACAAATCTGTGAGTTGAACATATGTACGTGTAACAGCAGCCACTTGATCTTTGACAAAGACACCAAAACCAAAAACTGGAGAAAAGAAAGCATTTTTAAGAAATTATCCTGGGAAAATGAGATGTCCACATGTAGAAGAATAAAATTGGCCCTGTGTAGTGGCTATCCTTGGTTGACAACTTAACTATATTTGGAATGAACTACAATCCAGAATTGGAAGTCTCACCAGTGACCCTAACCTGGAGGCTGGGAGATAGAAGTTTCTGATCTGGATCTTGGTATGGAGATTTGAAGCATAGTGGCTATGGATTCCAGAAGATTAAGACAGGGAGATCTTTGAGTTCAAGGTCATCTGGGATTAAAGGTGTGATGGAACACACCTTTAATCTGGGCTACATCTTCTGCTGGAGATCATATAAGGACATTGGAAGAAGGGAGACTAGCTCTTACTCCTTTACCTGCTTGCCTTGTGGGACTGAGTAACTGCTAGATCCTTGGACTTCCATTCATAGCTACTACTGAACCATTGTTGGGAATTGGACTGAAGACTGTAAGTCATCAATAAATTTCTTTACGATATAGAGACTATCCATAAGTTCTGTGACTCTAGATAACCCTGACTAATACACCCTGTATCTATGCCAATGAACAAGGATTAACTCTAAATGGATCAAAGATTTAAATGTTAAGTCTGAAACACACACAGTTTCTTACAGGATATAGGTTTAGGAGAAGGCTTTCTGCATTGGACTTCATTGTGGAAGGTGATTTGAAAGAAATTTGAAAGCCAGGGCAACAGGGGACTTGTTTTAAGATTCTGTCTTATAGTTAAAATGGAGTTATGTTGCACTCTCTAAGTCCAGGGACCATCACACAAGACTAAAAAAGAATGTAGGAGGAAAAAGAGGAGATTTATTTACTGTCACCCTTTGGTCACTTCAATCATCACAGTCAATGATGAATAGGTACAAGATTGGCACAGTCAATGAATGAACATGGATAGGGAAAAAGCTTATGGAGTTTGACCCTTCCCTTTTGAACTACTAGCCAGGAATGCATGCTGGGAGAGAAGGAGTCATTGTCTTCAGCTGTATATCCAGGGGTGAACCCACAAGGCTGCCAATGTATGGCCATAATTAAACTCAGTGGATCACAAAACAAAACAAGAAAATGAAAGTGTAAGGAAGAAATTTGTTGGAAGGTGTGGGGATTAACAAGAGGTAGAAGGAAAACAACAGAGACTACAAGGGTTAACAGTTATAAGAATCAATTATATACATTTATGAAATTGTCAAAAAATACAACCTTTTCAGCAGAACACACAAAGTCAGCATGAATAGATGTGAAGTGAGATCTGGGCTGTGCTCAACCTTACTCAGAGACAGCAACTGGTGAACATACACATATCTATTCAAAGTCCTAAGAATGAAAGATGGATGCTCAACTCCAAATGGGAAAGTTACAAAAACAAACTGCATAAATACATCTGAGGCTCAGACAGCATCACAGAGAGAAGTCAGAAGTGAAGACAGCAGAGGGTGAGGAAGAGTACTGTGAAATGTCTTCTGGACACGGCTATCACACTCATGAACTGCCAATAGCCACATAAGACCTGCACACAAAAACAATAGCAAAAATGTCAACACCAATTTGGTAGATGACCTCCAGGCCTCAACTTTTACTGAATTGTTATTAGAAGCTGATAATGGCTGGAGTAAGACAATCTTTTCTTTCTGATTTTCTTTGCTTCATTTTTTATTTTATTTATTTTATCAGGATAGGACCACTGATAGAATTACTATGTGTGTTTGTTTGCACCTCCACCTGGGAGCTGATCCTGTGCTCTGGATCCCCACTTACTCAACCCACACCCAGAGGTACCTGGGGACCCTAGGAATTCTGATACATCCAAAGAATTGAATAAAACCTTGCTGGATCTAAAAATGGAAATAGAGACATTGAAGAAAACAAAAAGGGAGACAACCATGAAGTCACAGATGCAAATATCATCAACAGAATAAAAGTGATAGAAGAGAGAATATCAGGTGTAGAAGATATCATAGTAGACATTTACACAAGATTCAAGGTAAATACAAAAAGCAAAAAGCTCCTAGCTCAAAATATTCCAGATATCCAGTTCACAATTAGAAGAGCAAACCTAAGAGTAATAAGTATAGAAGACAGTAAAGATTCCAAACTCAAAGAGACAGTAAACATCTTCAACAAAATTACAGAAGAAACCTTCTCTAACCTAAAGAAAGAGATGTCCATAAACATACAAGAAACCTACAGAACACAAAAAGTATTGGATCAGAAAACAATTCTTCCTGTCACATTAAAATTACACCACAAAATTCATAGAACAAAGAAAGAATATTAAAAGTAGTAAAGGTAAAAGGTAAAGTAACATATAAAGGCAGACCTATCAGAATCACTCCAGACTTCTCAACAGAGACTCTAACAGCTAGAAGATCCTGGGCATATGTCATAGAGATCCACAGAGAACAAAGTTTGCCAGCCCAGTCTACTATACCCAGGAAAACTCTCAATTACCATAAATGGAAAAACCAAGATTTTCCACAACAAAAACAAATTTAAACAATATCTTTCCACTAGTCTAGCCCTACAGAGGATAATAGAAGTAAACTCCAACACAAGGAGGGAGACTACACCCAACAAAAAGAAAAAATTAATCTTCTCTCAACAAACCCAAAAGAAAAGAACCACAGAAACATAAATCCAAATCTAACAAGAAAAATAACAGAAAACAATAAATATTTGTCCTTAATATCTCTCCATATCAGTGGACTCAATTGTCCAATAAAAAAGCATAGGCTAGCAGACTGGGTACCTAAACAGGGCCCAGAATTTTGATGCATACAGGAAAAACACATCAGTGACAAAGATAAGCACTACTTCAGAGTAAATCATTGGAGAAAAGTTTCCAAGCACATGGGCCAGAGCACATGGGCCAAAGCTGGAGTAGTTATTCTAATATCCAATAAAGTAAACTTTCAACCAAAAGTTATCAAAAAGATGGGGAAGGACACTACATACTCATCAAAGGAAAAATCCACCAAGATGAACTCTCAATTCTGAATATCTATGCCCCAAATTCAAGGGCACCCACATTCGTAAACTAAACAGGCACAGTGAAACTAGGAGAAGTTATGAACCAAATTTATTTAACAGATATCTATAGAACATTTCACCCAAAAACGACAAAACAGGCATTCCTTCCAGCACCTCATGGTACCTTCTTCAAAATTTACCATATAATCAGACACAAAACAAGCCTCAACAAATACAAGAACATTGATCCCATATAATCTATCCAGCCACCACAGACTAAGGCTAGTCTTCAATAACAACAATAACAAAAGAAAGCACAACACACCTGGGTGCCGAACAGCTATCTATGCAATAATAACTTGATCCAGGAATATATAAGGAAAGAAATTAAACATATTTTAGAATTTAATAAAAACGAAGGCACAACATACCCAAAATTATGGGACACAATGAAAGCAGTGTTAAGATGAAAACTGATAGCTCTGAATGTATTCATAAAGAAAATTGAGAGATCTTATACTAGTAGCTTAACAGCACATGGGAAAGCTCTAGAACAAAAAGAACACACACCCAAGAGGAGTAGACTGCAGGAAATAATCAATCTCAGTGATGAAATCAACTAAGTATAAAGAAAGAGTAGATATAACTAAGTAGATACAAAGTATCAAAAAAATAAAACCTAGAAGCTGGTTCTTTGAGGAAAGCAACAAGATAGATAAACTCTTATCCATACTAACTAAAAAGCACATAGACACTGTGCAAGTTAACAAAATCAAAAATGAAAATGAGACATAAGAATAGAAACTGAGGAAATCCAAGAAATAATAAGATACTACTACAAAAGCATATAACCAACAAAACTGGAAAACCTAGATGAAATGGACAACTTCCTAGACTGATACGAGGTACCGAAGTTAAATCAGGATCAGATAAACCACCTAAACTGTCCCATAACCCTAAATAAATAGTACCAGTCATTAATAGTCTCCCAACCAAAATAGCCCCTGAACTAGATGGGTTTAGTGCAGAATTGTATCAGAACTTCAATGAAGATCTATTACCAATACTTCTCAAACAATTCCACAAAATAGAAACAGAAGAAACACTACTCTGTTCTTTGTATGAATCCACAGTTATGCTGATACCCAAACAACACAAAAACAAACAAGAAAGAGAATTTCAGACAGAATTTTCAGAATTGCAAACAGAATCCCAGAGCACATCAAAACAATCATTCACTATGATCAAGTAGAATTCATCCCAGGGATGCAGAGATGATTCAATGTAAGAAAATCCATTTACATAATCACTGTATAAGCAAACACACAGAAAAAAACACATGATCATCTTATGAGATGCTGAAAAAGCCTTTGATAAAATACAACACTCCTTCATTTTAAAGTTATTGGAGAGATCAGGAATTCCAGGCCCATACCTGAACTTAATAAAAGAAATGTACAGCAAAACAATAGCCAACATCATGCTAAAAGGAGAGGAAATTGAAGCAATCCTACTAAAGTCAGGAGCAAGACTAGGTTGTCCACTCTCTCCTCATCTATTAAATGTAGTACTCAAAATCTAGAAAGAGCAATTAGAAAACAAAAGGACATCAGAGGGATACAAATTGAGAAGGAAGAAGTCAAGATTCAACTATTTGCAGATGATATGATAGTATATAGAAGCAACCACAAAAATTCTACCAGAGAACTCCTACAGTTCATAAATAACTTCAGCGATGTAGCTGGATATAAAATTAACTCTAAAAAACTTGTAGCTTCCCTCTACTCAAAGGATAAGTAGGCTGGGAAAGAAATTAAGGAAACAACACCCTTCACAATAGTCACAAATAAAATAAAATATTTTGATGTGACACTAACCATGCAAGTGAAAATCTATATGACAAGAACCTCAAGTCTCTGAAAAAATCAAAGATGGCCTCTGAAGATGGAAAGATCTCCCACACTCATGGATCAGTATGATTTACATAACAAAATGGCCTTTATACCAAAAGCAATCTACAGATTCATTGAAATCCCCCATCAAAATTCTAACTCAACTCTTCACAAAGATAGAAAGAGCAATTCTCTAATTCATCTGAAATAACAAAAGCAGCAGGACAGTAAAAACAAGTCTCAAGACTAAAAGAACTTCTGGGGGAATCACCATCCCTGACCTCAAATTATACTACAGAGGAATTGTGATTAAAAAACAAAACACATGGTATTGGTACAGAATCAGGCAGGTAGATAAATGGCATAGAACTGAAAACCCAGAAGTAAACCTACACACTTATTGATCCTTGACAAAGAAGCCAAAACCATAAAGTGGGAAGAGGATTTTCAACAAATAGTGCCGGTTCAACTGACAGACAGCATGTAGAAAAATGTAAGTTGATCTTGTACAAAGATCAAGTCCAAGTGGATCAAGGACCTCCACTTTACACCAGATACACTGAATCTAATAAAAGAGAAAGTAGGGAAGAGGTTCAAACACATTGCTGCAGGGGAAAATTTCCTGAAGAGAACAGCAATGGCTCTTGCTCTAAGATCAACAATGGGGCCTTATAAAATTGAAAAGTTTCTTTAAAGCAAAGGACACTGTCAAAAGAACAAAAGGCCAACTCAATGATTCTGAAAAGATCTTTACCAACTCTAAATCCAATAGAGGGCTAATATCAAAATATACAAAAACTCAAGATGTTAGACTCAAGAGAACCAATTAACCCTATCAAAAATTTTGTACAAAGCTAAGCAAAGAATTCTCAGCAGGGGAACTTCAAATGGCTGAGAAGCATATAAAGAAATGCTCAGCATCCTTAGTCACTAAGGAAATGCAAGTCAAAACAACCCTGAGATTCTACCTCACACCAATTGGAATGGCTAAGATCAAAAATGCAGGGGACAGTAGATGCTGACAAGAATGTAGAGAAAGAAGAACTTCCACTCCCCCATTGGTGTTGGGACTACATGCTGGTAAAACCACTTTGGAAATTATTCTGACAGATACTCAGAAAACTGGAAATAGTTCTATCTGAAGACCAAGATATATCACTACTGAGCATATACCCAAAATATGCTCCAACATATGACAAGGAAACATGTGCCTCTATGTTTATAGCAGCATTTTTTATAATAGCCAGATCCTGGAAAAAACCAGATGTCCCTCAACAAAGGAATGGATACAGAAAATTTGGTACATTTACACAATGGAGTATTATTCAGTTATTAAAAACAATGACTACTTGAAATCCAAAGGCAAATGGATGGAACTAGAAAATATTATCCTGAGTGATATAACTAATACACAAAGAACACACATTCTATGTACTCACTAATAATTGGATATTAGCCCAAAAGCTCAGAATATCCATGAATACAACCCACATATCATATGGAGCGCAAGAAGAAGGAAGACCAAAGTGTGGATCCTACATCGAAGGGGGAACAAAATAATCACAGGAGGTAGATGGAGGGAGAGAACTGGGAGGGAGTGAAGAGGGGGAAGGAAAAAGGGAAGCTGTATCAGGTATAAGAAGGGACAGAAGTGAAGTACAGAAACTCAGGAAATCAAATAAAAATATGTAGCAGTGGGGGATGGGGAAATGGGGGTAGGCACTAGAAAGTTCCAGAGGCCAGGGAATTAAGAGGCTCCCAGGACACAATGCAAATCATTTTAGAAAAAAAGTATGCAACAAAGGGAAGGTAGAACCTGTAGAGACCACCTCTAGTAGATAGGCATGGCCCCGAGTTGAGGGATGGGGCCACCCACCCTGCTCAAAATTGTTAACCCAGAAATGATCCTGTCTAAAGGAAGAGAGGGACAAAAATGGAACAGGGACTGAAGGAAAGGCCATCCAGAGACTTCCCACCTTGGGATCCATCCCATCTATAGATGTTAAACCACAACTCTATTGCTGATGCCAGGAAACACTTGCTGACAGGAGCCTGATGTGGCTGTTCCCTGAGAGGTTCTAGTAGCACCTGACCAATGCAGATGCAAATACTCTCACCCAACCATAGACTGAGCCCAGGGTCCCCAATGGAATAGCTAGGGGAAGGACTGAAGGACCTGAAGGGGATTGTAATTCCAAAGGAAGAACAATATAAACTAACCAGACCAGCCAGAGCTCCCAGAGACTAAACCACCAACCAAAGAGTATATATGCAGGGATCTATGTCTCCAGACACATATCTAGCAGAGAATCTGACACCAAATAGGAAGGGAGGCCCTTGCTCCTGTGGAGGGTTGATGCCCCAGCATATGAGGATTCTAGAGTGGTGAGGAAGGAGTGGGTGAGTGTGTGGAGGAGTGCCCTCACACTGGTAAAGGAGAGATGTGGATGTGATGGGGGGTTTGTGGAGGGCTAACCAGGAAGGAGGATATCATTTGAAATTTAAACGAATAAAATGATTACAAAATAAAATACAATAAAGGCTATGCTTGCCTGAATAATCTCTAATCTATGCACATATTCTCAAACAGCAGTACCACGTAAACTTAAAGAGTTATTCCTTTTTAAATCTTGAGGTGGTGAATAGGACTGTTGGAAGTGTACAGAAGGAGCTAGATAGGGGAAGTGGTGGATAGCTATCATATATTTCTTGGTATACCCGAATAAGGTTCTAAGCAGAAAAATCTGTTAAAATAATCACACAAATAGCCATTAAGACATTAGTAATTGAATGTAGTTATAAACGAAACTACCAAAAGAAACTGAGCCTAGTATGAACAAAAATATGAGATCAAAAATAAATTAAGTATACTTTACATAGAATATTTTATTTATGAAAATGCAGATATGAAATTAAATTTTCATAGGTTTTGAGAAAATAACTACCAATTATGTGATTTGTTTGTAATATTAAAATCTTACCTCCTTAGCTTCTTTTTATTTTTCTTATATTTCTTCTTTTCTTCCTCCAATTGATATTTCAGGGATTGATTTAACTCAGTATACTTCTCATCATTTTCAGACTTTGGAAAACATAAAAATAATTTAAGAAATATAGACACCCTCTTTTATTTCTTAGAAATATTACTTCTAATGAGCTCATGACAATATCTGTTTAGAAAGACTCACAAATTACATTTTTGAGTATGATACAACTAAGTACAGACTTCAAAATAATCATCATCCTCAAGATAGCAAATTGATTTTTTTGATAAATTTTCTGAATGTTTATTTTCAGATTTTATTGTAAAGATGTCTTCTTTATAATATGTGAAACATCTCTTATCTCTCATCTCTCATTGGGCATTCCGTTTTGGGAGGACTTAGTTATCATGAAATACACGACCTCATTTATAAATTCTATCACTAATTATATTCGCTAATTAAATCTACTTTTTAAATCCTGCTTACTGTTAACTTCTCTAGGTCATCAAGCACATGTTTTATTTTAAGCCTTCATTCTTCTTCACTTCTTGAAAGCAATCATGAACAACGACCAGCCTCATACCTTGCTCTTCAAGCAGACCTTTCCTTTCAACCTAGCAGCTTCCAATGCTTACTCCTTTTTTTGTTTTGTTGGTTTTTCTGTTTTGTGTTTTTGTTTTTGTTTTTGTTTTTTCGAGACAGGGTTTCTCTGTTTAGCCTTGGCTGTGCTGGACTCACTCTGTAGACCAGGCTGGCCTCATGTCCTCTCCACTTTTGTTCACATGAAAAGTTTCTCAGAATTCCTCTGTCTTAAATACTTTACCTCAGTACATCTAATCTCAACTGCCTTACTCAAGTCACTTAAAAATATGTCTTCCTTCTCAAGACCAAGAGCCTCTCCTCCCAATGATGGCCGACTAGGCCATCTTCTGCTATATATGCAGCTAGAGACAGGAGCTCTGAGGTCCAGGAAGCAGGAGTAGGTGGGTTGGGGAGCCGAGCAGGGGTGGGGAGAAGGGTATAAGGGACTTTTGGGATAGCATTTGAAACGTAAATAAAGAAAATAGCTAATAAAAAACTGTTTTTGAAAAAAAATCTATGTCTTCCTACTCATTCAGTTCTTGCAGACAATTCTTTGGGAGGATTGCTTCTGAACAGAAACTTTCCACTCTTTTTGTAATGGTAATTCTGGTTTTCAATTTGACAAGTTGGGAAAGGGAACTTTGAAGTGATGAATTGCCTTCATCTGACAGGCCAAAGGCATGTCTGCAGGACATTTTCTTGATCACTAAATGATGTGCTATGGCCCAGTCTACTGTGGACAGTACTATCCTTAGGCAGGTTTACTGGGGCTGTAATAAAAGGAACAGAACATGAGCCTAGGCAGTAATTAGCACCCTACTGTGGTTTCTGCTTCAGTCCCAGCTTCCAAGTTCCTGCCTTTAGTTTCTAACCTAGCTGGTTTAGAATTCAGTCTCTTTGAAGAGCATTCAGAGATAGACTATATATTGTTGGAGTACAAGTAACCCATAAGTTGAAATAAATACTCTCCTCCTCCACTTCGTTTATACCATGATGTTTATCCCAGGAACAGAAGGAAAATTTGAATACCTGCAATGTGTGAATTTTTTATTTATAGGGAAGGTGTTATCCCCTTAAGATATTTTACACCACCCCATTCTCTCCCCACACCTTGTACCTGGTCCACCTGCCTATTCCCTTTACATCCCCTTCTCCTACCAAGGGCAGCCGAGGCAATTCTAGGACATGCTAGAGAGCAGAGTCAGAGGGAAGACCCAGGGAGTATATGGAGGTTACTCTAGTTGAGACTCATACCAACAGGGAATACGGAATCTGAAGTGGCTATCTCCTGGACTGAGGCAGGACTCCCAGTGCAGGGATAAAGACAGGAACCCACATAGAAGACCTACTTAAAAGGTGTCCTGCCTAGAAGGTGTACAGGGAGAAAGATGGAGCAACAATAGAGCAAATGGCCAACCAATGTCTGTCCCAAATATAGATCGACCCCTTGTGCAAGAACCAACCCCTGACAGTATTAATTATACTCTATTAGCCTTGTTAACAGGAACCTAGCATAACTGTCCTCTGAGAAGCTCCATGCAGCCACTGTCTGACACAGATGCAGAGACTCTCAGCCAAATATTATATGGAGCTCTAGGGTTTGAAGAAGGACTGAAGAACTCAAAGAGGTCAGGGAATAGAGAGGAAGACCAACAGAGTCAATGAACTGGACCTTTGAACTTTCTCAGAGCCTGGATTACCAACCACAGAGTTAGCACAGGATGGACCTAAACTCCTTGCATGTATGATGCTTATGAGCAGCTTGATCTTCATGTGGGTCCCAAAACAAGTGGAGAAGGGGTTGTCCTTTAATCAGTTGTCTGCCTGGGATCCCATCCCCAAAATGATCTACCTTGTCTGGACTCAGTCAGAGAGGATATTTCTAGGACTCAAGAAATTGTTGTGTAGGATGATGCCAGGGCTAGCATCTGGAAGGGAAAACAGGAGGGGGGATTGTAGGAGGATTTCTGAGGGGGAGGGAAGGGAGGACTGATATTGAGATATAATGTGAATAAATAAATACATTTAAGAAAAAAGGTCCCTTCTCATTTATATAAGTTTACTAATATGTAGTTTTCTTAATTGTTGACATCTGATTTCTATTTTTGAAAACTTTCAAAAGACTTGCAAAATACTTGTAGCAACATAATTGCTGAGATATCAATACATTCCTGTCTGACATTTTCATAGAAAGTGATTCCAGGTATTCTTTTAAAAGAATACTTATCAACATATTTTTATTTCAGACACATGCAAGTATTAATAAGATGAGGGTGATATTCTTTGAAATCTGAAAAAAAAAAAAAACCTGTAGAAGGAATTCAGTCCAGCAGCATGGCTATTCTGGCTGGAAAACATACATGACCTTAGTCCTCACCTATATTCCCCACACAATAAAGGTCAAGATAGTTTGTAGAAGGAAGCACCCATGTTTGAAAATGATGTATAAATAAGTGGCAGACAAAGTGACAAATCAGAGGAAATTTTTGACAGAATAGGATCTGTCCAACTCTCATGAGAAGATAGAAGAAATGGAAGTTACATAAGGGAGTAGTAAAGAGAATGGGTCTGGGAGAAGGCAGCTTTTTCAGAAGAGTTCTACAAAGATGGGTTGATGAGAGAACAAGCTAGACACCGGTGAAGGTAGAACAAGCCAGAAAATGAGATGGCAATAAAGGATTAGAACAGATTGCTAGAGTTAGATTGAGGCCAAAAGAGAAGGTAGAATGAACCAGTCATCTTGAAAAGGAATTTGAGCCATAACAGCTGAGGGGAAACAGCCTCTCAGAGTTCAGAAAACAAGAAACAGTGAGTGTATTCACTGCCTCAGAACCTGAAAACATTCCAGGCCTACCTCAGAATGGACAGAGGCTAGGGAATAAGCCTCCAAGTTGGCAATTACAATGACAAACAAAAGCTACTTTTACAAAAACTTTTCAATATCTCTTCACCCATTACAAAGATCAGTAAGTTAAAAATGTCCACTTCCCCTGAAAGCTATATCTATCTAATGTAACTGCAGGAACTGAACTACTGGGGCTTATGGACACCATAGTAAGAATGGCTATCGCACTGCTCCAATTCTGTATTTAAAATGGAGTCCTCCAATCTCAATTTCTATGAGAGAAACTGAATAGCAGGTAAACACTGTAAAGTTTGGTGAACAGTTACTTAGTTTTTGTTACTCAGGCTCATGAGGCAAGAAAAGTGTTTTAAGTAATAATCTAATAGAAAATCTTACCAAAACATCAAGTCTGTGGATTGAGAAGACACGTCTATGAAGTTAGTGGGACATGCACTGTCACTCAAGTAGAAGCAGCATAGATGTAGCAAATTCATTTTTAAAAATTTTTATTAGATATTTTCTTCATTTACATTTCAAATGCTATCCCAAAAGTCCCCTATACACTCCCCGCCGTGCTGCTCCCCTACCCACTCACTCCCACTTCTTGGCCCTGGAATTCCCCTGTACTGGGGCATATAAAGTTTACTAGACCAAGGGGCCTCTCTTCCCAATAATGGCCAACTAGGCCATCTGCTACAAATGCAGCTAGAGACACGAGCTCTGGGGGTACTGATTAGTTCATATTGTTGTTCCACTTATAGGGTTGCAGACCCCTTTGGCTCTTTGGTACATTCTCTAGCTCCTATAGTGGGAACCCTATGTTCCACCATATAGATGACTATGAGCATCCACTTCTGTATTTGCCAGGCACTGACAAAGCCTCACAGGAGACAGCTATATCAGGGACCTTTCAGCAAAATCTTGATGGTGTATGCAGTAGTGACTACATTTGGTTTCTGATTATGGGTATTCTAAGAGTGTGTGCTAATATCCACATATCAGTGAGTGCATATCTAGTGACTTCTTTTGTGATTGGGTTACCTCACTAAAGATGATATCCTCCAGATACATCCATTTGCCCAAGAATTTCATAAATTCATTGTTTTAATAGCAGAATAGTACTCCATTGTGTAAATGTACCACATTTTCTGTATCCATTCTTCTGTTGAGGGACATCTGGGTTCTTTCCAGCTTCATAAGGCTGCTATGAACATAATGGAGCTTGTGTCCTTATCACCAGTTGGAACATCTTCTGGATATATGCCCAGGAGAGGTATTGCTGGATCTACTGGTAGTATTATGTCTAGATTTCTGAGGAACCACCAGACTGATGTCCAGAGTGGATGTACCAGCTTGCAATCCCACCAGCAATGGAGGAGTGTTCCTCTTTCTCCACATCCTTGCCAGCATCTGCTGTCACCTGAATTTTTGATCCTAGCCATTCTGATTGGTGTGAGGTGGAATCTCAGGGTTGTTTTGATTTGAATTTCTCTAATGATTAAGGATGTTGAACATTTTTCAAGTGCTTCTCAGCCCTTCAGTATTCCTCAGTTGAGAATTCTTTGTTTAGCTCTGTACCGTATTTTTTAATGGGGTTATTTGAATTTCTGGTGTTCAGCTTCTTGAGCTTTTTGTATATATTGGATATTAGTCCCCTATCAGATTTAGGATTGGTAAAAATTCTTTCACAATCTGTTGGTGGCCTTTTTGTCTTATTGACAGTATCTTTTGCCCTACAGAAGCTTTGCACTTTTATGAGGTTCCATTTTTCGATTCTTGATCTTATATCACAGGCCATTAAAAAAGCAAATACATTTTAATTTGTCATCATCCAAATAATTCATATTACCTAAAATATTGTCATTACAACTACCAGGCAAAGAAAATTCCCTTTGCAGTAAACAGAAATTTAAAAAATTAACAAATATGCAAGTGTAAATTTATTAATATGCAAATGTATACTTACTGACTTTCTCAGAAGCTGTTCATCTTTCTCTGCATTCTGTCTTAATCTCTCTCTTAAATTTGAATTTTCATGTACAAGCCTAAAAGGCACAACAAATTTAAATATCACATGGTTTCAGAACAAATATTTAAGGATTAGTTATATAAATTCTGTGTATTTGGAAAACCATACAATTAACTTTTCTCTAGAGGCATTTTGTGGAAATCATGCAAAATTAGTAGGTCAAGTGAACAGTTATGCATTTTATATCTTTTGTCTTTGTGATGCTGTTTAAGAAGCCCAGGGATCTATGATGCACATACATTCCAATTCAGTTCCATTCACAGTGCTAATTTTATACCTTTCATTTAACTTACAGAAGGAATTCTCACTAGTTTTAAAATATATACTTATAAATAAATCCATAAACTTTCCTAATGCTTATTTTATAATCAAGGCGTTCCACTTGATTATAGTAAATTTTAAATGATGATGCCTGAAAATAGAGGCTCTAGAAATTTCCATATGGAAAAAGGTTACAAAAAGAAGTATTTCTCAAATTGGTCTGTGCTACAACCAGAAGATGACATTTTCCTTGAACTGCCAAGAAAACTTGGCCTCATCTATAGGACACTTAGCTTTCAAGCATGTAGAATTTTAGAGATTCAAAGGCCTTTGGACAAGAGTCTAGTAAAATGCCCATGAGGCCACTTGGTGCCTATCTGATTAGTTTTCTCTCAGGGAACCTTTGAATATGAGATATATTTAACTCTGAAAGTAAGCCCAAATTTGAAAAAGAGGTCCCAGAGTGTTGAAAAACCATGTCTGAGATACCTGCTAAGAAAACCTGCAGGCACTGGCCAGAATAGACTAAGCTCTTTGGTCTTGTGAAGGCTCAATACCCCAGTGTAGGGGAATGCCAAGGCAGAGAGGCAGGAGTGGATAGGTAAGTTGGTAGAGGGGNTAATGGCATAGCATTGAGATAGGACTGCAAGTCAGTCAATGCTCAGTTACTGCCACTATGTGTGTCATATACTGGATCTGACCCTACAAGATTTAATGTTGATTCTACTGTGTCTCAGACTTGCTTGGATGAAATTTCTTGTCTTCAATTCTTGCCTTCAGGAATTGGAATATTTATGCTGTCTCTTATCTATTAGAACACATCTTTTTTATTTGACAGAAAATTTTTTATTTAACAGCTAAGAATTTGATGGATTACAAAATAGACTTTGGACTTTAGAATAATGTTAATACTATATAGTTTTTTTAAAAAAAAAAACTCAGTTGATAAACAGCACTACAAATAATAGATGAATTTTATATTTCCAGGTTTTAGAAAAACTGCCCTTTCTATTCTGTTGATGGAATTTTGAATCAATACACATTTTGTTCAGAACAATTTCAATATATTGATCCAACCCTTTTTATACAGTTTCCTTTCTCTAACCAGATGATTTTATATTGAATAATTCAAAATCTAATAGAGCAGCCTAGAAAATGATGTGGCTTGCAGCAGAGTAATACTATTATTTTGAAAAATTATACTTGCTATCTCATAAGTAGTAAGAGTTCTTAATTAGTCACTATCATTGTGATTTGGAGGAGAACACATCTTTAAATGATTATGAGTTTCAAAATGACCATAATTACGGCAATTTATTATTAACATAAATTTCCTACTTCATAGAATTAAGCACTTTTCTCAAGTAGACATAGTGGCACAGAGTGGCTCCACCCACACATGAGGAGCTATTGGTAGTTGATAGCAACTAAAAGAGGAAGAGTCAGTTTACTTCAGTGACATGGAGCATGGGAGTCTGTCCATGCACCAGGGGACAGCACTGTGAAGGACTAATTGGACTCAGTGGGGAGGAGAAGAAGGAGGTGCAAGAAGAATATAACAGAGAAGAAATAATAAAGTTCAAAGGGGGATCTGAGGTGAGATGTGAAAGTAGATCTGATCTAGATACAAGGATCTGCTGCCAAGTAACAAAAAACAATAATCATGATTATAATAACTTAAGCCAAAGTTTGAAAAATTTTCTCTGCTGCAAATTCTTCAGAGAAAGTTACAAATGACAAAATATCTAAATGGTATCATGAAATCTAAACTCGTCAAATGTGTCTCTAAAGTTGGAATACCATACCTCAGGTTGGACAGTTCTCCCTCCAGTTGAGCCTTTATAACGTCTAGCTCTAAATTAGTTTCTTTTAATTTTGAAAGCTCCTTTTTTAATAAGCGATTTTTCTCAGAAGCCAGTTCAAATTTATGGTCTTGACGTTCCATTGCTATTTTATATGAGTGAATTGCAAACCAGATTACCCGTAGTATGTCAGGATCTGTATAAAAGATAAATACATTAGGTGATAAATCAAGATTCATTAAGNTGCAAAACACTACCCAATAATAACTCTCAATATTAACAACATCAGTAATGGCAATGCCTCAATCAAAAGACACAGAATAACAAATTAGTTTAAAAAGCCAATTAGTTCACCCACTGAGTCCAATTAGTTCTTCACAGTGCTGTCCCCTGGTGCATGGGCAGCCTACCATGCTCCATGTCACTGAAGTAAACTGACTCTTCCTCTTTTAGTTGCTATCAACTACCAATAGCTCCTCATGTGTGGGTGGAGCCACTCTGTGCCAAAAACCAGGAATCAAGACAAGGAGTGGTGATGCATGCCTTTTCTCCTAGCATTTGGGTGTACAGGTAGGCAGATATCTGTAATGTTGAGACTGGCTTGTTTTACAGAATGAGTTTTAGGGCAGGTTATACAGAGAACTCCTGTCTCAAAACAAAAAAGAATAAAAAAAACAAGAAAAGAAAAAAAATACAAGAAAAGCAAAGCAAAGCAGAGCAGAGCAGAGCAGAGCAGAGCAGAGCAGAGAAGAGAAGAGAAGAGAAGAGAAGAGAAGAGAAGAGAAGAGAAGAGAAGAGAAGAGAAGAGAAGAGAAGAGGAAAGGGAAAAGGGAAAAGGGAAAAGGGAAAAGGGAAAAGGGAAAGGGGAAGGGGAGGGGGAAGTGAAAGGAAAGGAAAGGAAAGGAAAGGAAAGGAAAGGAAAGGAAAGGAAAGGAAAGGAAAGGAAAGGAAAGGAAAGGAAAGGAAAGGAAAGGAAAGAGTGGATTCTGCTCCTTCTAAGTAACATAACTTACCATGAAGGACTGAAAACACATTACTGTAAAAGGATGGCAAAAGGTATTACAAGCAAACAATCAAGAGCAAGAAGTCAAAGCAATTGTAATATTTGACAAAATAGACATCAAATTAAAACTAATCATATAAGTGATTATATGATTATATTTCACACATCATCAAAAAAGCATCTCTTCATAGCATGTGTGCCAGAACCTCACAGAAAAGCACAACTAGACACAACATATTAGATAAATGAATTATGGCGAGTCCAACCCCAACTGAGATATCTACATTATAACTCCTGCATCTATGTTTAGGGAGACATCATGAAAGAGTAGGAGAAAGATCGTAGGAGCCAGAATATGAGGAATTCTGCTGGGACACAGAGAAAATTCTATTGTAGAAATGGTTTCATGAAAGAGATCTAAACAAATGTCATTATAAGTGGACAACCTATTGTGGGAAGGGAAATATGTCATGGGTAGGAGGATCCCTAGGCAAGAAACTATAGGTAACTGATGACTACTGAGGGAGCATTAGCTTTTCCCAGCAGTAAACCCATCCCTAACTGTTTGTTCAGTATAAAGTGGTCAGCTCTAAAAATATAAACACAAAACAAAAATGGACTCAGGAGGTTATATTTATATATGTGTGCATATGTATTTGAGTATTTGCATATGTGTGTGTGTGTGTATGTGTGTGTGTGTGTAAAACAATAATGCCTAGAGAGAAGTAGATTGTGGGTTTGAGATAAAGAAGCATTTAGAGAAGAGGAGACAAGATCAGTTGGAGAAAGAAAGAGAAAAAGGAAGGTGATGTAATTACATTTTAATTAAAAGCATAAAATTTTACAGAACTAATCAAGCAATAGGGAAACATAGCACAAATTCTTTAAAAGAAAAAAATCTGTTATAGAAGTTATTTGAATCCCAGTCTGTGGTTTCTACCCCACCTTTGGTTATTGAGTTAACAGACCAAAAAAATCTATATTCCTTATAATAAGCCTTAAGCAATATAAGAGCTGAGCAGTTGCCTACTCTCCATGTTGTTAGAACTAATTATCCTATTGATAACCCAGAGTTATTATTCATCATTTATTTTGTTTCATCTCGACTTCTCTTAACTCCAATTGCCTAGGTCACTGAGCCATGTTTTTATGGTTCAGCTAACACATGGGAGCTCCTCACCTATCCTGAATGTTCTTCTGCTCCAATTGCTCAAACCCCAAGCTTGTGAAAAGTTAACTCTACCTATGACACTTCTGCCCAACTATAGGCTGTTGGTATCTTGATTCACCAATCAAAAATAATTTGGAGCAGGGTCTCAGGGGTTACATCTAGACTACAGATCTTGAGGACCCACACTTAGCATTAGAGTAAACAGTAAAAGACTAACCTCAACAATTCCCCCTTTTAGTACAATAAAGGGCTCTTTTCTTTCAGATATAAATTGCATACAATTGGAACAATTATGTATCATATAAAAATATATATTATGAGGTATGATACATATTTATAACGTCCAATCTATCATGTGACAATTTAGATAAAGTATTTATCATCTATCTTAATTAGTTACAATTTTGTATTTGTGTTTGTTTTTTTAATGTTAATTTTTAAAAACTTTTTGGCAGAAATTAGCAGTTGACTAGCTTGAATTTGTTGGTTGTTTTGGGATGGCATTTTGTCTGTAAATGAAATTATGGCATTTTTTTTCTTGCCTACCTTGCCACAAATGAAGCAACTCTATTTGGAGGCATTTAATTTTCAATGCCTTCATTCAAGTGGAATGGGGATACTGTCAAGAGCATATTTCTCTTGTAAATAAAAGGTCTGTTAATAATGACACTTTTCAAGACTCTGTGTGCGCGCGTGCATATGTGTGTGTGTGCATATATATGTATGTATATTATATGTTAAACATTGGTTGTATTTAGTTAATTTTTATTTAAATATCATGAAGATATTTCTGTAATTAACCAAATTAGAATCTAACATGACTACGAGTATGATTATTTGACTATTAACTTGTATTGTTTAACTACTTTTGAACGCTTTGTAATTGCAGCTGTTGAAAGGACTGGATCAAAGCCTTGTATATTTAAATGAGTTGTGTAGGCACAATGCCTAAGAGTAACAAAATTAATTTTAACTTTTTTATCAATTATAAAGATTTATACCATTGAAAACCTCAAACCAGTATCAATATATAAATTTTGTATCAATGTAAGAAAAAAATTGCTTCAATTTTGTATCAAAATGTAAAGATTTTTATTAATGTAAAATTTTAACTGTAAAGTGTTTTGTGTAAAATTAAATTTAATAATTCATCCCTCACTCAGAATGCTATCCTCCAGATTCATCCATTTGCCTAAGAATTTCATAAATACATTGTTTTTAACAGCTAAGTAGTACTCCTTTTTGAAAATGTACCACATTTTCTGTATCCATTCCTCTGTGGAGGGACATCTGGGTTCTTTCCAGCTTCTGGCTATTATAAATAAGGCTGCTATGAACATAATGGAGCATGTGTCCTTATTACATGTTGGAGCATCATCTACGTATATGCCCAGGAGTGGTATTGCTGGATCGTCTGGTAGTACTATGTCCAGTTTTCTTAGGAACTGCCAAACTGATTTCCCAAGTGGTTGTACCAGCTTGCAATCCCACCAGGAATAGAATAGTGTTCCTCTTTCTCCACATCCTCACCAGCATCTGCTGTCACCTGAGATTTTTATCTTACCATTCTGACTGGTGTGAGGCTTGGTGGCAGCTCCTGCTAAGACTAGATCTCTCTCAATGTAAAGCACAAGTGTGACATGAACAATACACTAATGTGCCCTTTTCTATCACACAGCTCTAAGCAGTGTATACATCACTATAGCACACACAGAGGCTGCATGAAGTACTCCTACCTTTGCTCTCCCTCCTGAGCTCTTCAACCAGATCTAACATAGTATCAAAATTGAACATATCACAGACTCCTGAATTACTCTCATACGGTGGAATGACTTCATTAGAATCATGCATGTGGTTTATTTCATCATTGATCTATAAAGTGAATAAAAGCAATATCAGATATCCTCCCAATATTTATACCAAACACTAAATTTTACAATGTGATAAATATTCTCTTTTTAATATGACAAAGAGCACTCAGGAGAGAGAAGAAGGTGAATATCTGTGAGTTCTGGGCCAACCTGGTCTACATTGTGAGTTTTAGGCCAGCCAGGATTACATTGTGAGGCCTTATCTTAACAACAAAAGATATAGAAACATAGTTCATGGAAAATAACTTTATATTGGCTACTCTTTCTAAATAACTTTTTCAAAAATGTCTCCATACTTCTAAAAACTCTGGAAATTTTAATTTTACTTTCATAAATAAATTTATATTAATAATATATTACTTTCACTTTACACAAAATTTTAATAATTAAATTTTCAATTTATTTTCTTATATCTTATTCTTTATGTATTTTAATTTTACTTTCATGACTAAATTTAAACTAATAATATATTGCTTTCATTTTATACTGTAACTTAACAATTATATTTTCAATTTATTTTCACATACCTTGTCCTTTATATTTGAAGTGTTCTTTATAGACCTAGAAAAGCATAAAATACTTTCAGAAAAAAATATTTATTAACACAACAAAAACAATCTAATTTATTTTTCTGATCAAATTTATTGGCATTTTAATTGCAATGACTTAATCTGAGAGAATTTAACTGCAAATAGGAAGAGAAACAGGATTCAGGATTGAATTCTCACTACAAATTTCAGAAAAAATGGTTTTTTTTTTTTTTTTTTTTTTTGGTTTTTCGAGACAGGGTTTCTCTGTATAGCCCTGGCTGTCCTGGAACTCACTCTGTAGACCAGGCTGGCCTTGAACTCACAAATCCACCTGCCTCTGCCTCCCAAGTGCTGGGATTAAAGGCGTGCGCCACCACGCCCAGCTCAAAAAATGGTTTTATATATTAACAGTTAAAGCAAAAAGGGAAAATATGCATTATTTTACAGAAACAAACACGCAAGTATTTCTATTGTCATTTTCATCAGAACAACTTTTGTGGCTAATAAAACTCATTTTGAATCAATGCTTTATTCTTTATATGTGGGAACAGTTTGTGACAGAATGTAAGAGTTTTCTTGCAGGCATGATGACCCAGTTGTTACTCAGGGTTCTAAGAATTAAACCTATGTTAAAATTACTGCTTTCCTCACAGATTATCAGGTATCGTATAAAGGTGGAACATGCAGGCTGGCCTCTTGCCCCAGTCCAGGCAGCTGGCTGAGCAGAAGGCTGAGAATTCAAATCTGGAAGTTAGTGCCACATGTTTGTTCCAAACTCTAGTTTTGAAAGTAATATTCAACTCCAGATGGCTTTAAGTCATCTAATAGAAGAGAAATCCACACTATGATTTATTTTACTATAATTATAACTAACAGCGTAGGATAAATATTGACCAGAGGTAACACTGCTTGGCTTCTGAGATCAGATGAAATCCAGCTCATTGAGAGTAGTATTGCTATAAATGAATTATTTTTGTTTTTCTGAGAAAGTATGTACGTAGTCAAACTTTTCAGTTCTCCTGCCTCAGCATTCTTAGGGTTAAAATTAAAAAACCATCATGCTGCCAGGTGTGTGGCACACAAATTTATTCCCAGTATTCAAGAGGCAAAGACAGGCAGATCTCTGAATTTGAGGCCAGCCGGGTCTACAGAGTGAGATCCAGGAAGCCAAAGCTACACAGAGAAACCTTGTCTTAAAATAAAAACAACAACCACAGAATAAAATAAAAAATAAAAAATAACAAAACAAGAACCCCCATGCTCACCTTGAACTATTTGCTTCAAAATCTAAGGGATGGAGTAGATGATTGCTCAGCTGGTAATATTTTCCCCTTGAAAGCCCAAGAACCTGAATTCAATGCTCCAAAAGAAATTAACAAACACTAGGAAATTTTCTTGTGTACAATATAGTGGAAAGTGTGACAGAGAAGTAGAGTCCTGTTGATTTTTACCTGTTTATCTAATGGTTTTCACATTTAAATTCTCAACCCATACAACCTATACAAACACAGTTGCTTAAAATGAAGATAGGCACAATGACCAGGAGGATATCACTCTCTCCTCCTCTCCCTCCTTTCCACTCCCCACCCCATTTAAAACCCATTTTGAATCAATGCTTTACTCTTTATATGTGGGGAATAGTTTGTGACAGAATGTAAGAGTTTTCTCTCAGTTCTCCCAGTTGTTGTTGTTGTTGGTGGTGGTGGTGTGTGTGTATGTATGTGTGTGTGTATGTGTGTGTAGATAGACTTGGGTTTTCTATGTATCTCTACCTGAACCTGTCCTAATACTAATTCAGGCTTAAGTCTTAAGTCAATTCCCATTTACAAGTTTATGAGTTTTGAGACTTGCCAGCAAACAAAGATAAAGGAAAAAAAAAAAACCTTTGAAGAGAAAAAAATCTTTTCAAAATGTACTTTCATTTAATATGACATTTTCCAAGGAAACTATGGAGTTTCAAATCTATGCTTTCAATCAACTCTGATATTAAAATTTTTCAGCTAGTATTAATAAAAAACAGAATCAGATTATGAATGAAAATCGTTGGCCCATACTGAAAGTTACTGCTGAATCTCCCTGTACAGTTTTTAATTTGGATAATTGCCTCCCTATCAATTGAAAAAAATTGATTTTTTTTTTGTTTTTACTTGTAGTGTTAAAAAACATGGCACATACATACATCTTTGCACAGAAGGCAAGGATGCCATCACTGAACTGAATGCCATGGCTCTCTTAGGTTTCCATTGCTGCAACGAAACAACATAACTGGACAGCTGGGGAGGGAAATAAGAAATGGCCCTGATAGAGTCTTTAATCATTCCTCTGAAGCCTTCCAATCCTGGCCTCCTTTCCACTGCATTACCCTCAATATTTTTAATCTTCCAAGCTCCTACAGAACAGCTCACCAAGCATTGAACACTCAATTGCTTTTCTTAAACAATATTCTCAAATCCTTCTGGATCCTCCTCCCCAAAATGGTCAACTCTGTCATGGCAATACCCCACTATGATTGTACCAAGTTGTCTTATTTAGGATTTCCATTACTGTAAGGAAAGACCATGACCAAAGAAACTCATGGATGAATGGGCATATTTCACTCACAGTTCATCCCTAAAAGCACTGAGGGCAGGAAGTCAAACAGGGCAGGAACCTGGAGGCAAGACTTCATCATGGTAGGCCATAGAGGAATGTTGTTTACTAGCTTGCTCCTCTTCTTTCAGATGAAACCGAGAACCAAAAGCCCAGGGATGGCACCACCCACATTGGGTTTGTTCCTTCTCCAGGCTTTATGGAGATTTTTTTTTTTTAGTTGACTATCCCTCCTCTCAGATGACTTTGGCTAAAGCTATTCAACACACTTGGCCAAAGCTACCTTTCTGAATTAGAACTTACCTCAATTTGGATCCAAAACCTACCTTAAATTCTGTTGCTAGCCATTATGTTACTCTCTTACACCTGAACCCCTCATTCATAAAATGGGCATCAAAATACGCTCATCTCACAGGTCTTAGTGGGATTACTCAACAAACACCCATGCAAAGCATTTAGAGCAGTTTCTGCCATGCAACTGCTCAGTATTTAGACACTTGGCTATTTTTGCTTTGAGACACAGTCTTGCTTTAGGCAAAGAGAATGTGATAATAGCAAATTGGATCTGAAAAATAACTCTGATTTATAAATCTTTAACTAAAGGAAAACCAGGGTGCAAATGAGACAGTCTGGATCATTTTACTCAGTACTTACTGCAGAAATGAGAGGCTTCAATGATTAATTAATAGGAATTGTCGATACTGCTGTAATTTTTCAAAAAAGCTACTGTTAACAATTCGCTAATTTCAGAAATAGTGTTAATTGAAAGGAAAGAGACAGAGGTTTATTTAGACTTGAGTCCTATTTCTCTAAACTTTCTCCACAGGACAGAAAATCTGGACAGGGTGAGAGGCAATTACAGGATATAGAATAAATGCGGCACATGGATAACAGAGAATCAATGTATATTTGGTGAACTACTGTGTAAAAGGAATAAATAAAATTAGAATTGAATGCTTTATATTTAATAATTGTGAGGATTTTAATAAATTTAATTAATTATTTCATTAATTATATCTCACAAATCATAAATCAAGAAATGGGTTCTATTGCACTTATCAGCATGTCAAGGTGGTATAAAGTAGCATAGTGACTATAATCCTTCTCTTCCCCTAATGTGAGAAAATTACATCAACAAGTGAGTCCATGAGGTTAAGTATAAAACATCTACATTTGCATTTTTATGTCCAATAGTTTTATTCTCTAGACTGATGTCATTTTCATCTGTGTGTGTATGTTGTATTGTGTACATGTGTGTGCATGTATGTATGTGGGGAGTGCTTGTGTGTGTGTGTTTCCTGTGATGGTGTGTGTGTGTGTATGTGTGCACATGCACATGTGTGCACATGTGCCTATATATGTTCTGGATGAATGATGTTAGCTAATCTTTATGTTTCTATATTATTATCTTCACATCAAGGCTCACAATTTTGGGAAGTTTTTCACTTAAATAGTTATAATATGGGACATTCATTATTTCATTTATTGAAAGAAACATGTATTTCAGCACTCAGGAAGTTATGTTGAATTGTGTTAAATGGCAACCTGCCACAACATAAAATCAACTAGAACCAGAGACTTAACTGAGGGATTGTGTACATCTGGCTTGCTGTGGGATGTCTGTGGGGTATTTTCTTGTTAAATGTAGAAAGACACACTGTGGGTGTCAATCTTCCATAGGCTGAGTAATGAGAGCTAACAGTGAACACAAAGGTTGATTTTGTTTAATTCCTTTGGTGTCTGTGGATGTGCTGTGACCAGTTCCTATCTCTGATATCCACACTATGATGAACAATAACCTAGAACTGTAGGCCAAATATCCCCTTTCCTCTACTGTGTTGTGTTGTTGGGTTGTTTGATCCCATTAACAGAAATGAAGCCATGACAATAGTTAAATGACCATTAAAAAGTTTTATCATGAACCCTTCCACCCAGTCCTCTCTGCTTGGGTAGACTCTGAGCTGGTCTGCTCCAGTAAAGACACCATATCATAACCCACCCTAGAGGAACTGCCAAACCTAAGAGTAGTTGGTAAGAAGCTCCTCCCCACCTCATGAGTACCAGATCTGCTGCTGCTGGGAGCCTGGTGGACTGGGGACCCATCACCCATCAAAACCCTGCCCTCCCAATACCACTCCCCTTCCATCCCTTCTGCTTCTTCTGCCCAGTCTCTTCAGAAGGGGCAGACTCCTAGCAGGTCTGCTCCCATGAAGACACCATATCCTCATCCATCCTAAAGTACCAGCTGCACTAAGAGCAGTTGACGACCCACTGCACTCAGTTCAAAATAGCCACAAATAATATAAAGAATCTTAGGGTAAATTTAACCAAAAGTGAAAGACCAAGTCTCTCAAGGAAGAAATTGAACATCTCAGAAAATAGAGAGATGAGCAGGGCATGGTGGCACACGCCTTTAGTCCCAGCGCTCAGGAGGCAGAGGCAGGCGGATTTCTGAGTTCGAGGCCAGCCTGGTCTACAAAGTGAGTTCCAGGACAGCCAGGGCTAAATAGAGAAACCCTGTCTCCAAAAACCAAAAACCAAAAAAAAAAAAAAAAAAAAAAAAAAAAAAAAAAAAAAAAAAAAAAAAAAAAGAGAGAGATCTCCCATGTTCATGGATTGGCAGAATTAACACAGTAAAAATGGCCATCCTGCCAAAGGCAATCTGTAGGTTCAATGCAATCCCCATCACAATCCCAACACAATTCTACAAAGAAGAGGTAAAAGCAATTCTCAAATTCATCTGAAAAGGCAAAAATCCATAATAGAGAAAAGAATTCTTAACAATAAAAGAACAGCTGAGGGAATCACCATCCCTGACCTCAAACTTTACTACAGAGCAATAGTGATAAAAGAAAAAAAAAAAAAAACTCCATGTACAGAGACAGACACTTTGATCAATGGAGTAGAATTGAAGACCCAGAAATAAAACCACACATTTACAGATACTTGATCTTTGACAAAGAAACGAAATATACAATGGAAAAAAGAAAGCATCTCCAAAAATGGTGCTGGTCTAACTGGCTGTCTCTATGTAGAAAAATGAAAAGAGACCCATGGTTGTCACCTTGCACAAAACTCAAGTCCAAGTGGATCAAGGACCTCAACATAAAACCAGATACACTGAATCTAATAGAAGAGAAAGTGGGAAAGAACCTTGAACTCACTGACACAGAGGGAAATATCCTAAACAGAACATCAATAGCTTATGCTTTAAGATCAATAAGTAATAAATGGGATTCCATGAATCTGAAAAGGAAAGGACATAGTCAATAAGACAAATCTGCAACCTACAGATTGGAAAAAAAAATCATCACTAACCCTGTATCTCATAGAGGCCTAATATCCAAAATGAATAAATAAATAAATAAAACTCAAGAAGGTAACCACCAAATATCTGGACAATCCAACAAAAAATGTGGTATATAACTAAACAGAGATTACAGAACGGAGGAATCTCGAATGGCTGAGAAGCAACTAAAGAAATGTTTAAAGTCCTTAGTGATCATAGAAATACCTTATACCAATCAGAATGGCTAAGATCAAAACCTCATGTGACAGCACACGTTAGTGAGGATGTGGAGAAAGAGGAACACTCCTCCAATGCTGGTGAGATTGCAAACTGCCACAACCACTCCGAAAATCAATCTGGAGGTTGCTCAGAGAATTGGAAATAGATCTACCTGAAGACCCAGCGATACCACTCTTGGGAATATAGCCAAAAGATGCCCCACCACTCCTCAGGGGCACATGTTCCACTATGTTCATACAAGCCTTATTTGTGATTGTCAAAAGTTGGAAACAACTCAGATGTCCCATGATAGAAGAATGGATACAAAAAAATATGATTCATTTACACAATGGAATAAGACTCAGCTATTAAGAATAAGGACATCCTGAGTTTTGCACGCAAATGGATGGAACTAGAAAATATCATCCTGAGTGTGGTAACTCTGACCCAAAATTACATGCATGGTATGTACTCACTAATAAGTGGGTATTAGCAAAGAGAGAGAGAGAGAGAGAGAGAGAGAGAGAGAGAGAGAGAGAGAGAGAGAGAGAGAGAATGAAAGAAAGAAAGGAAAAAGAAAAAGAAAAAGAAAAAGAAAAAGAAAAAATAAAGTACAGAATACCGAAGACATAGTCCACAGAACTCAAAAATGTCAAAAAGCTGAAGGGCCCAAGGAAGGATGCCTCAGTACCACTTGGGAGGAAGAAGAATGTAATCACAAGTGAGGAGGAAGGGAGGAATGTGGGAAGGAAAGTGGATGGGACAGGGCAGTATGGGGGAGAAGGGAACCTGATCTGCTATTGTGTGAGGGAAAAGGACTGAGGGCCAGTAGAAAGAATGGAAACAGGCAACCTTGGGAGATAGGAGGTTGGGGGACTCTCCAGAATGCACCAGAGACCTTGGAGGTGAGAGATTCTCAGGTCTCAAAGGGAGGGACTTTAGACGAAATGCCAGACAGTAGGGAGAGAACCCACCTCTAGCAGGAAGACATAGAATCAATGAGGGAGAGGGAGGCCATGTGAGAGTCACAAGTTGACCTATAATTGTTCCTGTCTGAAAGAACTACAGGGAAGGAAATGGAGAGGGGCCTGTGGGAAAGAAGGTTCAGTGACAGGCCCAATGTGTGATCAAGTTCAAGGGAAGGTCCCAAGGCCTGACAGTATTCCTGAGGCTAAGGAGCACTCAGAAAAAGGGATCTAGCATGACCTCACTCTGGAAGACCCAACAAGCAGCTGAAAGAGTCAGATGCAGATATTTGCACCCACCCAGGGCACAGAAGCATATGACCCCTGTTGTTTAATTAGGGAAGGCAAAGAAGCTGAGGGGAAGGTGACCCTGTAGGAGGAACAGCAGTCTCAATTATTCTTGACCCCTGAGGTCTCTCAAACACTGGAACACCAAACAGGCAGCATACACCAGCTGATATGAGGCCCCAATACACATACAGAAGAGGACTGCCAGGTCTATGTTCAATTAGAGATGATGCACCTAATCCTCAAGAGACTGGATTCACCATGGAGTTTAGAGGGCAAGTGAGGTGGGGGCTGGGGGACATTCATGTGGAGACAGGGGCTTGTGAGGAGGTGTGGGATGTGGTATAGTTGGAGGGTAGATTGCAAGAATAAAATATGTTTTGTAAATAATAAATAAATCTATTTTAAAAGTTTTATGATGAGTAACTGCTCTTAAGGATAAAATACAAAATATACCAGAAATATAAATATGTCAACTGCCAATGAGAAATATACATAGCATTAGGCAGACTCATTAAGAAAGAATAAAGTTGTCACAGAATATGCCAGTTGGATTTTCAAACTGCTGATATACATAAATGGACTTTCATATTCATTAGGTGTTTAGCAAGCACAGTGAGAGGTCAATGGCCATCTTGTCCAAAATGTTGCAACATCCAAATGGACACAACTTTATAAAACTCGTAGCTATTCTCTTGTACCCATATTCATATTTTCCTGACTTCATAAAGCCACTTTTGATTTTTCTTTTAATACTTCTGGTTTTCCCTTCACCTTATCTCTAACCTAAGCTTTTGCTTCATCCTCTTCTGGGAGGTAACACTATATATGATTACTGTCTCAGATTTAAATAACTTCTTTTTTTTTTGACAGTTGACAAAGGTGATGAGCAAATTTAAGATAGCTTTCCAGTTTGAGGTCACTTTTGCTTCTCCCTATTATGACTGCAGTCATTACTGCTACTCTTGAAGGAAAATTTGTATAAACGGAAAGAAAACCTGTATTTGAGATAAATATATTCCATATATTATTTTCAGAAAACTGCAGGTAAAATGATGTCCTATTATTTATGTGAAATGAACCTGTATGTATAGAATAACATGATAACATAATAAACGGTCAGCTTTGCATTAAGATTTATTCTTTACTTCTAAAAACATTGTGTTGCTAGAATATATTAGCATATAGTACAAATAATATAATTATTATGTGAAAAACATTCATAAAGTTGCACATCACAAGAAATATTTTAATACCAATAAATGTATAATAATACTTCTTCATGAGTTCATGGCAGAATTTACAGATTAAAAAAAAATTAAGGTGCCATCTAAGAAGGATGGCATGTGGGATGTGAATTCTTTGTGATGTACAGATTGAGAAAGATGAAGGAAACAAACCAATCTAAACGAAAGAGCTGAGGGTAAAACCAAAGCTACAGTATAGTTTACAGATTATGAAAAACACAAAGAAATATCAAGGTCAGATAGGAGTTAAGGGGATGCAGCGTGGTCAAGGACAGATAAGCCTTTCAAAGGATAAACCATGTAGTCCTCAATTTCTGCCCTGGGCTACATGGTAAGACCATAGTTTCCAGAAGCCTGAGATTCAGCTAGAAAATGACTCCAAAGGGTAAAATTAGCATTGCAGGCGTCCATGTTGGTTCTTCACATAGCTGTACTCAGACTCCATGTTGAATTGGTGACTACTATTTTAAAGTGAGTTACTATGGAGGATTGAAGGAATAAAATTTAATGGCATGTGGATTAAAGTGAGGTCAACCTACTACTATAGTGCCTGGAAGAAAAACAGGTACTTCAGACAGTCACAGAAAAGAGAGCTGGATATCAACACATTAAGAAATTCAAGAACCAAGAGAGTTGGGTGGTGAAGAGCTCTAGGTCAGTTGCACCCCGCCCCCCTCCGCCCCCGCCCTCACGGAACTGTAGAATAACTGCCAAGCACAGAGATGACCACCTTTCATTTCAAGACATCTTAATGACAAAGGTTAACTTACTAGGCACCAGCAGTGAAAGCATTGGCAGTTCCCTCCTCACTCTAGTTTTCTGGGCTACTTAGGAAAGCTGACACATCTTTTGCCACATGACTCCCAACATTGCTCCTCGGCCCTGATGCCCAGTCCCAGTTACCTGTCATTTCTGTCTCTGTCATTCGTGCCATTCTTTGCAAGATTGAGCCTGCTCTGTACTGTGGCAACACCACCCCTTCTCACAGCCTGGTGCATCTTTCAAAAAGCTCTGAAGCTTTTGAGCTGTCTGGAAGAAGTGAGGCTAGGAGAATCCCAGCACTGCCCTCTAGGGCACTGGAAGTACCCACTCTGGCTGTTGGAGGGGCCAGAGAAAGAATGCCTTGGATTGCAGTTGCCAGATAACTTCTTCATGGTGGAGTTCCCCACCCACCCATTCCGAGTCACCCTAGCCCTGCCCTCACCCTTGGTTGTTGGCCATCCTCAAAATCAGCAGAGTGTTATATATCAGAAAAGGAGCCAAGTGAGTTTTGTCACCACCACCACCACGACAAAGCACCCACAAACAAGCTCAGTAGGATAGAGTCCAGGCAGTACAGGTACTCCTATCAACTGACGTCCATCCAACTGTTGCCAAGCAACACATCAAAACACAGGCATGCGCACTCCAACCAATCAGAAAA
>LR749501.1:2842758-2879560 GCA_902729485.2 Mus minutoides
TGCTGTATATGCTCATGGCCTGATCTGGGAAATTGGGTTACTAGCTCAATCTAGCCTTGGATCTGAGAGACCACGCGTTTGCTGGGCACTGCTAGAGCCTCCTGGGGCCTGCTGGAGCCTGCTGAAGCCTACACTGGTTTAGTCTCCAAGAGCAGTTTCCTAAAAACCTGTCAGTCAAACTGCCCTTTCTTTGACTTCCTTCCAAGGCAAAATGCCACTGTGCCCCTCTGTTCTCTCTGAGGATTTAGTAGGAGCCACTAGGCAAGGAAGAAGACTTTGGTGACTACAAAAGCAGTGACATTATGTGGCTTTCCTTGGTTTATTAGTTGGTTGGTTTGGTTTGGTTTTGGAGGGTTGTGGTTTTGTTTTTGTTGTTTTTGTTGTTGTTATTGTTTGGGGTGGTGTTTTATATTCAAGATGGACTTTCACTAATAGAGAGCAGGCTGGACTTACCTCCAAAACCATCCTCACAGAATTCTGCCTGCCTCTGCCTGCCAAATGCCAGGATTAAATAAATGCACCACCATACGCAGCCATCTGTGCAATTTTTTTTTTCAGTAGAAACATCTCCCACTCAGTGTGATGAATGAGATGTAATCCTGACCTGTAATGCCTGTCTTGTTTTCTGCCCCTTGGAGCGGTCTTGCCTTCATTTTATTCATGCTGTTGGATGTGTCTGCTTGAGTTAGGAACATTTTAAATATTTTAATTATTTACTCCTTTACTTCTCATGAGTTCCATAATTTCTTTTTTCTCATGGTAACTATGTAAGTGTGATTTGTGACTGACATGAGCCTGGAAACAGCACAGGAAAGGGTGTTATTCTGCCATGCACTCTTTTTGAGTTTCTGCATCCAATATCCTGCCTCCAGCTCCAGCCTTGTCTTCCATTATAAACAGACATGTACACTTTCCTCCTCTGCTTTTGTTATCACCATGGTTGTATTATAGCAGCATTGGGACACTCAGATATTAAGATTGTAGTCTCCCATGTATTGACACCTTTCCTGAACTCGGTGCAAAATGAAGGACTGTCTTGTCTTAGTGGGAATTCCTCTTCTCTGCCTGATTTGAGGAACCTGACCCCAACATTCCCTTCTTAAATAATGTCACATAGACTTGTTGATATTACAGGTTCAACTTCCTTTCTCCTTATAAGAACCTGTACAGCAAGCACTAGGGATTCCTGCTATGCCTCTCCATGCAAATGAAGCATTCCCACTACCTTAAGCTTCGGCCAATAATACATATTCAATGAAAATACCCACCCTCTTCCCAAAAACTAGATAGCTATCCCTCACCCCCCAAAATGCAGAGCTGCCTCACTGAGGCTGATCCTGGAAGTCAATCATTCTGTCACAATCATACTCTCTGGCTACCCAAAAACTGCCCACCTAACTTCAGCTCCCCCAGCACTCATGGACTACTAGCCAATGTCCCATGGGGAAGGAGGACTCACACAGAAGCAGAGACAGAGCCATGAACTGAGACAGGACACTGCCTAACAGCACTCTCATTATAATATCCACAGGTCAGAAGCCCAGTCCCACATTTACATGTCTCAAATTGGAGTTTCCCTTGGGAGTCTATAAACATCTGCAAATTGGACGAGCATCATCAACATTTGGGTCCAATAAACATCTCACCAGGATGCAAAACTGCTTTCTTATTCTCTCCCCACTGTTTTTCTCACAATCTTCAATCTTAATGGGTGCCATTATCATTCATCCAGATCCCAACAGTCAGTAGCTCACACAGGTTCCAGGAATGGTGTGTCAAGCCTTATCATGATCAGCTGACCTCTTCTTGCTGGTGTGAAATCAGAATTTAGGCTGGAGGATGGAGCTTGTAGGTAGATGAGTATTGCCAGAGAGTTGAACTGGTAGAGAGAATCAGGTGGTTGACAAAATAGTTAGGGCACAAGGGGAAAGGACTGGATGTCAGGGAGCAGGCAGTAACAGAAAGATCAACACAAGTTTTATTAGCTGCAGACTTCATCCCAAGGGCACGGGGAAGCCAGCAGTGCTAGGAGCAAGGGAGTGACATTCAAGCTGTATCAAGAAGGCATTAGTGAACATGATGTATCCCACAGTCTTACAAAAGAATTATTTTTATTTTTGTGTCTGTGTATATGTGCACATAGGTGCAGTGGCTGTAGAGGCCAGTAGAGGGTGTCAAATCCCCTAGAGCTGGAGGCACAGGTGGTTGAGGTGGTTGTGAGCCTCCAGATGCAAGAGCTGGGGAGAAAGGTTTGTCCTCTGCAAGAGCAATCTCTCATCAGGCCCCTATTCTGTGCTGTAGTGTGTAAAGTATATAGAAACCATATAAATGTGAAGCCTCTAGGGAAGGTAGATGGAAGGTAGACTAGTTGTCCAGAGTTGGCATGGAGGAACAATGGGGAGTGACAGTGGAAAGTTCAAGATTTTCTTGGTTGTTAAGAGTCTAAATTTGTGGCATAACAAGGAGTACACTAACACACACAATGAACCACCCCTTTGCATGATGATTTGTATGAGATCATGTGACTCATCTCAGTAAAATCACTGGTAAAATCTCAGAGCAGAAGTCATTGTGTCCTGCAGGGCTGCTCTGCTCACCATGGCACCTGTCTGCCTGGCACCACAGAGGTTTGGGGCTTCCTCTGCCCTCAGCACCTGAGCACTCTCCTCCCCAACTCCTGCCACCTTATAGCAGCAGCAGCAACAGCTATGGAGGGTGTCACTTTCTTGTCTTCAGACCCTCAGATGTCCCTGAGGCATACCATCTTCGAACAGTTCAACAGTCTAGGGAATGGCTGGGTATGGTTAATTCAGCAGTTGTGTGACTTAAGCTGAGTTAGATAAGAGGCCCCTGAAAACCCTTGCTTTTATCTTATACCCTCCCCCCCTAAACTCTTACCGTTCCCCTCTCCCTCTGTTTACTTTATCTTCTCATCTGTTATTTTCTAAACATTTAAATTATGCAATAATGATGCATCTGACCCTGTTTCTAAGTGCTTTGAGAATCATAACTTCTTTATGCATTTTAATACAGTTAATCATCCAGCTAACCCCATGAGGAACATACTGTAAACCTTTCTTGTTTTCACATTAGGAATGGCACAGAGACATTAAGTGACTTGCAAAAAGTCACAGAGTCAAGCAGCAGCAGGGGCCTCCTGCTTCTCCCCTGGGTGATAAAAATGGCTATATTGCATCTCTTCTGGCTGCAGTTACTGACAGGTGACCTATAGCTTACACCATTACACCATTTCTGCGGGACTTGGCATAGAACCCTAAGAAGTCAGAACTGAGCACACCAGGTCTTTGTATTCTGCACTTGCCTAACCCTCCTACCCCCATTTTAATTTCTTCTCTGAGCACTCCAGGCAAGGATCTGGTGCCTAGAGAATAGGGTCCTGCCCTAGCTTTGCCTCTGGACTGATGCTCTGATGACTCCCTGTTAGTGAGCTGATATAATAGCAGCCTGACCAGCATGCCCTGGGCCACTACAAGGATCCACCCAGAGCCTGTGGGGAGGAGACCTGGGAACAGAAGCCCTTATTCATGTGGGTTAATTGGACCCTCAGCCTGGGAATTTGGCCCATGTAGTTTGATATGATGACTGGGTTGGAAGAGGCTTATCCAGGGGCAGTTTTCCGTGGAGTTCCTGAGAGCAGGAGATAGTGTGGAACTTTCCACTGGATAAGATTGGCAACAAGCAAGGATTGAGGCTGAGGCCCAGGTGACAGGCTTGCTCCTGGGGCTGTTATGTCAGCATGCTGGGCTGCTTGTCCCCAATGCTGTGAGCTTAAACTTGCTGTGGGGGGGACTGTGAATGCTTCTTTTTATTCAGCCTACGATGGCCAGTGACTATAGTTATAGTCACTGTGGAGGGAGGCTTTATTTTATTGTTATTACTTTTAAACATTATTCATGTGTGTGTTTGTGTTTGTGTGTGTGTGTGCGCGTGTGTGCGTGTGCGCGCACACACACATACGCTTGCTCATATTGGGGTGGGAGGATAACTTTGTGGGGTTGATTCTCTCCTTCTACCTTTTTCTGGGTTCCAGGGATTGAACTCAGGTCATCAGGACGTGTGGCAAGTGCTGTTAGAAACTGGGCCATTTTGCTGGCCTTGTTTTTCAGATCTGTATAATCTGTAGTTTGGGCACAATACAGCATGCTAGAGATTCAAGGAGCACAACTGATGCTTGAAGCCCTTCTTCTTTTAATCTCTTTCATGTTGCTTCTCCTCCCCCACTGCAGTCCAAGCAGTGAATTGGACTGGGTGGTTTGTTCTGACTGGCAGCAGGTAACCTCAGGACGTCCTAGGGAGTCTGAATTGTCATCCACTCTTAGATTATTGGTACTTTAGTTGACAGATTTGCATGTTGGCTCTCTTTAGTCATTTAGGGAAGCATAAAATTCTTAGATGAACTCTCAAATGATCTCAGAAAATGTCTACTTCTGTCCTTTCTCCTATCCCTTTGACCAATACAGAGGATGCTTGGAGAGAGGAAGATGTTGAAGAATAGAGGATGCTGGGAGAAAGGGGGGTATTGGAGAATGGGGGTGCTGGGAAATGGTGGATCCTGGGAGGTAAAGGATGCTGGGAGATGGAGGCTGATGGGAGGTGGAGGATGCTGGGAAGTGAAGAATGCTGGGAGGTGGAGGATGCTGGGAGGTGGAAGATGGGTCCTTCTGAAATGTGCTGAATCTGCTTGGGTGGCATAGGCTGAGTGTGAGAGGCTGCACCTTTGCATCCAGTTTCTCTATGAAACTGTTCAGCTAGGTCAGTGTCCAGCAGATCAGAAACCTCAGTGCAGATAGATCCTTGAGTGTCTGTGTTGTGGACAACAGGGGTCCTGAGCTGAGGTGCTTGTCCTTTAACCTGTGTGAATGGATGTGTTTGCCAGCGTCACATTTTCTTCAGATATATATTGTCTTACATAGTGATTGCAAAAGTGTGGCTGCCTCTAGGTTGTCTCTTCTGATGTCTTCAGGGTGACATCAACCTTGATGATGTGAGTTCCCAGCATGAAACTAACTGAGCTTGGGGAGAAAGTGCCTTAGTGGTTGCTGTCCCCACACTTAGCCTGGCTCTGCTTCTTTAAGGGGTCGACTGCATGCTGTATTTTTAGTAAAACTTATATAATGCACAAACCAGTTTTTCCTAAATGGCTGTGACTCCGAACCTTTGTTTATCATTAGCATTGCTTTCCCCCCATCCATTTTGAAACCAAACATTTGCTCTGTGCTTGTCTGGTTCAGAATCAGTTGCTCATTCTGTAGACAAAAGAAAAGGAGCTTTGGTGGCTTTTCACTTAGCTTCTAAGGCAATTCACTGGCTAGATCTCCAGCATGTGTCTGGTAGCTATGCTTGGGAAGGGGAAGGGTGTGTGTGTGCAGTCTCTGTTTCAGAGGGGAGGGAGTGAATGGCCTTCAGCTCAGGCAGGTAGAAAACCTGGCTCCTTGACAGCTCATACTTGCTTTTTCTGAAGGCTGAGTAGGTTCATTCATTGGCTAATATTTTATTAGCTCTGAGGATGTTTGGACTTTAGGGTTTGAGTGGTTTCTTTCTTTTTCCTATAGAAGTAAAGATAATCTGCTCAGTTTACCTGTCTCTCAGAAGGACGCATTCATCCTTAGAATAGTAGGGCTCCTGGCTCCTTGGAGTTTCCAACCCATCGCTTAGACCTGATGTCTGGTTCTGGTGCCCTTTCTTCAGAGTAGCTGAAATCAGCAGCCTCTCAGGGGACGAGTTAGAGCAGAACTACATCTGGCATCCTGTGAGGATGTTGGCATACTGTATGCTTACTGATCTACAGGTGAGGTGCCAGGAGAGAGGATGTTCCCTCACTTAGATAACATGCAGCATTCAGCTTGGATGGCAAATCAGATTCATTCTGAGTTAACCATGGACACAGGGATACTTTCATTAGGGAGGTGGATGTACATAGGTCTCGAAGGCAGTATGGATCCATGACTTACATATTAGTCAAAACTCATAAAAATATATATTGAATATTGGCAGATTTTATGGTTTGCAAATTAACCTTCAGTAGGTAACTTTAGGCAGATAACAACCTAAAGGGAGACTCCTGGAACATGTTCAGAATTTAAAAATTCACTCTCAGGCATATTAAGAGAAGAGAAGATAATTTGGGTCACTTAATTTCAGACAGACTGGTTTGGTCTGTTTTTCTGCCTGGTTGGTATGTCACCACTGTGAACATGTCGCTGCTGGAAGCTTAAGCAAAGGCCTGTGGACTTTCTCTACAATAAAGGACAGGCAGTGAGGAGTTCAGGCTCCCAGGCTCAGTCTAGCCTTGGCACTCCCACTCAGAGCTACTGCTGCTCAGAAGGGTGCTAGGGATGCATGGCCATGCTCCACTGACAGATTCCTCAGGAGACAGGCCCACACTGGAAGTGGCCTTAGTGTGTCTGTGCTGAGCTTCAATCTACACCATTGGTGCTTTTCAGGGAAACTCATCAGGAGTGAGCATTCTCTCAACCTCACTTACGGGTGAGTGGGTAGAAGGTGGACTTGCAGAGAAGTTCCCAAGAGGGTCTGTTTATTTTAGGCCCTTGGTGTGGCAGCTCACCATGATGGGAGCACACACTTGTGTGTGTGTTGGGGTTGATGAGGCCATCCATATACACGCCTTGACAGCTGAAAGAAGTCCAATATTTCCTTCTTGGGTATGTCCTGAGTGACCTACATTCCTCCTCCTGAGTTGCACTCCTAAAGTGTGGGCTATGGACAAAGACTTTTAGCTAGAGAACTTTAGGGAACTCTCTCCCAGGCTGTGTGAATGTTGGGGGATGTCTAGCAGGTACAGTATGCAGAGATGGGCCCTGGAGAGTGGGGAACTGGGACTGAGACCAGCAGGGAAGATGTTTTTTTTTTCTTTTTTTTTTCTTTTTTATTAGATATTTTCTTCATTACATTTCACCTCTTCTCCCGAAAATCCCCTAAACCCTCCCCCACCCCCCACCCCGGTCCCCTACCCACCCCCCCAATCCCCCCATTGGCCCTGGCATTCTCCTGTACTGGGGCATATAAAGTTTGTATGACCAAGGGGCCTCTCTTCCCAATGATAGCCAACTAGGCCATCTTCTTCTATATATGCAGCTAGAGACATGAGCTCTGGAGGTACTAGTTAGTTCATGTTGTTCTTCCACCTATAGGGTTGAAGACCCCTTCAGCTCCTTGGGTACTTTCTCTAGCTCCTTCCTTGAGAACACTGCGTTCCATCTAATAGCTGACTGTGAGCATCCACTTCTGTGTTTGCCAGGCACTAGTATAGCCTCCCACGAGGCAGCTATATCAGGGCCCTTACAGCACTATCTTGCTGGCATATGCAATAGTGTCTATGTTTGGTGGCTGATTATGAGATGGATCCCTGGCTGCAGCAGTCACTGGTTGGTCCATCCTTTTGATTCAGCTCCACACTTGATCTCTGTAACTCCTTCAATGTGTGCTTTGTTCTTAATTCTAGGAATGGGTGAAGTGTCCACATTTTGATCTTCATTCTTCTTGAGTTTCATGTGTTTAGTAAGTTGTATCTTGGGTAGTCTAGGTTTCTGGACTAATATCCACTTATCAGTGAGTACATGTTATGTGCGTTCTTTTGTGATTGGGTTACCTCACTCAGGATGATACCCTCCAGATCCATCCATTTGCTTAGGAATTTCATGAATTCATTGTCTTTAATAGCTGAGTAGTACTCCATTGTGTAAATGTACCACATCTTCTGTATCCATTCCTCTGTGGAGGGACATCTGGGTTCTTTCCAACTTCTGGCTATTATAAATAAAGCTGCTATGAACATAGTGGAACATGTGTCCTTTTTACCAGTTGGAACATATTCTGGGTATATGCCCAGGAGAGGTATTGCAGGATCTTTCATTAGTACTATGTCCAATTTTCTGAGGAACCGCCAGACTGATTTCCAGAGTGGTTGAACAAGCTTTCATTCCCACCAACAATGGAGGCGTGTTCCCCTTTCTCCACATCCACGCCAGCATCTGCTGTCACCTGAATTTTTGATCTTAGCCATTCTGACTGGTATGAGGTGGAATCTCAGGGTTGTTTTGATCTGCATTTCCCTGATGATTAAGGATGTTGAACATTTTTTCATGTGCTTCTCAACCATTCAGTATTCCTCAGTTGAGAATTCTTTGTTTAACTCTGTGCCCCACTTTTTAATGAGGATATATGATTTTCTGGTGTCCACCTTCTTGAGTTCTTTATATATATTGGATATCAGCCCCCTATCTGATTTAGGATTAGTAAAGATCCTTTCCCAATCGGTTGGTGGCCCTTTTGTCTTGTTGACAGTATCTTTTGCCTTCAGAAGCTTTGCAACTTTGTGAGGTCCCATTTGTCAATTCTTGATCTTACAGCACAAGCCTTTGCTGTTGTATTTAGGAATTTTTCCCCAGTGCCTGTATCTTCAACTGGCTGTTATCATGTAGAAGACTGGGAATTGATCCATTCTTATCTCCTTGTACTAAGGTCAAGTCTAAGTGGTTGAAGGATCTCCACATAAAATAAGAGACACTGAAATTTATAGAGGAAAAAGTTGCAAAGATGGTTTTAAGAATCCAGCCTAGAGTACTTTGTCAGTTTCAAAGTAATTAACCCAAACAGGAAGATAGAGGCAGCCTGGGGGGATGGGAGTTAGGGTGTGTGTTTTTGAGCCTTAGCTGAAGGACAGTTGGCCCTTGACGCATGGGCCATGCTTGCTTTCCTTAAGCAGGTAACTGTTGTGCACATAGCTACTGTAAGAAGTAGACATTCAGAAGCTGCAGAGTCCACGGGAACTTAGGGAACTTAGCAGCTGGTGCTTCCAGTGGACTCTGGCTTGAACCCTGGCCTGCATATGGTGGCTAACAGCCTTCTGTAACACTAGTCCCAGGGAACCTGATACCCTCTTGTGACCTCTGAGGTGACCAGGCACACATGTGGTGCACATTACATACACACAATCAAAACATCATTACATATGAAATAAAAAATAATACACATCTGACCAAAAAATAGAAATAATAGAAATAATAGTATAGATGAATGCTACAGTACCAGGAGCATGGCATCTTTTAAGAAATAAGCATTTCTAAAATCAGAAAACAATTATATTGGTTACTTTCCTGTTGCTGTGCTAAAGCCTCCAGCCAAGGTAGTTTATAGAAGGAAGAGTTTATTCAGCCTTCGGTCCCTGAAGGTGAGAGTTCCTTTCTTATTTCCCTCCCCAGCTGTCTTTGCTTATGTTGTTTAGTTGCAGCAATGGAAACCTAAGAGTGCCTCGACATTCAGTTCAGTGGTGGCATCCTTGCCTTCTGTGCAAAGATGTATGTGCCTTTTCTTTAACCCTGCAAGCAAAACAACAAAAAAAAAAATCACATTTTTTTCAATACCTAGGGAAGCAATTATCCAAATTAAAAACTGTACAGGCAGATTCAGCAGTATGGGCCAAAGATTTTCATTCATAATCTGATTCTGTTTTTATTCATATTAGCTGAAAAATTTTAATATCAGAGTTGCTTGAAATAATAGATTTGAAACTCTATAGTTTATATTTGATTTAAAATAAACAGCTTAACTATATTTTATTTCGCATGTTAAGTTCATTTCCTTTTAAAATGTCACATTAAATGAAAGTACATTTTGAAAAGATTTTTTCTCTTCAAAGTTTCAATTCTCATAAACTTTTGAAATGTGGATTGACTTAAGACTTAAGTCTGAATTAGCACTAGGACAGGTACAGGCAGAGATACATAGAAAACCCCAGTCTATCTACACACACACACACACACACACACACACACACACACACACACACATGCACAGGTACACGGGGTAGGGAAGGAAAGGGAGGGAGAGAAGGAGAGAGTGGAGGGTGATATCCTCCTAGTCATTGTGCCTATCTTCATTTCAAGCAACTGTGTTTGTATAAGTTGTATAGGTTGAGAATTTAAATGTGAAAACCATTATTAGATAAACAGGTAAAAATCAACAAGACTCTGCTTCTCTGTCACACTTTCCACTATATTGTACACAAGGAAATTTCCTAGTATTTGTTAATTCATGTAGACCTGAAAAGCTAGGACCTAGATGGAAAAGCTGAGTGCAGGTTGTAAATTTCATGCTTTTGTTGTCCCTTAGACTTCTCCCAGAACTTAACATAGCCAAGTATTCTTGACATTATATACATTTTATCTTGGCAATATTTTCAACTGTTTCTTGAGCCTCCTTGTACCATTTGGACAAAGTGATACCAAGTGTTCTTTTTATATGCATGTCTGAACTGACAGTGAAGATGGCTAATTCTGAGTTACACACCTTAGTATTGTACTAGAGGGAGAGGTGGTAGATCTCTCTGCCTTATGCCTCATTCCCAGTCCTGTTTCAGGTCAGGTAGAAAATTATATGAGTCATTACCTGGGCATCCATGCACCCTATGAGATAGTGGTTTACAGTTGTTTTATTCTTAAGCTAGGCCAGTACATTCCTGTGCCTCTTCAAAGTAGAACTGTGAGTGAGGCTTTGGTGGATGTTTCATAGTTTGGGAGAAGTGTGTGTAGAATTGCTAAAAGCTCATTTAAACCAGAAGAAAAATAACATCAGTAAACAACCTCATTTAACATAAAGTAGTCAAGCCTACAGAATTATCTTAAAGAAATGAACTCAGCCATGTCTGTTGTTTGTTTTTTTTTCCTCTGAAATGACTCCAGCAAACCTGTCTCCAGTAGTTCCAGTTATTCAACAACAGAAGGCAGTGACAAGGAAAAGTGCTCATGGTTTGTGAGTTAATTTTCCTGATCAGAATTGTTTTTGTGTACTGTTTCTATTTCAATGTTTCTATGGCTTACCTGTCACCATTTTATTTGGACATTTTGTGAAGACAACTAAAGTATGGACCTTTGGTTAGTTATAATTTCCTGATATAAGAGTTTCACACTCTGAGCTATTTATGTTGATTTCTGTATCTCACCTTTCCTTGTGCTAATCTTTCTGTTTCATTTCCTTCAGTGTTTACTAATTTGGCATTATTTTTCAGAAATTGTGCATTGTTGTGCTTATATCTGGATAATTCTCTGATTATTCTGATTTACTGTGTGTTGTTTTCCAATACTCTTTTTGGTAAAACAGCTTAACTTTCAGGCAGAAGTGCTGGCACAGCCCTTTCATCTCAACACAGAGTCAGAGTAGACTGGCAGTTCTCTGAATTTGAGGCCAACTTGGTCTATAACAATCAGGGCTACACAAATAAATCTTGTCTCAAACAAACAGGCAAATTATCAAAGAGACAAACAAACAGCTCTCCACTCCCCAAACAATGTAGCCTTTAATTTTATATTAACTTGGTCATTTGAATACAAGAGAAGATGTCTCCACATGTAGATTTTCATCTGAGGAAACAAACATCTTAGCTTGATGTTATTTATCCTTGAATAGCTTGAACTGAACACTTTTCTTAGGGTATATAATTTACTAAAGAGCACAGTGGAAATTTATTCTTGGAGACATTCTTATATGTAATATATAGTATTATAGGTAATATTCAATTTATATTTTGTGACGCGCCTAACTCGACCAGCAAGAAAGTCACACCACTGGGATCTTCTCAATCAGCCTTTATTCAGGAGTGCCTTGATTGTAGATGCCCAGGACCCTGAACAGCGGGAAAGCTGCTGCTTATATGCCCGCCCGGGACCGAAGAGAGTTGTGTTGATCTGGGGTTTGTGCAGCAAACTACACCTCATTAGAATATGGCCCATTCAGGAGGGGCTGTCACTCAAAAAGAAATGAAAAAATGCTGATATGCATGGTCAATCAGATGCTATTGTTTCCAATTTTGTGGTCATGGTTTATGTAAAAGACAACCACAATTGGGAAACTCACATGACAACTAACAGTCTAGAAGCTGGGGAGAAAGGGGAGTTTTCACTGGAAATTAGAATAGTAAACAATGTGTTGACAATGTAGCACAGAATTATTGAGTGTGGGTTGTTGTAAGCATAAAGGCTTGCCCCCCTTGCTCTAGGTTTTTCATGTACATGTATTATTTCTCAGTAGTTGTTGAGTGTGTCAATGAAGCTCACCATCAAATGACATACATCTATTGGAGAATAGTTAGAAAGTCTGTTCAATGTATTGAGCAAGTGTCCCAAGTTGCCCAGGTATAAAGAAGTCTTGTCCTTGTCTATATATGTGTTTATGAATGTGGAGGCCCAAGGAAAATCTTCTCCCAGTCCTCAGGCAGCATCTATAGTGTTGACATGGTGCCTCTCACTGCACAATCACCTGTTAATCCACAGGCACCATTAACAGTGTCAAGATGGGATCTCTCATTATCCTGGTTTTGGTCAGGAAGCTCTAGGGATTTTTCTGTTTCTGTCTTCACAGGGTTGTGATTAAAATTGCACTGGACCATACACAACTTTCAAAAAATTATTACATTTTAAAACTTGTTTGTGTTCACAAATGGGTGCATGCATATGCCACATAGTGCATGTATTCTTTAGAGGACAACATGTTTCACTGAGGACATCTTGAGTATCAAACTCAGGTCTGTCTTCAGGATATTCTGTGGGAGCATTTAGAATTGAGCCATCTCACCCTCTCGTGACCTAGCTTTTAAATTTCTTTTGGAGCATTGAATTCAGGTTCTTGGGCTCTCAAGGGGAAAATATTACCAACTGAGCAATCTTCAACTCCATCCCTTAGAGTTTGAAGCAAATAGTTCAAGGTGAGCATGGTGGTTCTTGCAGCAGACCCTGTTAGGCCCCTTGTCTGTGTGGCAGGGGTTCTCTGGAAGCAAGTGGGCAAGGAGTTTGGCGAGTGACACACAGACCCACACAAGGGAGTATAGATCTGTGTGTAATTTGTCAAATTGAGCATCAGACTTTTTATACAGAAGAAAATAGGGGAGTTAGGTAACACATCTGCAAGGTACAATGAGATCACCAGATGCTTAATGACTCTTACACAAAGCAGAGGAATGCAGTCACAGAAAGGACTGACAGGAACCAACTGGGATAAGATTCAATGTTAAACAACTGGGATCAAACCCAGCTCCACCTAAGGTCCACTTAATCTTAGAAGCCATAGTTCCTATTGTAGACTATTGTATAGTCTACCTTCCCCTTAGACAATTGTAAATACTTGTATCTGGGTGTAACTCAGTTAGCTATAGTTCTAAGTATCTAGTCTGGTTCCTCCTCAGACCAAAAACTTCCTTATTCCTAGATAGTAGTGAATTCCTATGTAGGGCAATGACTTAGCTATTCACACCCAAGGTTGGATCAAGGACTGCCTAGAATCCAACCTAGCTATATGTCAAAAATTCAATCCTTAGCAGCACTTATAATGAAGCAATATTAAGGGAAAGCACACGGATCTGTTTACCAACTAAAGCAGGGACCTTGAAGCATTGTTTATACAGGATGCCACAATTTTAGGACATTAAGTTTCCATGAACTTTTTGCCTCTGGACCATGCCCACACTTTTCAGCCTGTCAGGTGGGCCACTACTGTAGTGGATGTCGCAGGTTCTTCTTTTGTTATTTTTTATTTTTATTTTTTTGTGGTTGTTTTTGTTTTTTTTTTAAGACATGTTTTCTCTTTGTAGCTTTGGCTTCCTGCATCTCAATCTGTAGATCCGGCTGGCCTCGAATTCAGACATCTACCTGTCTTTGCCTCTTGAATACTGGGAATAAATTTGTGTGCCACACACCTGGCAGCCTGATGGTTTTTTATTTCAACCCTAAGAAAGCTGAGGCAGAAAAACTGGAAAGATTGACTACATACATACTTTCTCAGAAAAACAGAAATAATTCAATGAGTGCCATATTACTCTCAATGAGCTGGATTTCATCTGATCTCAGTAGCCAAGCAGTGTTAACTCTGGTCAATATTTATCCTATGTTGTCAGTTATAATTGTAGTAAAATAAATCACAATGTGGATTTCTCTTCTATTATATGACTTAAAGCAATCTGGAGTGGAATATTACTTTCCAAATTAGAGTTTGGAACAAACGTGTGGCTCTAACTTCCTGAATTGAATTCTCAGCCTTCTACTCAGCCAGCTGCCTGGGCTGGGGCAACCCAGTCAGCTTGCGTGTACCACCTTTATACAATACCTGAAAATTTGTGTTGAAAGTAGTAAATTCAACATAGGTTTAATTCTTAGAACCCTGAGTAACACCTGGATCATCATCCCTGAGAGAAAACTCTTACATTCTGTCAGAAAGTGTTCCCCACATATAAGGAGTAAAGCAGTGATTCAAATGAGTTTTACTAGCTACAAAATTGTTTTGATGAAATTGACAATAGAAATCCTTATGTATTTGTTTCTGTAAAATAATGCATATTTCCCCTTTTGGCTTTAACTGTTAAAACAATATTATAATAATACTGCATTGTAGGGTTTAGGCTTCTTTGTCAAAAATCCAGTGTCAATAGATGTGAGGATGTTTTGGGGGGGTCTTCAAGTCAGTTTCATTGACTAACCTGTCTGCCTTTATGCAAATATTATGCATTTTTTATTAGTATTTCTTCGTAGTATAGCTTGAAATCTGGGATGGTACTTCCAGGAGTACTTTTATTGTCCAGGATTGCTTTAGCTACCCTGCGTTTTTTCGTATGTATAGGTGAGTAATTTTCTTTCAAGGTAAAGAATTGTATTGGAATTATAATGGGTATTGCATTGAATCTGTAGATTGCTTTTAGTAAGATTGCCATTTTTACTAGGCTAATATTTTAGATCCATGAGCATGGAGATCTTTCCATCTTCTGATATCTTTCTCAATATGTGACTTCAGAGACATGAAGCTCTTGTCATACAGGTATTTATCTTGCTTAGAGTTACATCAAGATATTTTATATTTTGTGGCTATTTTGAAGAATGCTGCTTCCCTAATTTCTTTCTCAGCCAACTTATTTTTCCTACAAATCACTGCTACTAACTTGAGTTAATTTCATATCTTGCCACATTGTTGAATATGTATATCAGCTCTGGCAGGTCTCTGGTATGATTTTTGGTGTCACTTATTTAAACTATCATATAATCTGTGAATAGCAATACTTGTACTTCTTCCTTTCCAATTTGTATCCTTTTAATCTCCTTCAGTTGCCTTATTGTTCTAGCTATCACGTCAAGAACTATATTGAATAGATAGGGAGAGAGCAGACAGCCTGATCTTGTCCCTGATTTTGGTCAGATTATTTTAAGTTTCTCTCCTTTAATTGAATGTTTGCCATTGGCTTAGTGTATGTTTCCTTTGTTATATTCAGACATGCACCTTCTATCCACTTCTTTAAGAATTTTACCATGAAGGGGCTTGCTGGTTCTGCCTCAGTTGTAACTAACATGAAGAGGATTGTGGGGTAGGTGTCTCACTTGGATGTTCCTGGGATCCAGAAAGCCAACACGGAAAGGCAGGCAGAATCTGGGCCAGAGGATGGAGCTAATGGGACAGGGCACATCATACCCCTGTGTGGTTTATTTTAATCATTATTTTTTAGAATAAAGATATTTTATGAAGAATTATATGTTTCATTTCATAGGCACTGGGCCCACTGCAACAGGGTTTTCCACAACTAGATATAGTGGTTCATTTTTTACAGTCCTTCCATTAGAGCAGAACTTTCTTCAACTTACAGCAATATCTTGCTTAGCTCCTGAGGCATGGCATAGTGGATCCTGTTCCACCGTATTCTGATCACTAAGTGACGAAGAGTATTAGTAGTGCCAGAAACACACCTGATTCTAAGTGTACTGCAAAAGTCACCAAAGATCAAAGTGACAGAAGAGATCTCATTCTAATTTCCTGAAGGAAAGGTCCTCAAGGACAAGCAATTTGTTTCATGCTATGCAAATAGGGTACTTTTTGTTTCTTAAGGGCACAGGCTTTTTCATCACAGAATTTCATATTTTGCTACCATGAGGACATAACATAACAACAAAGAACAATCATATACACAGCAGTGATGATAATTTGGGAGAGTTTAAAATATATGCAGCAAAGTTCAACAATCGCAAAGCATTGAGGTTAGAACAACACCAGCTAATGTCCACATGGAATTAACAGTAGGTATGTATAGAACACTTATCTGGTCATTTGTACTTTTGTTTTACAAGTGACACGTACTGTAACAATGAAAGAGACTATAATGACAGGTGCAGCACTAACTCCCACTCTAAATTGTGAACAATATATATTTAGTTCAAGTAGTAGTTCTAAGGAAGCTTTTCTTTTTTTTCCCAACTTTTATTAGATATTTTCCTTATTTACATTTCAAGTGTTATCCAGAAAGTTCCCTATACCCTCCCCCCTCCCGGCCCTGCTCCCCTACCTACCAGCTCCCACATAGAAGCTTTTCTTTTGAGCCAAACTATTTACTGACTGTTGGGAACTGGATGAATGATAATGGCACCCATTAAGATTAAAGATTGTGAGAAAAACAGTGGGGAGAGAATAAGAAAGCAGTTTTCCAGTGCAATCCTGGTGAGATGTTCATTGGACCCACATGTTGATGATGCTCGTCCAATTTGCAGATGTTTATAGACTCCCAAGGGAAACTCCAATTTGAGACATGTAAATGTGGGAGGGGGCTTCTGACCTGTGGATATGATAATGAGAGTGCTGTTAGCCAGTGTCCTGTCTCAGTTCATGGCTCTGTCTCTGTTTCTGTGTGAGTCCTCCTTCCACATGGGACATTGGCTACTAGTCTATGAGTGCTGGGGGAGCTGATGTTAGGTGGACAGTGTTTGGGTAGCCAGAGAGTATGATTGTGACAGAATGACTGACTTCCAGGTTCAGCCTCAGTGAGGCAGCTCTGCTTTTTGGGGGGGTGAGGAAAGGCTATCTAGTGTTTGGGAAGAGGGTGGGTATTTCCATTGAATATGTACTATTGGCTGGAGCATAAGGTACTGGGAATGCCTCATTTGCATGGAGAGGCATAGCAGGAATCCCTAGTGCTTGCTGTACAGGTTCTTATCAGGAGAAAGGAAGATGAACCTGTAATATCAACAAGGCTATGTGACATTCTTTAAGAAGAGAAGGTTGGGGTCAGGTTCCCGAAACCAGGCAGAGAAGAGGATTTCCCACTAAGACAAGACAGTCCTTGATTTTGCACCTAGCTCAGGAAAGGTGTCCATACATGGGAGACTACACTAATAGTTTCCAATGCTGCTGTAAAGGAGTAAATAATTAAAATGTTGAAAATATTTCCTAACTCAAGCAGACACATCCAACAGCACGAATAAAATGAAGGCAAGACTGCTCCAAGGGGCAGAAAACAAGACAGGCATCACAGGACAGGATCACTTCTCATTCATCACACTAAGTGGTACAGGTTTCTACTGAAAAAAAAATTGCACAGATGGCTGGGTGTGGTGGTGCTTTTTTTTTTTTTTTTTTTTTTTTTAATTCTGGCATATGGCAGGCAGAGTCAGGCAGATTTCTGTGAGTTCTGTACCAGGATGGTTTTGGAGGTAAGTCCAGCCTGCTCTCTGTTAGGGAAAGTCCATCTTTGGAATATAAAACACCACGCCAAACAACAACAACGACAAAATCAACAAAAACAAAACCACAACCCACCAAACCCAAATGAAACCAAGCAACCAACAAACCAAGAAAAGCCACATAATGTCACTGCTTTTGTAGTCACCAAAGTCCTCTTCCTTGCCTAGTGACTCCTACTAAATCCTCAGAGAAAACAGGGGCACAGTGGCATTTTGCCTTGGAAGGAAGTCAAAGAAAGGGCATTTTGACTGACAGGTTTTTAGGAAACTGCTCTTGGAGACTAAACCAGTGTAGGCTTCAGCAGGCTCCAGCAGGCCCCAGGAGGAATCCCAGCACTCGGGAGGCAGAGGCAGACGGATTTCTGAGTTCGAGGCCAGCCTGGTCTACAAAGTGAGCTCCAGGACAGCCAGGGCTACACAGAGAAACCCTGTCTCGAAAAACCAAAAAAAAAAAAAAAAAAAGAATTCTGGGAACTCCTATCATAGTAGTTTGAGCTAGGCTTTCTGATTGGTTGGAATGCACATGCCTGTGTTTTGATGCGTTGCTTGGCAACAGTTGGATGGACTTCAGTTGACAGGAGTACCTGTGCTGCCTGGACTCTATCCTACTGAGCTTGTTTGTGGGTGCTTTGTCGTTGGTGGTGGTGGTGACAAAACTCACTTGGCTCCTTTTCTGATATATAACAGTGTGTTGATTCTGAGGGTAGCCAACTACCAAGGGGGAGGGCAGGGCTAGGGTGACTCGGGGTGGGTGGGTGGGGAACTCCACCATGAAGAAGTTCTTTGGCAACTAGAATCCATGGCGTTCTTCCTCTGGCTCCTCCACCAGCCAGAGCGGGTCCTCCCAGGGCCCTAGAGGGCAGTGCTGGGATTCTCCTAGCCTCACTTCTTCCAGAGAGCTCAAAAGCTTCAAAGCTTTTGGAAGGATCCACCAGGCTACGAGCAGGGGTGGTGTTGCCACGGTTCAGAGCAGGCTCAATCTCGCCAAGAATGGCACTAATAACAGAGACAGAAATGACAGGTAACTGGGACTGGGCATCAGGGCCGATGAGCAGGGTGGGAGTCATGTGGCAAAAGATGTGTCAGCTTTCCTAAGTAGCCCAGAAAACTAGAGTGAGGAGGGAACTGCCAATGCTTTCACTGCTGGTGCCTAGTAAGTTAACCTTTGTCATTAAGATGTCTTGGAAATGATAGCTGGTCATCTCTGTGCTTGGCAGTTATTCTACAGTTCCATTAAGAGCGGGGAGGGGGGTGTGCCACTGACCTAGAGCTCTTCACCACCCAACTCTCTTGGTTCTTGAATTTCTTAATGTTTTGATATCCAGCTCTCTTTTCTGTGATTGTCTTATGTACCTGTTTTTCTTCCAGGCACTATAGTAGTAGGTTGACCTCATTTTCATCCACATGCCATTAAATTTTATTCCTTCAATCACCCAGAGTAACTCACTTTAAAATAGTAGGCACCCTTTCAATTTGGAGTCTGAGTACACTTATGTGAAGAACCAACATGGACTCCTGCAATGCTAATTTTACCCTTTGGAGTCATTTTCTAACTGAATCTCAGGCTTCTGGATACTGTGGTCTTACCATGTAGCCCAGGGCAGAAATTGAGGAACACATGGTTTATCTTTTGAAAGGCTTATCTGTTCTTGACCAGTGGAGAGTCACACAGGCTGCATCCCCTACACTCCTATATTCCTTTGTGTTTTTCATCATCTGAAAACTATACTGTAGCTCTGGTTTTTCCTCAGCTCTTTCATAAACAGTGGTTTGCTTCCTTCGTTTTTCTCAATCTGAACATCACAAAGAATTCACATCCAACATGCCATCCTTCTTAGATGGCACCTTAAATTTTATTTATCTGTGAATTCGGCCATGAACTCATGAAGAAATATTATTATACATTTATTGGTATTAAAATATTTCTTGTGATGTGAAACTAGGCATATTTTTCACATAATAGTTATATACTATTTGTACTATACACTAATATATTCTAGCAACACTTAATGCTTTTAAAAGTAAAGAATAATTCTTAATGCAAATCTGACAGTTTATCATGTTATCATGTTATTATATACATACAGGTTCATTTTACATAAATAATTAGACATCATTTTAGTTGCAGTTTTCTAAAAATAATATATGGAATATATTTATCTCAAATACAGGTTTTTCTTTCCATTTCTACAAATTTTCCTTCAAGAGTAGCAATAATGACTGCAGTCATAGAGGGAGAAGGAAAAGTGACTTCAAACTGGAAAGCTATCTTAAATTTACTTTTGTCAACTGACAAAAGAAAGAAGTTATTTAAATCTGAGACAGTAATCATATATAGTGCTATCTACCAAAACAGGATGAAGCAAAAGCTTAGGTTAGAGATACAGAAAAGGGAAAACCAGAGTTATTAACATAAAAATCAAAAGTGGCTTTATGAAGTCAGGAAAATATATATAATGGCACAAGAAAACAGCTACGAGCTTTATGAAGTTGTGTGCATTTGCAAGGTATAACCTTTTGGCCAAGATGGCCATTAACCTCTCATTGTGCTTGCTAAACACCAAATGATTATGGAAGTCCATTTATGTATATCAGCAGTTTGAAAATCCAACTGGCATACTCTGTGACAACTTTATTCTTTCTTAGAGAGTCTGCCTAATGCTATGTATATTTCTCATTGGCAGTTGACGTATTTATATTTCTGGTATGTTTTGTATTTTATCCTTAAGATCTGATACTCGTCAAAAAACGTTTAAAATTAATTTATTATTTACACAACATATTTTATTCCTGCCTTCCACCCTCTGACTTTTCCACATCCCATATCTCCTCCCAAGCCCCTGTCTCCACGTGAATGTCCCCAGGCTCCACCCTACCTGACCACTACCAAACTCGCTGGTGTCTCCAGTCTCTTGAGGATTAGGTGCATCATCTCTAAATGAACATAGACCTGGCAGCCCTCTTCTGTACATGTATTGGGGCCTCATATCAGCTGGTGTATGCTGCCTGTTTGGTGGTCCAGTGTTTGAGAGACCTCAGGGGTCAAGAATAATTGAGACTGCTGTTCCTCCTACAGGGTCACCCTTCCCCTAAGCTTCTTTGGCCTTCCCTAATTAAACAATAGGGGTCAGATGCTTTTGTACCCTAGGTGGGTGCAAATATCTGCATCTGACTCTTTCAGCTGCTTGTTGGGTCTTCCAGAGTGAGGTCATGCTAGAGCCCCTTTTCTGAGTGCTCCATAGCCTCAGGAATACTGTCAGGCCTTGGGACTTTGCCTTGAGTTTGATCACACTTTGGGCCTGTCACTTTCCCAAAGGCTCCTCTCCATTTCCTTCCCTGTAGTTCTTTCAGACAGGAACAATTATAGGTCAACTTGTGACTGTCCCATGGCCTCCCTCTCCCTCTTTGATTTTGTGTCTCCCTGATGGAGGTAGGTTCTCTCCTTACTTTCTGGTATTTCATCTGATGTCTCTCACCTCCCAGGTCTCTGGTGCATTCTGGAGAGTCCCACAACCTCCTATCTCCCAAGGTTGCCTGTTTCCATTCTTTCTACTGGCCCTCAGTCCTTTTCCCTCACACAATAGCAGATCAGGTTCCCTTCTCCCCCATACTGCCCTGTCCCATCCGCATTCCTTCCCACATTCCTCTGTCCCTCCTCACTTGTGATTACATTCTTTTTTTCCCAAGTGGAACTGAGGCATGCTTCCTTGGGCCTTTAAGCTTTTTGACATTTTTGAGTTCTGTGGACTATGTCTTGGGTATTCAGTACTTTTCTTTATCTTTTTCTTTTCTTTTCTTTTCTTTTCTTTTCTTTTCTTTCCTTTTCTTTCTTTTTTTCTTTTCTTTCCTTTTTTCTTTCTTTCCTTTTTTTCTTTTTCCTTCCTTTCTTTCTTTCTTTCTTTCTTTCTTTCTTTCTTTCTTTCTTTCTTTCTTTGTCTCTCTCTCTCTCTCTCTCTCTCTCTCTCTCTCTGTTTTTGCTAATACCCACTTGTTAATGAGTACATACCATGCATGTCCTTTTGGGTCTGAGTTACCACACTCAGTGTGATATTTTCTCATTCCATCCATTTGCCTCCCAAACTCAGGATGTCCTAATTCTTAATGGCTGAGTCTTATTCCATCGTGTATTTTCTTTATCCATTCTTCTATCGTGGGACATCTGAGTTGTTTCTAGCTTTTGGCAATCACAAATAAGGCTTGTATGAACATATTGGAACATATGCCCTTGAGGAGTGGTGTGGCATCTTTTGGGTATATTCCAAAGAGAGGTATTGCTGGGTCTTCAGGTAGATCTATTTCCAATTCTCTGAGGAACCTCCAGATTGGTTTTCAGAGTGGTTGTGGCAGTTTGCAATCCCACCAGCAATGGAGGAGTGTTCCTTTTCCTCCACATCCTCACTAACATGAGCTGCCATCTGAGGTTTTGATCTTAGCTATTCTGATTGGTATAAGGTAGAATCTCATGGTCATTTTGATTTGTATTTCTCTGATCACTAAGGACTTTGAACATTTGTTTAGTTGCCTCTCAGCCACTCTAGATTCCTCAGTTCTGATATCTCTGTTTAGTTCTATACCCCAGTTTTTGATTGAGTTGTTCAGATTTTTCGTGGTTACCTTCTTGAGTTTTATATATATATATATATATATATATATATATATATATATATATATATATATATATATATATATATATATATATATATATATATATATATATTCATTTATTTATTTATCTATTTATTTATTCATTTTGGATATTAGGCCTTTAAGAGATGTGGGGTTAGTGAAGATATTTTTCCTAATGCGTAGGTTGCAGATTTGTCTTATTGACTATGTCCTTTGCCTTACAGAAGCTTTTCAGTTTCATGGAGTCCCATTTATTACTTATTGATCTTAAAACATAAGCTATTGGTGTTCTCATTAGGATATTTCCCTCTGTGTCAGTGAGTTCAATGTTCTTTCCTACTTTCTCTTCTATTAGATTCAGTGTATCTGGTTTTATGTTGAGGCCATTGATCCACTTGGACTTGACTTTTGTGCAAGGTGACAACCATGGGTCTCTTTTCATTTTTCTACATACAGAGAGCCAGTTAGACCAGCACCATTTTTGAAGATGCTTTCTTTTTACCATTGTATATTTTTGGCTTCTTTGTCAAAGACCAAGTGTCTGTAAATGTGTGGGTTTTTTTCTGGGTCTTCAATTCTATTCCATTGATCAAAGTGTCTGTCTTTGTATATAGAGTTTTTGTTTGTTTGTTTGTTTTTCTTTCCACTATTTCTCTGTAGTAAAGTTTGAGGTCAGGGTTTGTGATTCCCTCAGCTGTTCTTTTCTTGTTAAGAATTCTTTGCGCTATTCTTTTTTTTTTTTTTTTTTTTTTTTTTTTTTTTTTTTTTTTTTTTTTTTTTTTTTTTTTTTTTTTTTTTTTTTTTTTTTTTTTTTTTTTTTTTTTTTTTTTTTTTTTTTTTTTTTTTTTTTTTTTTTTTTTTTTTTTTTTTTTTTTTTTTTTTTTTTTTTTTTTTTTTTTTTTTTTTTTTTTTTTTTTTTTTTTTTNCAGTTTCGTTGAGTACAGGATTTTATAGTAGGATCTGATTTTTTTTTTTTTTTTTTTTTTGTATTTTCTCCATTTCTGTTGTTATGTCTGCATTTCATTTCTGATTTTCTTTTCTGGTCCCATTATTTGGATACTGCCTCTAGGTCCTTTAGTTACTTTGGCTTCTTTCTTTCTTTCTTTCTTTCTTTCTTTCTTTCTTTCTCCTTTCTTTCTTTCTTTCTTTCTTTCTTTCTTTCTCCTTTCTTTCTTTCTTTCTTTCTTTCTTTCTTTCTTTCTTTCTTTCTTTCTTTCTTTCTTTCTTTTTTAGATATTTTCTTCATTTACATTTCAAATGCTATCCCGAGAAGTCCCCTATACCTTCTCCATGCCCTGCTATCCCTATACAACCACTCCCACTTCTCGGCCCTGGCATTTCCCTGTAACTTATAAAGTTTGTACGAACAAGGGGCCTCCCTTCCCAATGATGGCCGACTAGGCCATTTTCAGCTACATATGCATCTAGATGGACGAGCTTTGTGGGTACTGGTTAGTTCATATTGTTGTTCCACCTAAAGGGTTGTAGATCCCTTCAGCTCCTCGGGTAATTTCTCTAGCTCCTCCATTGGGGGCCCTCATAGTCATCTATAGCGGATTTTTGTCTCTTGTTGAATCTCTCAAAGAACTAGCTTCTGATTATGTTGATTCTTTGTATGGTTTTCTTTGTTTCTATTTGGTTGATTTTTGCCCTGGGTTTGACTAGTTCTTGCTTCTACTCCTCTTGTGTGAGTTTGCTTCTTTTTGTTCTAGAGTTCTCAGGTGTGCTGTTAAGCTGTTAGTGTAATATTTCTCCATTTCTTTACCAGGCCACTTAGTAATTATGAACTTATGAACTTTCTTCTTAGCACTGCTTTTATTGGGTCCTACAAGTTTGTGTATGATGTGTCAACATTTTTCTTATATTCCAGGAAGTCTTTAATTTCTTCCATGACCAAGTAATCATTGAGTAAAGAATTGTTCCATTTTGTCCTGGAATATTGTGGTTTCTCCATATATGTTGATTGAGGGTTTTCCTGGTAATAATAGCCTGGGCTGGCATTTGTGTTTGTTTAGAGTCTGCATGACATCTGACCAGTCTTCTGGCTTTCAGCATCTGTGTTGAGAAGTCTGGTGTGATTCTCATAGATCTACCATTGTATCTTATTTGGCCCTTTTCCTTGCAGCTTTTAATATTCTTCTTTTGTTCTGTGCATTTATTGTTTTGATTATTATGTGGGAAGAGGATTTTCTTTTCTGGTCCCATTATTTGGAATGGCTTCTTGTGCCTTCATGGGTATCTCTTTCTTTAGGTAGGGGAAGTTTTCTTCTACGGTTTTGTTGATGACATTTTCAAGTCCTATGAGCTGGGAATCTTTTTTCGCCTCTCTTTCACTTATTTTTAGACTTGGTCATTTAATTGTGTCCTGAATTTACTGGATGCTTTGGGTTTGGAGTTTGTCATGTTTTGAATTTTCTTTGACAGTTGGGTCAACCTGTTCTGCAGTATCTTCTACACCTGAGCTTCTCTCGCCTACCTCCTGTAGTATGTTGGTGATACTTACATCTACAATTCCCAACCTCTTTCCTAAGTTTTCCTTTTCCAGGTTTGCCTATATTTGTGTTTTCTTTATTGTTTCTACTTCCACTCTTAGTTGTAGGATGGCTTTATTAAATTGCTTCACCTGTTTTATTGTGTTTAACTGTATTTTTCAGTGAGTTATTTATATCTTCTTAAGGGACTCTATTATCGTCATAAGAAAGAATTTTAGGGCAGATTCTTCATTTTCAGTTGTGTTGGTGTATTCTGTGCTTGCTGTGGTGGAAGAACTGGGTTCTGACAAGACCCACATATATTGGCTTCTGTTGCCTATGGTCTTGTGCTTTCCTTTTGCCATCTGGATATCCCTGGTGTTTGTTGGTCTGGGTGACTGTCTGGAGTCTGCCTCCTCTGTCCCTGGGTTGCTTCAGGTCTGCAGCCCTGGCTGTATCTGACCACCTGTGGGGCCTTCCAACTGAGGGCACATCACTTGGGCAGAGAAGCTGCTGATCTGTTGCTCTGGCTGCAGTAGATATCCTGGGAGGCCTTCAGACTGTTTGGTCTTCAGTGGAGCAGTCAAGCTGTTGTCCAACTGTTCTAAGTGCAGCAGGTCCTCAACAGCTCTGAGTGCAGCTGGTACTTTAGGATGTTCAGGATATGGTGTATTCCTGTGAAGAGACCTGCTAGGAGTCTGTCCCAGCAGAAGGGACTAGGCGGAAGGAACAGAAGGGATGGAAGAGGAGTGATATTCAGGATGGCAGGGTTTTGATCGGTGATTGGTTCCCACTCTACTGGGGTCCCAGCAGCAGCAGCAGCAGCAGCAGCAGCAGCAGATCTGGGACTCCGGAGGTGGGGAGGGGCTTCTTACCACGTACTCTAAATGCAGCAGGTCCTCTAAGGTGGGTCATAATATGGTGTCTTCACTGGAGCAGACCAGCTCAGAGTCTACCCCAGCAAAGAGGACTGGGTAGAAGGGTTCATGATAAAACTTTTTAAAGGTCATTTAACTATTTTCATGGCTTCATTTTTGTTAATGGGATCAAACAACCCAACAACACAACACAGTGGAGGAAAGGGGACATTTACCCTACAGTTCAAGATTATAGTTCATCATAGTGGGGATATCAGAGATAGGAACTGGTCAGAGCACATCCACAGACAAGAAAGGAATTTTAAAAAATCAACTTTTGTGTTTACTGTTAGCTCTCATTACTCAGCCTATGGAACATTGGCAACCATAGTGTTTCTTTCTACAGTTAACAAGAAAATACCCCATAGACATCCCCACAGCAAGCTTGATATACAGAGTCACTCAGTGAAGGCACTGTTTCTTGTTGATTTTAAGTTGTGGTAGGTTGCCATTTAAGACAATTCAACATAGCTTCCTGATTGTTGAAATACATGTTTCTTTCAATAAATGAAAGAACAAATGACCCATGTTGTATCTATTTAAATGAAAAACTTCCCAAAACTGTGGGTCTTGATGTGAAGATAAAGAAATAGAAATGTAAAGATTAGCTAAACTCATTCATCCAGAACATACATAGGCACATGAGCACACATGTGCGGGTACTCACACACACACACACACACACACACACACACACACACACATTATCACAGGAAACACACACACACACACACACACAAATGCTCTCCATATACATACATGCACACACATGCAACACACATGTACACATTACAACATACACACTCACACACAAAAACACACACATGAAAATGACATCAGTCTAGAGAATAAAACTTTGGACACACAAATGCAAATGTAGATGTTTCATCCTTAACCTCATGGACTCATTTGTTGATGCAATATTCTCACATTAGGGGAAGAGAAGGATTATAGTCACTATTCTACTTTAAACCTCCTTGACATGCTGATAAAATAACTATAAGTGCAATATAACCCATTTCTTGGTTTATGAGTTTTGAGATATAATTAATAATTAGTTAAATTTACTAAAATCCTCACAATTATTAAATATAAAACATTCAACTGTAACATTATTTATTTATTTTACACAGTAGTTCACCAAATATACATTGATTCTGTGTTATCCATGTGCTGCATTTATTTTATATCCTGTAATTGCCTCTCACCCTGTCCAGATTTTCTGTCCTGTGGAGAAAGTTTAGAGAAATAGGCATCAAGTCTAAATGAACCTCTGCCTCTTTCCTTTCAATAAACAATATTTCTGAAATTAGGAAATTGTAAAGAGGAGCTATTTTGTAAAATTATAGCAGTATATCAAAAATTCTTATTAATTAATCACTGAAGCCTCTCATTTCTGCAGTAAGTACTGAGTAAAATGATCCATACTTTCTCATTTGAGTCCTGGTTTTCCTTTAGCTAAATATTTATAAATCAAAGAGTTATTTTTCTGATCCAATTTGCTATCATCACATTCTCTTTGCCTATAGCAAGACTGTATCTCAAAGCAAAAATAGCCAAGTGTCTAAATACTGAGCATTTGCATGGCAGAAATTGCTCTAAATGCTTTGCATGTGTGTTTGTTGAGTAATCCCACTGAGACCTGTGAGATGAGCGTATTTTGATTCCTATTTTATAAATGAGGGGTTTAAGTATGAGAGAATAATATAATGGCTAGCAACAGAGTTTAAGGTAGGCTTTGGATCCAAATTGAGGTAAGTTCGAATTCAGAAAGGTTGCTTTGGCCAAGTGTGTTGGATAGGTTTAGGTCAACCTGACATAAGCCAAAGTCATCTGAGAGGAGGGAACCTCAACTTAAAAAAAAAATCNGCAGTTCTCTGAATTTAAGTCAATTTGCTCTATAACAGTCAGGGCCACACAAAGAAATTTTGTCTCAAAAAAACAGGCAAATAAGCAAAGAGACAAACAGCTCTCCACTCCCCAAACAATGTAGCCTTTAATTTTATATTACCTTGGTCATTTATATACAAGAGAAGATGTCTCCACATGTAGATTTCCATCTGGGGAAACAAACACCTTAGCTTGATGTTATTTATCCTTGAATAGCTTGAACTGAACACTTCTTAGGGGATATAATTTACTAAAGAACACAGTGGAAATTTATTCTTGGAGACATTCTTATATGTATTATATATTATTATAGGTAATATTCAATTTATATTTAGTAAATTGTTTCATGAGATATAAAAGTATAAATGATTACCTTATGTACTTTAGTATTTCTCCCCATTATTTTTTGCCCGTTATTGCAATTTGAGTAACAGATAAAATATAAATTTTTAAAAAGAACAATATATTTTCAAATTAGAATTATCTATGATTCTTATCTAGGTTTTAGGGCCACCAGAATCCTTTTGTAGTATCTGTTAACTATAGTTACCACAGAGTCACAGTAAATACATGGAAGGGAAGAAATTTGCATATTTCCTGAGAAAACCTGAGCATAGGGCAGGACTGCAAAGCTTGTATTGGACTGTGACTAACATATTCATCTCCCATTTAGTCCCGAGTGTTTAGTACCCAGCTACAATCAGAAGCGCCAAGAAGAGAAGAGGAGATGCAAGATCAGTTACAGAGGTACAATGAAAAGGGATATGACAAGGAATTTGAGTGTTTATAAAGGAAATAAGCAGTGTACTATGAAGTTATAGGAATTCTGATGAGTCCTTTGTGTTGCCATTGAAAAATTCCTGCCTGAAGTTACAAAATGTTGTGCTGGATTAGAATTCACCAGTATGCATGCTTTGCATGTTCAAGGACCACATGCATAAAAGTATAAATGCATACTTTTAAACTTATCCCAAAAGTTGCTGCATGAATAGCACAGCTCAGCTAGAAAAATGATGGCTACCAAGTCATTCATTTGAATAATTTTAGAAAAGTATCTGAATATTTCAGTAGCTCTGTTTTTTAAAATTGATCTGTTAGTCTAATTATTTAATTATATTAAATTTAGAATGAATTGTGACAATCTAAAGCTAGAAGTTAAAAGAGAACATCCAATAGAAGAATCAGAAGAGCTTCAGGTGATCTCAGAGGGTACAAGCTTGGTAAGTCAGCTGTATTCAGAATACTATTTTTCTTTGTCAAGTAGGGCTGTATAGGAATATTCCAGGCACTATGAGAAATATCCCATGAGCAAGTGTAGGCATATTCACTCTGCAGACATACATAATATCAAAACTTTAATGCATAAAAATGAAACAATGAACAAATTTAACAATTTATAAATGATACATGTTAAAAATTAGATTTAGCTAATCAGTTATGTGTGTTGTGATGTGACTGCTCTAGTGAATATGGAAGTCATACAACAAATTGTTGGATTTGGTTCTCTCCTCACACTGAGTGTTCCAGGGAATAAATTCCAGTTATAGGGTTTGGTGTCAATCACTTCTACCAATGGAGCTATCTTGCCAGTCTAATGTGTGTGTGTGTGTGTGTGTGTGTGTGTGTGTGTGTGTCTCTGTGTGTGTGTTTGTATGTGTGTGTGATAACTATAAACATGATTTGAATTCTTTTTTGAGAATCTCACACTTGTGGATTATTTACTTTAAGCACGTACTTCCATTCTCCAAATCCAACATATCCCTAGCAACATGCTGCCTTCCCCATTTCACATCTCCTTCTCCTATTCTTCCTCCTTTAAATTCACATTCCTTCCATTTCTACTTATCCTCCTGAGGCTAATTACTGCTAATCATACATTTATTGATGTGTAGCCATCTCTTGAATCATGAACAACCTACCAGAATCTACACTTGGAAAGGAAAACAATTCTTCCTTAATCAGCAGACATGAACTACCAATATCTGTTTAGATAAGTAAGGGTGGGGGCTCATGTACCACTCCACTTGGCAATCTGTAATTCTGACTACTTTTAATCTTGCTAGATGTGTGTAGGTAACCATAGCTGCTATGAGTTCTTGAGAGTGGCAGACATGTAATATTGAGAAGATAGCATTTCATGGCATTCTTTCCTGTTTGCTGGTTCTTACATTCCTCAAATCTGATTTTCTCAGCATTCCCTGAGCTTGGGGCAACAGGAATAAGTTCTATATTAAATGCTGCACCATGCAAAAAGAAGCATATCAAACATGATACTGCTATAGTAGGCAGTGTGAACCCAGGAGAGCAGGGGCTTAAAATGAGGCAGAGCTAAGTCTCATGCTCTAGTCAACTTTATCTAGATCAGCAGGAAATTTATACTATGAGGGTCAAGAAGAACCACCCTAGTAAGGGGTTCAATAACAAAACAAGCCACACTTGGCAAAACACCATGTTTTAAGAAAGAGGCACATAAATAACAACAAGTGAAGTAAACTTTTTCCTATCTGTAACATCTGGAGGAGCAAAAATCACAGTACAAGAATGATTCTGTATTTAGAGAAAGATCATAAGACTCTTGTCTTGTTTTCCTGGAGGCTTCTCACAAGCACTCAGAATTCTCACATGAATCCATTCTTGGGCTGTGTTCTCCACTAACATATATCCATGGATATAAACATAAATATTTAGAAAGCCATTTGACCACTTATCAATAAGACAACCTTTCTTTTTTCCTCAAAGTGATATAAGGCACAATTATATAAGTATCAATGTCATGTAATAATGCAGTCAAACTCTATATGAAGGATTTTTTTTTCTTTTTGAAAATTTATTTTTTGTGTGTGTGTTTATGTGTTTGCATGTCTATGTCATGGAAGTCTGTGTGTGCCTGAGGGGGCCTGAAGAAGGAGCTAGACATACAGGCATTTGTGTTCTGGTAGACCTGAAGGCTAGGAAACAAAGATGCTTCATCTGCTATAGCATTTGGTTCTCTTAACTACTGAGCACCTCTGCAGGCCTACGAAGTAGTTTTTCTGAATGAAAATCAGGAAATAATGAGTGAAGCTACAACATTAATGAAGGAAACTCTATATTAAACACATCAGTTACTGGGGCTAGAGAGATGGTTTAGCAGTTAAGAGTTCTTCCTTTTTTTTCCAACATTTATTAGATAATTTCTTCATTTACATTTCAAATGTTATCCAGAAAGTTCCCCATACCCTCCCTCCTCCGGCCCTGCTCCCCTACCCTCCCGCTCCCACATCTTGGCCCTGGCGTTCCCCTGTATTGGGGCATATAAAGTCTGCATGACCAAGGGGCCTCTCTTCCCAATGATGGCCAACTAGGCCATCCTCTTCTATATATTCAGCTAGAGACATGAGCTCAGGGGGTACTAGTTAGTTCATGTTATTCTTCCACCTATAGGGTTGAAGACCCCTTCAGCTCCTTGGGTACTTTCTCTAGCTCCTTCCTTGGGAACCCTGTGTTCCATCTAATAGCTGACTGTGAGCTTCCACCTCCATGTTTTCCAGGCATTGGTATAGTCTCCCACGAGACAGCTATATCCGGGCCCTTTCAGCACTATCTTGCTGGCATATGCTATAGTGTCTATGATTGGTGGCTGATTGTGGGATGAATCCAGTTAAGTGTTCTTAAGCCATCAACAAAGGAGTACATATGGCTCCAGCTGCATATGTAGCAGAGGATGGCGTTGTCATGCATCAATGGGAGGAGAGGTCATTGGTCTTGTGAAGGCTCAATAGATGCCCCAGGGTAGGGGAATAGAGGGCTGAGAGGTGGGAGTATGGGTGTGTGTGTGGGGGGGGGTTGGGTGGAGCAACACCATCAAAGAAGTAGGAAGAGGGATGATGTGATAGGGTGTTTAAGGAGTGAGGAAAACGAGGGAAATGGATAACATTTGAAATGTAAATAAAGAAAATAACAAATAAAAATGATATATTAAAAATAATAGTTGTGGCAGATCTTTTGGAGATTCTGGTATCAATCCCAAGCGCCCATACAAAGGCATATATGCAAATAAGACAGTCTTTCTCTTAAGAGAAATAAAAAATTAAAGACAGTTATTCTTCATTTTCATCCAAGGTCACTGAAAATGCTGATAAGCATAAAGTCAACAGGTTTCCAGCAGCAGAAAACCTGAATCACAGCTGGATGCACACATCAGAAGACTGGAATCAAAGTGTAGTTCATGCATCAGAAAACGGAAATAACAGTGCAACTGATGTATCAGAAACCCTGAATCACAGTTCAGTGCACTCAGCAGAAAACAGGAATCACATTGAGGTGCCTGAATCCTTAAATGTGATGCAGAGTATAGTGCCCAAAGAAGATAAATCAAATCAAAATGCTGCAACCCTAGTTCTACAGAAGCAGGATGGCAAAACGGGAGAGACTCTGGTTCCTGCTGAGGAGAATCTAGAACAAGATGGGTAAGACCATAATTATATTTAACAGTAGACATTACTCTCAAGTGATGCTAATATGAAAGATGACCATGTCCTATACTTCTTAAACCTGGCACAGGCAGTCTTCCATGACGATAAAATGCTAATATGGATGGTCAATCAGATGCTAATGTTTCCAATTCTGTGGACATGGTTTATGTAAAAGACAACCACAATTGGGAAACTCACATGAAAACTAACAGTCTAGAAGCTGGGGTGAAAAGGGAGTTTTGATTGGAAATTAGAATAGTAAACAATGTGTTGACAATGTAGCCCAGAGTTATTGAGTGTGGGTTGTTGTAAGCATAAAGGGTTGCCTCCTTGCACTAGGTTTTTCATAGACATGTATTATTTCTCAGGAGTTGTTGAGTGTGTCAATAAAGCTCACCATCAAATGACATCTATTGGAGAATAGTTAGAAAGTCTGTACAATTTATTGAGCAAGTGTCCCAAGTTGCCCAGGTATAAAGAAGTCTTGTCCTTGTCTATATATGTGTTTATGAAGGTTGATGCCAAAGGAAAATCTTCTCCCAGTCCTCAGGCAGCATCTATAGTGTTGACATGGTGCCTCTCACTGCACAATCACCTGTTAATCCACAGGCACCATTAACAGTGTCAAGATGGGATCTCTCATTATCCTGGTTTTGGTCAGGAAGCTCCAGGGATTTTCCTGTTTCTTTCTTCACATAGTTGTGATTAAAATTGCACTGGACCATACCCATGTTTCAAAAAATTATTACATTTTAAAACTTTTTGTGTTCAAAAATGGGTGCATGCATATGCCACATAGTGCGTGTATTCATTAGAGGACAACATGTACACTTTTCTCCTTTCACTGAGGACATCTTGAGTATCAAACGCAGGTCTGTCTTCAGGATTGTCTGTGGGAGCATTCAGAATTGAGCCATCTCACCCTCTCGAGACCTAGCTTTTTAATTTCTTTTGGAGCATTGAATTCAGGTTCTTGGGCTCTCAAGGGGAAAATATTACCAAGTGAGCAAACATCAACTCCATCCCTTAGAGTTTGAAGCAAATAGTTCAAAGTAAGCATGGTGGTTCTTGCAGCAGACCCTTTTAGGCCTCTTCTCTTTGTGGCCCGGGTTCTCTGGAAGCAAGTGGGCAAGGAGTTTGGCGAGTGACACACAGACCCACACAAGGGAGTATGGATCTGAGTGTAATTTTTCAAATTGAGCATCAGACTTTTTATACAGAAGAAAATAGGGGAGTTAGGTAACACATCTGCAAGGTACAATGAGATTACCAGATGCTTAATGACTCTTACACAAAGCAGAGGAATGCAGTCACAGAAAGGACTGGCAGGAACCAACTGTTAAACAATGGGATCAAAACCAGCTCCACCTAAGGTCCACTTAATCTTAGAAGCCATAGTTCCTATTGTAGACTATTGTATAGTCTACCTTCCCCTTAGACAATTGTAAATATTTGCATCTCGGTGTAACTCAGTTAGCTATAGTTCTAAGTATCTAGTCTGGTTCCTCCTCAGACCACAAACTTCCTTATTTCTAGATAGTAGTGAATTCTTATGTAGGGCAATGATTTCTAGATAGTAGTGAATTCTTATGTAGGGCAATGTCTTAGCTATTCACACCCAAGGTTGGATCAAAGACTGCCTAGAATCTAACCTGGCTATATGTCAAAAATTCAATCTTTAGAAGAACTTATAATGAAGCAATATTAAGGGAAAGCACACAGATCTGTTTACTAACTAAAGCAGGGACATTGGAGCATTCTTTATACAGGATGCCAGGATTCCAGGATACTAAGTTTCCGTGAACTTTTTGCTTAAGGAATGCCCCCAGAACTTTTTGCCTGTCAGGTGGGTCACTACTGGAGTGGATGTAGCAGGTTCTTCTTCTTTTTTTGTGTGTGTGTGGTGGTTGTTGTTGTTTTTAAAGACAAGGTTTCTCTGTGTAGCTTTGGCTTCCTACATCTCACTCCGTGGATCCAGCTGGCCTCGAATTCACAGATCTACTGTCTTTGCCTCTTGAATACTGGGAATAAATTTGTGTGCCACACACCTGGCAGCCTGATGGTTTTTAATTTCAACTCTAAGAAAGCTGAGGCAGAAGAACTGGAAAGATTGACTACATTTATACATTCTCAGAAAAACAAAAATAATTCATTTANAGCACACAGATTCAAGAACTGTTCAGACTATTATGTTCAGCTATTTAAAAGCTTTCTACTAATAGTAAAATCTCTTTTCCCAGTTTCAGGGTCTTTGTGACCTGTTACATTTTTCTCAGGAACTTTCAATTTCATATCTTGCCACATTGTTGAATATGTATATCAGCTCTGGAAGGTCTCTGGTATGATTTTTGGTGTCCCTTATTTATACTATCATATCATCTGTGAATAGCAATACTTGGACTTTTTCCTTTCCAATTTGTATCCCTTTAATCTCCTTCAGTTGCCTTATTGCTCTACCTATAACTTCAAGAACTATGTGGAATAGATGGGGAGAGAGCAGACAGCCTTATCTTGTTCCTGATTTTTGTCAGATTATTTTAAGTTTCTCTCCTTTAATTTAATGTTTGCTATTGGCTTAGTGTATGTTTCCTTTGTTATATTCAGACATGTACCATCTATCCATACCTTTAAGACTTTTACCGTGAAGGAGCTTGGTGGTTGTGCCTCAGTTGTAACTAACCTGAAGAGGATTGTGGGGTAGTTGTCTCACCTGGATGTTCCTGGGACACAGAAAGCCAACACGGAAAGGCAGGCAGAGTCTGGGCCAGAGGATGGAGCTAATGGGACAGGGCACAGCATACCCATGTGTGGTTTATTTTAATCATTTTTTCAAGAATAAAGATATTTTATGAAGAATTATATGTTTTATTTCATAGGCACTAGCCCCACTGCAACAGGGTTTGTCCACAACTAGACATAGTGGTTCATTTCACACAGTCCTTCCATTAGGGCAGAACTTTCTTCAACTTACAGCAATATCTTGCTTAGTTCCTGCAGGCATGGAATAGTGGAGGCAGTTCCATTCTATTCTGACCACTAAGTGATGAAGAGTATAAGTAGTGCCAGAAACACAACTGATTCTAAGTGTGCTGGAAAAGTCACCAAAGATCAAAGTGACAGAAGAGACCTCATTCTCATTTCCTGAAGGAAAGGTCCTCATGGACAAGCAATATATTTTATGCTATGCAAATAGGGTACTTTTTGTTTCCTAAGGGCACAGGCTTTTCATCACAGAACTTCATATTTTGCTACCATGAGGACATAACATAAAACAAACAACAATCATATACACATCAGTGACAATAATTTGGGCAAGTTTAAAATATATGCAGCAAAGTTCAACAATCACAAAGCATTGAGGTTAGAACAACACCAGCTAAAGGCCACATGGAATTAATAGCATGTATGTATAGAACTCTTATCTAGTCATTAGTACTTTTGTTTTACAAGTGACACAGGTACTGTAACAATGAAAGGGCCAACAATGACAGGTGCAGCACTAACTCCCACTCTAAATTGTGAACAATACAGATTTAGCTCAAGTAGTACTTCTAATGAAGCCTTTCTTTTGAGCTGAACTATTTACTGACTGTTAGGAACTGGATGAATGATAATGGTGCATATTAAGATTGAAGATTGTGAGAAAAACAGTGGGGAGAGAATAAGAAAGCAGTTTTCCACTGCGATACCAGTGAGATGTTTATGTGACCCACATGTTGATGATGCTCATCCAATTTGCAGATGTTTATAGACTCCCAATGGAAACTCCAATGTGAGACATGTAAATGAGGGAGGGGACTTCTGACCTGTGGATATCATAATGATAGTGCTTTTAGCCAGTGTCCTGTTCCAGTTCATGGCTCTGTTGCTGTGTGTGTCGTCCTTCCTCATGGGTCATTGGCTACTAGTCCATGAGTGCTGGGGGAGCTGAAGTTAGGTGGGCAGTGTTTGGGTAGCCAGCGAGCATGATTGTGACAGAATGACTGACTTCCAGGATCAGCCTCAGTGAAGCAGCTCTGCTTTCTTTGGGGTGAGGAATGGCTATCTAGTTTTTGGGAAGAGAGTGGGTATTTCCAGGTTTAGTATGTATTATTGACTGGAGCTTAAGGTACTGGGAATGCCTCATTTGCATAGAGAGGCATAGCAGGAATCCCTAGTGCTTGCTGTACAGGTTCTTATAAGGAGAAAGGAAGTTGAACCTGTAATATCAACAAGGCTATGTGACATTCTTTAAGAAGGGAATGTTGGGGTCAGGTTCCCCAAATCAGGTAGAAACGAGGAATTCTCACTAAGACAAGACAGTCCTTCATTTTGGACCTAGCTCAGGAAAGGTGTCCATACATGGACACAACCTTAATAGCTGAGTCTCCTAATGCTGCTGTAAAGGAGTAAATAATTAAAATGTTGAAAATGGCCCCGCCATCTTTCCTCCGAGCCCAGCGGACACAGCTAGGGACATCCCAGGACTTTAAGATCGCATCGGGGTTACGCGTGAGTGCAGTGCACAGGTGGTGTTGGGAGCATCGGATCAGTGGTTGCCCCCAGAGGCAGGATCCGAGAACTCTGCCCCACCGGAGGCTGGGCCTCTCCCAGCCTGAGCACCCGCCTCCCCGCCATCCTTCCTCCAAGCCCAGCGGACACAACTAGGGACATCCCAGGACTTTAGGATCGCATCGGGGTTACACGTGAGTGCAGTGCACAGGTGGTGTTGGAGCATCGGATCAGCGGTTGCCCCCAGAGGCAGGATCCGAGAACTCCGCCCCACCGGAGGCTGGGCCTCTCCCAGCCTGAGCACCCACCTCCCCGCCATCCTTCCTCCGAGCCCAGCGGACACAGCTAGGGACATCCCAGGACTTTAAGATCGCATCGGGGTTACGCGTGAGTGCAGTGCACAGGTGGTGTTGGGAGCATTGGATCAGCGGTTG
>LR749501.1:3071253-3078753 GCA_902729485.2 Mus minutoides
CTCTACTCTACTCTACTCTACTCTACTCTACTCTCCTGTCCCCTCCTCTTCTCTCCCCTCCTCTTCTCTCCCCTCCTCTTCTCTCCCCTCCTCCACCCCTCTCTCTTTCTCCTGGCTGAGACCTTCCTGTGTCTTGTGTCCATTGGATTCATTTCCTCTATAATGTGAGTCTTTCAGTTTTTTATCAGTCTATCCCTGCACTGGAAATTTTTTTCTGCCAATTGGCTGCATTTGAGGTTTGGAAGCCAAAAGAACCACATGTATGCTTTTCCTGGTTCAAGGAAGCAGGGGATACAGGCATAGTTCCTACCTAGACTGTCAGAGACTGCTGGGGACCAACACAGTCAGTTCACAGTTCTCTCTGCAAAACTTAGGCAAGGCATACCATGTCTGGGAGCCTCAATATTCTAATCTGTAAAGTGGGACAGTTTCTTCAGAAGGTTTGTTTGACAAAGTAAGGCCAATATGTCTGGCTTAGAATGTGATTTGACAGGTGTTCATGTCATAGCATATATAAGCTCTTCTGGATCCAGCCCGCAGCATAACAAGTACAGTTGAGCACATGCATAGTTGCAAGTGTGGCTCCTAGCCCGTGTCTCCTAGGGCTTTGTAGCACTCTAGTTCCTTTTCATGACCTTGATTGTGACTTTCTTTGGTTTTGTTGTTTTCAATTGAACTGTCCAGTTTGAGAGCTATTCAGAAACCTTCTAGAAAATTCCTTTTCTGCTTTGTTTGTCTCTTTTGTTCCGATCCAGGCATTGTGCTGACCACAGATGCTGACCGTTATGTCTCTGTTTTACATAGGCTTCATCAAGCACACCCCACCATGAAAAGAGAATTAACTTCTCAACAGCAAAGGTCCTACCTTCCTCTTTCTCTGTATCTACACAATGACTTGCACTGTACCAGACCCCAACCTAGCATGAAGCACTCTCTTTTATCCCTGCATTTAAAGAGGGACACCCCCCACCCCAGGGTTGTCCAAGGCATGCCATATAAAGAATGAATGCATAATGAGGTGTTTGATGGGTATTCTCTGCCTCTGAATGCTGACATTGTTGAATTATGCTCTCAACCCTATAACAACCTACTTAAACATTTAAATCATCATTAGTGTGTGCATGTATATGTGTAATGGATAGGAGGCCATTTGCAGGAGTCAGTTCTCTCCTTCTGTCATGAGGGTCCCAGGAATCACACTTAGCTCCTCCTTCAGGTTTGTCAACAAGACCTTCCAAAGCCAAAGTGTGTTACTGTGGGCATGGGCTAGCTACCTGGAAGTGAATATTCTGCTAGCAGCCTTCATATGAAGATGTAGAACTCTCAGCTCCTCCTGCACCATGTCTGCCTTGACTTTGCTATGCTCCCACCCTGATGATAATGTACTGAATCTCTGAATCTGTAAGCCAGCCCCAATTAAATGCTGTTCTTTATAAGAGTTGCCTTGGTCGTGGTGTCTGTTCAAATCAGTAAAACCCAAGCTAAGACAAATTACTTCTTTATTTGTGTGTTTGTGGTATATGCACATGTATGTACATGTGTGTACTGATATTCACATGTGTGTACTGGTGTTCCCATGTGCAGAGGTCAGAAATCACTATCATGTTTCTTCTTTTAATGTTCTATGACCTATTCATTTATTTTGGGGGAGGGACAGATTTTCTCACCTTTTGGGGGCTAGACTGGTTGGTCAGCAAGGCCCTGAGAGCTGCCTCTCTACCTGACACTGGGAGTTTAGATATATACTGACATACCTGGCTTTTATGTGAGTGATAGGTATCCACCTCAGGTCTTCAAGCTTGTACTGCAGACATTTTACCAGTTAAACATTGTAAATTGATTTTTATTTTTTGTGTATGAATATTTTGCTTGCATTTATGTCTGATCACCAACTATGTGCCTAGTGGTTTGAAAGGCCAGAAGAGGGCATCAGATCCCCTGGGACTGGAGTTGCAGATGATTGTGAGCTGCCATATGGGTGCGGAGAAGCAGAACTGGGTTCTTTGGAAGAGCAGCCAGTCATCTGAACTGTTGATCCATCTCTCTAGCCTCTTTATCCACTTTTTAACCTGCTTACAATTAAGGGAGGTAGAAATCTTCACATCATTTGTCATTTTTGATAGGGCATTCTACAATTACAGCAAATGCATCAACATTAAGGTTATAGATGCTCCTGCTGGGTTCTCTTTGTAGGTTTTCTTTTATTTACTTATTACCTCCAAAAAGTTTTCTTTGCCATTTTTTTAATTCTTTCATTTTACATGTATGGGTGTTTTGCCTGCATGTGTATCTGTGTACCACATGCACACAGTACCCACTGAGGTCAGAAGAGAGAGTCAGATTTCCTGGAAGCAGAGTTACAGATAGCTGTGATCCACCACATGGATATTGGGAACCAAGTCGGTATCTGTTGGAAGAGCAAGAAGTGTGTACCCTTAGTCACTGAGCCATCTTTCCAATCCCCTTCTTGCCATGTTTTTTGAGAAGTAATTTGTTGTGTACACTACAAAGTTTCCTTGGGAACAAATACTAATCTACAAAAACTTGTATGACTAATTCAAATCAGCACCATTTCCTTAAATATTTCAGGCAAATCTTCCTGTGCCAAACATAAGTATAAGATGCAGGCACTTAGTTTCTGGTGGAGATCCTTCTTTTAAGTTTTAGATTAAAATTGGAGGTGGAAGGGTATTACTAGGTTGGTACAGGGTTTCATGTAAAAGCATGAGAAGCTAAGGTCAGTCTTAATCACACACATAAAAATTGGGTGTTGTGATGTGTACCTATAAGTCCAGTGGAAGGTGGAGGCAAGAGAGTCTCTGGAGCTTGCTAGCTAGCCAGTTTAGCCAACCAGAAAGTTCCAGATCCTATGAGAGACTATTTCAAGCAGCAAGGTAGAAAATGATTGAAGAAAGCACCAGTTGTCAACTCTGGCCTCCTATGCACATGAACATGCATACACACATGAACCCATATGAACATATACACACATACATATATGAACATGTATGCACACATGACATACACATACATACATGAACATGTATGCAAATAGTAACATGCATACACACATACATGAACATGTATGTGCACATACACATGTTTTATTAGTCAATTGTCTTACTAATTGAAGAATAATAAGGAAAGAGATGTATTGTTTATATTCAAGAAGTGAAAATCAAACAGAAACTTTGTTTCTATTTAAACTGAGCTGCCTTGACAGCCTATTTTTTTGTTTTGTTTGGGTTTTGTTTTGTTTTGTTTTTATAGAGGTATTTCACAAAACAGATTGAGTCAACATAGAGTCAGAAATTTGAGAACACCCAGCAAACCCTTGGAACTCTTTCCTGAGGAGTCTTTATCTGACACTAACCTGAAATGCAGCTTGCAAGCCACGGCGTCTCTCCATGTTGTCGCTCTTCAAGGGGTGTCAAGTTGCAGTGCAGACTGGGGGTGTGGGAGGGAAGCCAGATTTTAATAATATCCAGCCTCAGATGCCATTGGCAAGATGACTTTTCCTGGAAAGGACTCTATTATTACAGGATTATTATTTGTAATGAATTGTTCGATCTGACCGACAAAGAAAAAGTAAATTATCCAAATGGGACTTCTGGCAGGGATCCACATCCTCCTTAAGGGAAGCAGTATTGAGCCTCACACATTGAATAATCATGGAGATGGGCTTGATGTTAGAGGGAGGCCTGCTGCTGGAGACCAGGAGAATCTGTAAATCCATGGAATTCTGGGTTCACCCCCTTCCAGGGAAACTGTTTCCAAGCTTTCTGGCAGCCTGAGTCAGGATTTGTATTTCAGGAAAATTTAGAAGTTAAAACATAGTTAAGATGATGTCACGTGCCTTATCATTACTGCTTTTGTTTGTTTGTTTGTTTGTTTGCTTGCTTGCTTGCTTTTTAGGTCCATAGACATGTCATAGACACTGGAGCTCCTGGAAAACCAGCAGAGAGTGTGGAGAGACAGAAGAGTCCAGACTCATTGTGAAAAGGTTACAAGGTTTCAAGATGCTGCCTTAGGGCAACAACTTTGACAGTGTAACTGATGTGTACATTGCAACAAAGAAATTCCAGCACAAAAGCTTCAGCACTTCATCCATGAATTTGTTACAAGAGAGGCCACAGAAAATTCAGTAAAACACAGCCATGGGCTAGTGAGATGGCTTCTCAGTTAAAGATGCTTATTGGCTGAGGACCAGCATTCAATACCTGGAACCCACATAAAGGTAGATGGAGAGAATGGACTCTATAGAACCACTCTCTGAGCTCTACACACATGCTGTGGCACACGCGCGCGCGCGCGCGCGCGCGCGCGCGCACACACACACACACACACACACACATACTTTTTTTTCTGTTTTTTTTTTTTTTGGGGGGGGGGTGTTTTTTCAAGACAGGGTTTCTCTGTATAGCCCTGGCTGTCCTGAAACTCACTTTGTAGACCAGGCTGGCCTTGAAGTCAGAAATCCACCTGCCTCTGCCTCCCAAGTGCTGGGATTAAAGGCGTGTGCCACCACGCCCCGCCACACATATACTTTTATTTACTTATATTTCACTTTGAACTATTGCCTTTTCAAATTATATGACATGGGGCTGGTGAGATGGCTCAGTGGTTAAAAACACCTGTGTCCAAACCTGACCTTGGTTTGATTCCCTGGATCCCACATGGTGGAATGAGGGAACTGAGTCCCACAGGTGACCTCTGACCTCTGCATGCATGGGTAGGTCATGGACTCCCCCCAAAAGTATTACATGAAATGAAAAGAACAAAGACAATCGTCTTAGGGTTTTATTGCTATGAAGAGACACCATGACCAAGGCAACTCTTATAAAGGACATCATTTAATTGAGGCTGGCTTACAGGTTCAGAGCTTTAATCCATTACCATCATGGTGGAAAGTCTGGCAGCATCTTAGCAAACATGGTGCTGGAAAGTTTTATATCTTGAGCCATAGGCAGCCAGGAGGAACTCTGTGTCACACTGGCCAGACTTGAGCATATATATGACTTCAAAGTCCTGCCTCCCTAATAACACACTTCCTCTAACAAGGCTACACCTCCTAATAAGGGCACTTCCCATGGGCCAAGCATATTCAAACCACCAAAAAATTTAAGTTGGTTAAATGATAATCTGATAGTTTAATTTTGACTGACACCACCCACCAATCCCAGCCATAATAAATGCAAATGCTTCTTTCTGAAAATCTTTGTGTATATGTAGGATTTTTGTAATCTCCATGCTCAGTGGTCTTATCCAACTTGTATTTAACCCAAATCAGACTGGCAAACACTTGAAATAACTTAAAGAATATTGAGACCACTCAAGCAATTTTTTTCCGAATTTATTTTTCTTGTTATTATTGTTTTTTATTTGTTTATAGTATAGGTGTATGTACACATTTGAGTGTGTGTGTGTGTGTGTGTGTGTGTGTGTCTGTGTCTGTGTCTGTGTGTGTGTGTGTGCACTCAAGTGCACACCTATGTGTGGAAGCCAGAGGTCATGTCAGGTATCTTCCCTAATCACTCTACATCCTTTTTCTTATTTTAAGGCAATGTCTCTGATTTAAGGCAATGCCCAGGGCTCAAGGATACAGTAAGATTAGCTGGGTAGCAAGTTCCAGGGATTCTCCTGTCTCTGCCTTCCCCAGGCGAGGACCACAAGCTCATCATGAAGAGCAGTTCACTCGTGCTTTGATTCAGACAGAACTCCAATCCCACGCGTGTGACACAGCAAGCAGTTGTTGGACTGAGCATCTCCCCAGATCCCAGAGAAACCAGCACACATGTTCTATCTTTTTGTTTGTTTGCTCATTTGTTTTTTGAGACAGGGTTTCTCTGTATAGCCCTGGCTGTCCTGGTACTCACTCTGTAGACCAGGTTGGCCTTGAACTCATAGAGATCCACCTGCCTCTGCCTCCTGAACACTGGGATTAAGGGAGTGAGCACCACCCAACCTGTTCTGTGTTAATTAAGAAACAATCACCTATTATTCTGTCTGTTTTGCAGTTTATGCTGAAAGATGATATCTGTATTCAAATTAATACAGTTGATTCGCTTGGAGTTTAAAAAAATTAAAACTTTATATATAAAAAAAAGTCTCCAATTCTTCCTGAGGATTTGGGACCATGCATTTAAATCAGGAACGTGTTGTGAATTTGCTCATAGGCTGGTCATGGCGCATGAGAAACACAACAAGTCTTGGGTCTAATTTTTCACAGTTCTTCTCAAGTTTATACTTGATGGACCATAACAGCTTGTCAAAGGAAGCCTGGATACTGTTGTTTAAAGAACAATCCAGGACACTAAGCAAATTGGATTGCATTTACAACTATAAGCCAGGTGTGGGGGCTCATGCCTGTACTTCTAGCATTTGGGAAGCAGAGACAGGAGCGAAGGCCAGTCAGGATTACACAATGAATTCCACACAAGCCTGGGCTATAGAATGAGACCCTGTCTCAAATACAACAGAAGCAAACAGAAGAAGGCCTTCCTGGCCTCTGTGTGTGTGTGTGTGTGTGTGTGTGTGTGTGTGTGTATGAGAAATTTGAGCCTCTTTCTCAGCTCTTGGGTCAAAACACCGGACACCTGGTCATGGATACATAGATACTAGTCTAGATTCTTGGCTAATAGTTACTAAGTTGGAATATAAAAACAAATGGTTACAAATGGAAATTGAGCCTTTGGAGCCAGCATTTGCAGAGGTCTTGGCTCTGAGGTGCTTGGATGAAGGCTAACCAGCTCACGTGATGGTAGCCATGACTGGAGTCCAAACGTGGAGCTCCCAGAAGCCCAGAAGGAGCATGGGAAGAGAGGCCTGGGGCTTCTCTGGATGGAGTTCTTTGCCTGGTCACTTCTTTTCACATAAAGATAGTTCTGGATTTACCTGCTCATTTGTGCTTGCTTGAAGTGTCCTGATCCTTCTGTTCATTCACCACTTCACACACAAAACATGGTCTTCCCTTGGGACTCTTCTCACTGGGCTACACTCAGAGCTCAGTATCTGAACCTTGGGAAGGTTTCTTCTTTCCAGGCCCAGCCTGTCCTTAGATGCAGAAGATTCCCTACACAAGGGCATGCAGATGTCCCCTGTCACCACTGGTGAGCATCATCCGGAGTAAGTATGCAGACCTTCTGGTATCACAGGTCACTGAATCTTAGGCCCACTTTTTCTTTTCAGTATTATTACTTCCAAAGAAGGCTTTTCTTCCAATTTTCAATGTCTTAATAAAATATAATGTTCATTCAGCTAACAATAATGCTGTTTCCTCCCAGGACCCACAATTCACTGGGATCTATGACTGTAATACTTGAAAATGTTTTAAAGAGGTTGGCTCTGTCCTCCATATTTAGAATACTGTGACACATCACATGACATCCAGTCTCCCTACAGACTGGGATTAGGACATTCCACTGTCCTAATGGACACTGGCTACTATTTTTGTTGTTTTTATGTTTTGTTTGAATACTGGCCTCTCATATTCTATCAGCT
>LR749501.1:3083753-3144014 GCA_902729485.2 Mus minutoides
CAAAGCAGGTTCAGCTGTAAGTTCAGACAGGCTGTGTGATGAAGCTCATTACATCATCTTTGAAATAAGCCACAGGGTTGGAGGTGTGCCTGTGTGGGAAGGATTTGGGGATGTGTGCTTAATATTTGGGGGGGGTCCTCAATTTCATCTATTCTCCTTGCTGACCTCCCAGTCAAAGGCATCCATAACATCTACTCCAAGAGGATGCACCAGATTTAGTGGCTCTTAAGTTATGATTCCATAATTGGTAATAGACTCAGGGCTACAGAGAGGTGTTTTCTTATTGACAAGATCAAATGTGGCACTAGGGATTGGGAAAAGTTCTGCACAGGTGGGAGTTGGGATGTTAGAACTTGCCTCTCCTAACCTCCCCGTTGAGTGGGAATTCCACTCAAGTATCAGTTATGAATGGCTGATTAAAAAACAGGAAACCAGAACCAGAAGCAGCCCTCAGGTCCAGTGAGTCACAAGAAAAGGACCATGGAGATTCTAGAGACGAGAGGTAGGAATAAACCAGGCCTGAGGGATTGCAGAAGCTGCCCATAAAAAGGCCATGGGAGGGGCAAGGCCAAGCAGTGGATGAATGGGTGGCAGAAGGCACTGGATTGTGATGGTGTTCATAAGCCAGTGGGGAGGATAGGACCCTATGGAAAGCCCTAGGGAGCCAAAAGAAGGACATAGCTGAGCGTGAACTAAGGCCCTATCAGGATTCTTCATGGTTGGAGCATATTATTTCTGATTTATAAAAGTATGTGAGTTACTATGGTTCATTATGAGACACAGTTTGGAATTCTGGGAGTATATCTAGGCTTGTTGGAACACTAGAGTTACAGGACAGAGAAGATGGGTCACCGCAGCAGGTTGAGAGAATAAAGCTACTGGGCTGAAAACCAGAGGGCACAAAATAGTCTAGAGTGGGTTTCATACAGACTTTGGGATAGCATCATATTCTAAAAATCAGGTTCTGTCAGAGTCACCAGAGATGATTCAATAGCTCAGGAAGTAAAGAAGTCAACTTTTATCATGTTGTTCTATGTTGCAACAATGTTAATTGGTCTTTCAATTAAAACTAATTAAATGTACACACCCTGCTTTAAGAAAGCCACAGTTAAGTGAGGGGCGTTCCTCAAAGCAGGGTCAGTACTACATTCTTGGACTGGTGGCGGGGGTGAGAGATGCGCTCTTAGGAAAATAATCTTACTGCATAGTTAAACCATGATTCATTGTTCAAGAGAAGTTTGCAGTTTTATGCCTTTCATCTGAGGGATCACAGGGTTATTTGTAGCCTCTGCTGGGTTAGTCAACACTCATCAAGCCTGAGTGCCAAGTCCTTACTAGTCTGTGTGTTTTGCCAGCAGTAGAACACATATCCCCGTGGGCAGGATGGAGAGTCTGGAAAGAAAATGAAACATCTGAGCACTGGTTTTGAACTATTATCTGAGAATCTACAAGTTTAATCCATATCAATCACATACATTAACGTTGGAGGGGTTAGAAAAAATATATTTCCTCAAAATGAAAATAATAGTTTTTTTTTCCTTCTTCTTCTTCTTCTCAGGCTTCTGATCCTCTCTACTAAACACAATCCTAACTTAGTCTTTTGCCAGATCTTCTCAACTATCTCTATTCTGAGCCTCACCTAGATCTGTAGTTCTCAAAGAACATTCATGACCCCTGAGCTCACAACCTGCCTTCAGAATGCCTGAGAAGTAGAATTTTCTTTCCTTTAAAAAAAATTGTATGCACATTCACATATTTGTTTGCATGTGTGCATACATGTGCACGTGTGTGTATGTGTGTGTGCGTGAGTGGGTGTGTAGTATGGGAATGGAGAATAGACAACAACTTTCAGCAACTGAGTTCCTTCCCCATGGGTTTCAGAGATTGAACTCAAGTTGTCAGGTTCTCATAGCAAGCAATTTTACCCACAGAGCTATCTCCATTCTCTCTCTCTCTCTCTCTCTCTCTCTCTCTCTCTCTCTCTGTGTGTGTGTGTGTGTGTGTGTGTGTGTGTGTGTGTGTGTCTCCTATAAAGTGGGTTTTTCATAAGCTTTTAAGGTGTGTGATGCCACCTGTCTTTGGGCAGACAGAATGTGTGCAGAGGATCTAGCAGTTCATAATTTTCCTATTATTTTCTTGTTTAGTAAGTCAATAGGAACAGAAAGGTATAACCCACAGGAACAAAACTCTCCATGAACATCCATAGTTTTTAAGAGTAGGAAGAGGTCCAGAGAGCACTGCTGGCCAGGGAAATGGCCTTGCCTTTCGGGGCTCTCTCTCCTCTTACTTTTCAAGTCTCATCATTCTTTACCCAGATCCTCCTGATTCTCTTCCAGATGAGCCAGAGTCACCTTTCTGAAAAGAAAGTTTGTTAATTGCTGTGAGTCCAGAAAGTCTCAAAGACTTCATGGCTGTGGTTTTCTTTTCTCTCTTCTTTTTTAAATTACAGAAGGACACATCAGAGCAGCATTCAAAGGCTGTTACCATCTAGCCTCAATCCACTACTTGCTACATGTGCTACAGCCAGGGCATGACCGTCTAGGGCAGCAACTCAGAGGCCAAAGGCTTTTGTGTCACCTCTAACACCATCCAAAGAAAGGGGACAATTCCTGAATCTGTGCCCTGAGTCAAGTGCTTAGACCTTTGCTACAGATTGCTGTCTAACCCTGGTGACAACATTCCTCATTGTTCCTTATGCCCCTTAGGGCTGTGGACTTTGTCTTGTTCAAATATAGACCATGGTAAGCTTAGTACGAAATATTTTGTTGAACAAACACATAAATGAATGAATCCCGGCTGTAACCAGATTGTGTTCTCTGTAAGCATTTTGAGGAGATATGGATTTACTTATGAGGTGCTGTGACTGTTGTTTGAATCTGTTTACCCCCGCAGAGACATATGAAGACACTGTTGTGTGGCATTTCTAGTTGTAAAGTCACATTGCTCACCAGTTACCCACTTTGCTCATCCCAGTAGGCAGGGAATTGCTCTGCTTTTCTCCACCTCGGAGGTTATCAAGAGGAACATGGCCTACCTCACCAGACTAAACGCAGTTCTACCGTGTTCCATGCGGTGCAACGGAGACTCATTGACCGGCAGTGTTGGCAGCTCTGTGCATAGCTTTGGGTACAGAGACGAGTGGCTGAGGCTCCTTCTTGCCTCTGAGACCTTGTGGGCTAAGATGGAAAATCAAGAAACAAGGCACAGCTCCTCACAATAGAGTAAGGTCAGGGAGCAACTGTCCCCACTTGCCAATGGGCTCAGTTTTCAGACATTTCAGTTTCTTGAAGTCAACCTCAGGCTGAGATTACTATAGAAGTGTTGAGAAGACAGTGTAGTGAATTCTCTTATAGCCTAAGACACGTCTCCCTATAATTAATATGTTATTCTGGTGCATTTGTCAAAATCATTTAAACAATATCTAGATATTCTATTAATTAAATTCCACACTTTATTTCAGTGTCATGAACTTTTGTTTTGTTTTGTTTTTAAAGAAAAACACTGTTTAATTTGAAATGTTGAAAAACATGATAAAGGTACTATTAAAAAAAAAAAAGCACCTGTAGTCTTGGACCTAAATGATTTGGCAAATTTGTTGGTGAGTTTATTCCTATTATTTATTTATTTACTTATTCATTTACTTATGAACTTTGCATCCTTTCTTTGTGAATTTCACATCTTTCGCCCCAATCTCACTCATCCTTCCGACCCTTTGTATCTGCCCTCTGCCCTTGGAACCCTTCAACAAAATAAAATAAACAACAAAACCCATCTTGTTGTGGAAGCGGTCATGTGTCACAGTATATCACACAGTGTGCCCCTCTGTCCACCTAGCTTTACTTGCAAACGTTCACTGCAATGGGTCATTGGTCTGTTCCATGGCCCCCAGCTTCAGTTACACTATCAACACTGGATCCTCACCAGGACTCTTCTCGGATATCCTGTTGTTGCCCTGTGTCATGGGGATCTTCAGCCTTAGATCTGCAGGACTGGCCCTTTCACATGCTCCAGCAGTTCATAGATGGGGCAGATGCTAGAGTGGGTCAAACCAAAGCCCTGGATCTGGGCCTGGGTGGTAGCTGAGCTTGTCAGCCAGCCAGTTCTTCCTCATACCCCCTCTCTCTAGCACTGCCTTGACTAGCTCACCGATGGTGCAGCTAGCAGGGGCTAGGCTAGCTCTCCCATCTTCACGCCCTTGGGGCCAGTTCACTGGCCTCTCTGCTACCAGGGCCACCTCTATTGTGCTGCCCCGGTGAGATGCAGGGACAGCCTGCCACAGGTGGCTGGGAGGGGCATCTTTTCTCCCTTGCCCACACCACCCCATGGCAGACAAGGGGCAGGCATAGTCTGCTCTCATGTGCACAAGGCTGGATCCCCTGCTCTTTAGCCACCAGGGTCACCTCTACTGTGCTGTTCTGATGAAGTGCAGAATTGCTCCCCTGAACGAAAGGCAGGGACAGCTCTACCACCACAGGCAAGGGGCAGGGTCAGCTCACCACAGTGCTTGAAAATCAACATGACCTCTGGTGGTATCCCAGACCAGGGACATCTAGATAGTCTTTGCTGGTAATATGGGCCTCAGACATCAACACAGACCCCGACTGTGATATGACCATAAACCCAGACATGGCCTCTGGCTTCAGCATGGGTCTAAATGTCACTACAGTCTCAGGTGGTGGCATAGGCCACTCAGATCAGCATGTCCCCCAATAGGAGCTTGGCCCTCAGACATCCACATGGTTTCTTGTGGCAGCCCAAACCACAGACATCTGCAGGGCCTTTGACGGTCACTCGGGCCACGGACATTTATGCAGACCACAGCAGCAGCAGGACCATGGACCGAATCCAGACATGGCTCTTGGTGGCAGCCCAGTCCTGGACATTACTATGGCCTCAGGTGGTTGTGTAAGCTCCTCATTTTCCCCTGTTCCTCACTGTTGAGTCTCCAGGTCCACTTTTCTCCACAGTGTTGGAACCACTCAGCTTTGCTTTCTCTCCTCGGCTGCATACTCCATTTCCCTCATCTCTCTCTTCATCACACATTCTTCCATTTGTAGTGGCAGCCATGGTGGGCACTTGGGTATCTCCTGCCTGCACAGGGCCAGTGGGACAGGGTGGGGACTTGGATCTCATGAAGTATTATTGGTACCCATTTTCTGTTCCTCCCAGGTCACCACATCATACTGTTGTTTTGTTTTGCTCTATTTATGTGAGTATGATGTCTCTTTTCAGACACACCAAAGAAGGCATCCGATCTCATTATAGATGGTTGTGAGCCACCATGTGGTTGCTGGGAATTGAACTCAGGACCTCTGGAAGAGCAGACAGTGCTCTTAACCACTGAGCCATCTCTCTAGCCCCCATGCTTACTTTTTGTATCTTTTAAAGGTGTCTTGTCTCTGACAGCATCTCAGACTTTATGAGTGTGTTTTGAGTATCACTGGGGAAGGAGATCATGGAATACCCCTTAGAAGACCTGTGTGATATTTTTTTTCACAATTAGAGAGGATCGTTGGATTTTCAGGAGACCACGGGTGTGCAGAACCCTTCTGATTGTATCATATTAGAGGTAATGCTCTCCACATAATTTAACTATTGATGCTCACCTTGGCCACCATATTGGAGAGGTCTCTCCACTACAGATGGCCCTTCCACTCTTCTCTCCACACAAGTTGTCATGGGAAGCCCCCTCTTAGAACAAGGAGCTACACTTTACCTCCTTGAGGAGGGAGAAATAACCATGTAAGTTACTTGAAATCTGCACAGAAGATCTGTCTTTTCTCTCCCATTTCTTTATTCAACTCTGGTTTATTTTTAAATCACATATTGTTTAATGATAACATTGACTTGTCTAGAGAAAGTCCACAGTAAATGTTTGTTGATTAAACATATAAGAGTGTTGCTCAGTTGGTAGTGTCTCCCAAGCCTATGGGAATTCCTGTATTCAACCTACAGCACCGCAAAACCCAGACATGATGGCTCCTGGCTGTAATCCTGGCACTCCAGTGGTGGAGACAGATGGATCAAAGTCATCCCTGACTGTATGGCAAATTCAAGGCTAGGCTTTATGAGACCCTGTTTCTCCCTCACACACACGAATAATAAACACATAAGGTTAAAAGGATAAACCCTCCCTTGTCATTTGCCTCTGGGCATATATTTTTTATCTGCTATGTTATTTTCTTATGACTCAGAGCTGAAATATATATGCCCAACAAAAATATGGAGCTGTTGAAGCTAACTTGGTAAGTAGCATAAGCTATTTTATGACCCAGAAGAAAATGCCAGGCCATCTGCAAGTGACTGTTTTATAGATTTAATTGAAACCACCACCTATGGAAAAAGTGACAGAGATTAAAAACAAAGTGAAGGGTTTGGAACTTAGTATAACACTAGCTGGAGGTGGTCTGGCTCAGGGAGGGCTCATTCAGAACCTTTCTCACTGTCCTGACAGGGGCAAAAGCATTGGTTAGCTTTATGAATGCAAACCTTCATTTCTACTTTCTACCATGCTTGTCAGTGGCCTGAAGGAGCAAGGTCTCTGGAAGGAGGATGGGGTGCCAGTGGTCTCTTGTCTCATTTTAGAGAAAAGGCAATGAATTCCCTTCCATCACTGCCCTTTCCAGACTTCGACCAGGCTTTCCTGGTCTCTTTCCAGAGTCTCTTTTCACTGATGAATGCCTCTAAACGCATTTCTTGCAAATGGTATTTAATGGCTGTCCTTTTCAGCGTTTTCTAGGAAGATTTACTCCTATAAGCTCCATAGTTGCCAAGGTGAATTCCAGTATAACTCAAAGAACAGGGCACACCACGCCAGTACTCACATCCACGGCGGCTTTCTGGTGCAGCTCCACCCCTGTGGGCCTATTCTTTGCCCTTGCCAGGGCTCAATGGCCTCTGCCAAAGCATTTTTTTAGCTGCCTATTCTAAAAGGAGAGACACAGGAGAACTCTGAGGTTCTCATCCAACCCTGTGTTTCCTGAGGCAGCAGATCCAATGCAATAAAAGTCAGGGAGGAAGTGGAGCAGCCAGTGTCAAAGACTCTTAGAGTGCCCAACACGTGCCAAGAACTGTGCTTGAGGAGTGAGAGGCCAGGGAAATAGTTCCTGGAACTTTCAGCTTTAACAGGGCATGAAGACTTGCAAAGCAAATGGTAATTGCAAGCAGCAGCGAGATAAGGGCTGTACAAGGGCAGAGGAAGAGCCCTTAGCATTTGCCTAAAGGGCTGAAGCTGTCAGTGGGAGACAGAAGGGGATGGGGGGGAAAGGGGGAGGGAAGATGAGGAAGAGCAGAGGAGAGAGTGGAGAGCCCTATCTGGCAATAAAGGGAGAAATGGGGGTGGAGGTGGGAGAGAGAGGTGAATCAGACCCCTTCAGGATTGCAAGGCTGAGACCAAGACTTGCCACCCTCAGATCAGAAAAGTCCCTGACACATCAGGGTTTGTCATCAGCCCCAGCTTGTCAGATGTGGGCATGCAAAGAAAGATCTTTTGTGTGGATGCAGGGACTGGCTCCCCTCGGGCCTGTAGGAGGTATAAATGATCCAAAGGAGGCTCTGAGAGCTTTAAGGTGGGCACAGGTCCCCTCTGGGAGAGGTAGATGAGAGACCGGAAAGACTCAGAGTTTATGCATCGCACTTGGTCCAGGAGGTTTACCTGGCTTGAGTCATCTCATTCGAATGCTCTCTCAGGCACTCAAAACAAAACAAATCTAGAATTTTTTCAAAGAGACTGAGAATTTTCTCTGAAGGAATGGGGAGCTCCCAACATGTAAAGGAGCATCAAGTTCCTTAAAGATGTCTTCAACAGGTTCAACAGTTCCTGCCTTAGTTGCTTTTTGCATTACTGTTGCCAAATGCCTAATAAAGAGCACCTGAAGGTATGAAGGGTTTGTTTTGGACTCAGTGGGATGATATAGTCTATCATGGTGGACAAGGCAAGGAGCCTCAGGATGGGAAGAGGCTGGTCTTGTGCCCAAAGTCAGGAAGGAGAGAGGGAGAGGGAGGGGGGAAGAAGAGGGAGAGGAAAAGATGCTGGTGTCCAGCTCACCTTTTGCTTTTCCTTCTTGTTCCCAGACCAGGGCATGGTTCTTCTGATAGTGCTACACCCACTCCAATGAAGTCTGCCTGACAAGCGGAAAGGCCTGAAGGCAGTCATGAGGCGAGGAGTTTCAAGGAAACTATGCCTCCTGGAACCTTGGCATTCCCATAGCCCGTATACTCAAACCCTGTCCCCAGCTTAGTTTGGTGTATGGATCCATATGCTCTCTTTCAGTATTGTTTTATTATAAGTGCACTTGTGTGTGTGTGTGTGTGTGTGTGTGTGTGTGTGTGTGTGTGTGTGGTTTTTCGAGACAGGGTTTCTCTGTATAGCCTGGCTGTCCTGGAACTCACTTTATAGAACAGGCTGGCCTCAAACTTAGAAATTCTCCTGTCTCTGCCTCCCAAGTGCTGAGATTAAAGGCTATAAGTGCCTTTAAGGATTGATTTTTTTCTTTTTTTAATTTTTTATTAGATATTTTCTTCATTTACATTTCAAATGCTATCCCGAAAGTCCCCTATTCCCTCCCCCCTCCTCTGCCCTGCTCCCCTACCCACCCACTCCTACTTCTTGGCCCTGGTGTTCCCCTGTACTGGGGCATATAAAGTTTGCAAGACCAAGGGGCCTCTATTCCCAATGATGGCCAACTAGGCCATCTTCTGCTACATATGCAACTAGAGACACAAGCTCTGGAGGTACTGGTTAGTTCGTATTGTTGTTCCACCTATAGGGTTGCAGACTCCTTCAGCTCCTTGGGTACTTTCTCTAGCTCCTCCGTTGGGGGCCCTATGTTCCAAAGGATTGATTTTTTGACATAGCTAAGCCTCTACCAGTATTCCAATGGTTCCTAGAAAATCCTTGAAGCCTGTGAGCTTGGAATTCAAGTAATGTTACCTATTGAGTAACATTCAAATTCTCTTCTAGTAGAGACAGTGAAACTAATTAGGCATTACAAAGAACATTGCTTGTTTTGAAGTTTTTACTCTTTCTGCCAGTTAAGCTGGCCTCTTGCATCTCTTTGGACAGTAGAAAAAGGCTGAGAGATACTCACAGCAGAGCAATCACCATAAACACTGACAGGCCTTGTTGGTCTCCTGACCTCGGCTCTGGGTGTGGGAGGACCTGAAAAAGTGTAAAAACAAAATTCTAGGCCGTTAGGCCCAGGCTTGAGAATGTGACCTTTGTGACTAGATGCTCCAAGGCATGCTAATCATAAAAAGATGGCTCAGTGGTTAAGAGCACCAACTGCTCTTCCAAAGGTCCCAAGTTCAAGTCCCAGCAACCACATGGTGGCTCATAACCATCCAACCATCCGTAACAAAATTCGATGCCCTCTTCTAGAGTGTCTGAAGACAGCTACAGTGTACTTACATATAATAAATAAGTAAATAAATAGATAAATAAATAAATAAATAAGTAATTTTAAAAGTGTGTGGAAGTGGAAATTAACCCTTTCCTAAAAAAAAAAACAAGAAAGAAAAAACAAACAAAGAAAAAACAAACAAACAAAAAACAGCAACATTCCTCCACCCACCCACTTCCTGGGTTCAAGGGGTGTTTGTTCAAAGAAAGTCACCCTGACCCACCCTGACCATTGATGGAACCTGCTATGCAAATGTGCTACTGTTAGAGGCTCATAGAAAACTGTCTTGACTTTCCACTTCCTCATGACTCTTAACTGGTATTTTTAGTATTTTCCAACAACACCCTCCCCACCCCCTTGAGTTGTGATTTCTTCCTTTAAGTACCCCCTTACCCAGCTACTCTGGGTGCCACAGTCCTCTACCCTGTGTAGTGTATGACTGTGGGCCCCAGAGCACCCTTGGAATAAAAAGTCCTCTTGCAGTTTGCATCAAGGCCATTTCTTGTGAGTGATTTGGGGTATTGCCTCTCCTGAGTCAGAGCGTGGGGAAGTCCTCACCTTGTGGGTCACCCAGAGGGTTGTTATATGGGTACCAGGTTTGTGTCCACCTATATAGAAGTTATGTCTGCCTCTTCCTTCCACCTACATGTTCCCAGAAATAAGACTCAGACTTAAAATATATTTACAAATGCCTTACCCATATAGCTAGCCCTTTTTTTTCTTAGCAGAAAATTATCCAATTGAAATTATCCAATTTATTTTAATCTATACATTTGGCCATGTGGCTGATTACCTATGCTCAGGTACGATGTATCCATCTTGTCACATCATCCCAAGCAGATCTCCTGCGCCTGGCTCTGTTCCAGAATCCTTCTCCTCCTGGATGTCCCACTTTCTAGTCTACCATTTTCTATAGGCCATAGGTTTATTTTTAATTGACAGGTGATGCATCCATAAAATGCATAAGATATTCTCTCAACATACCTGAGGATAGCATTTTGTAGTAAATAGTAAGCAAGACTACTCTTTTTCCTAGAGAGGTTTCTCTCCTCAGAGACACTCCTTGAAAGTACCACCTGGAGAGATGGTCCTGGCAGAGAGAACACAGTGCTTTGCACTTGGGGCACCCTCAGGAATCTCAGAGATCCCCACAACTAGTTGTCCCAGTAATCAATTCCCTTGGCTTGTCAAATTTTGCCCCAGAAATATCACACCATTTGCCTTGTTCACTAGATGGATTGAGAGATGTGGGTACAGGTTCTATCCTTTCCAACTCATCTGATGTAGGACTAAGGTTTCTGCAGACACGGGCTTCTGTTACTTCAGGTCTTCTACTAGTGCATTCCAGGTTCTTGGCAACTCAAAGAACTCTTAAAAAGTCCAGGGAGCAACAGTGGATACATTTCCCCATTTGGACAAGATACAGACTAAGGTTGCTATTATTCATTATAATTTTGGAATTTAGACTAATCTGCTGATCTTTGGCCTTGCAATGGTTTGCTTTTCTTTCTGTTGCTGTGATAAACACTATGACCAGAAACATCTTAGGAGAAGAAAGGTTCTTTTTGGCTTATACTTCTATGTCACAATGCATTAAAAGAAGTTAGAGTAGGTGCTTGAGGCAGGAACCTGGAGGCAAAAACTGAAGCAGAGACCAGAGAGGGATGCTGTTTACTGGCTTACACCCAGGCTAATGTTTACCTGCCTTTATTGGACCAACCAAGACCATGCTCAGGAGTCACACCACCCACAGTGGACTAGGCCCTCCCACACCAATCATTAATCAAGAAAATGCCACCAACTTGCCTACAGATCAATCTGATGGAGGCCATTCCTCAGTTGATGTTTTCTCTTCCTAGCTTTGCCAAAGTGACAACTAAGATTAACTACCACAGGGGTCACTGACAATAGTTACAGATGGCCGTATGTGGATCACAAAAGTGACCAACCCTTATGCCCCTCCACTGGGACTGTCAGTCACTCACATAAATATAATAATCGTAAAAAAGCACAGGCCACTCTAGTTTGGGATTTGTTGCAAAACTTGGTGTTTGTCACATAGTATAGATTTGGTTAAGCTGTAAGGTAGTATTGTCCAATGGTTAGACACCACTCTGCTAAGGGAGCACATCTCACAGGTTCAAGAGTCAGATAAACATAAATTTGTATCATTCAGATGGAAACAAGCTTACAGTCCAGGTGGGAAGGCTGTTGTGTTTGTTCCCTGTGATATCAGGCCAACCATGTCACCAGGAGTCTGTTATTTATAGTTTATGGATATGAATGAGCAACCCGGCAAAGGGTCAGATGGTCTGCATTCTGTACTGCCCGTGCCAGTTTGGCCATATGATTTCTTTGGCTGACTGTAGTACTGATTCTTGCTCTTCTTCCCCTGCCATGAGGTATATATCAGGATTATTGCTTTCTCTCAGTGGCCAGGAAGTTAGCGTGTTTCATTCCTGTAGTTATACAGCACATTTTTTCCTAGTTACTCCCTAATTAAACCCAAACATTTTGTCAAGAAAGATCAAAGGCAAGTGGGAAAGAGTGGATTTGTTTCTCTCTCTCTCTCTCTCTCTCTCTCTCTCTCTCTCTCTCTCTCTCTTTGAAAATATATTTATTGAGATAAATTATCCATCTGGCTTCCGTGGGACCTAAGAGCTGTGTCCCAGCCAAATAGTTGCAGTTATGATCTCAGACCCAAGAGGGAATCTTACAAATTGCATTATAATGGGCTATGTTTTCAAGTCCATTTTAAACATTGTGGAATACATCCCAAGTGAAATAAGATGCAGTTAGGGGAATGATCATGTACCTGACACTACAGTGTTGGGCCTCATCCTCATGCCAAAGGTGACCTGTGTCCACGAGCACAGAACATATATGGAAGATTCCCTGTTGACTGAGAAGGGCCAGGTACCAGTCAGGCTGGCCTGGATTCAGTTAGAAGAGAAGAACAGTATTTCCGAGGCATAGGAAAGGTAACTACTGAAGTTACAGAATAGGTTTTCACAGCTCTATAGCACGTCCATCCGTTGCATGACCCAAGAAGAAATATTTTGGGGGACATACATTCCATGGCCACCCCAGTTTTATGACCCATTTTATGGCACTCTTTTTGAGTCAGAAGTCTTTTGATATCAGAAGGGGCCTGTTTCTGTGCTCTCAAATCTGTAATGCCCACATAGGAGGGTGTGTAGAATATCCATTGAATAGCTTGACTACTGGCTCCATGGTGGGTGGGCTGACCAATAAAGGGCATGCTGTTTTCTGATTCTCAGTGATACGGGTCACAGAAAAGAACAATACAATTAGATTTCTAGAGCCAGTCTGCCTGGGGTTGACCAGTTGGATTAGAATGGCAATGCTGTAACCTAAAAAGTGTCAATAGTGGTATAAGACAATAGCTTCTTTTGGAGGTAAAGTTCTCATATATTCAACTTTCCAAGGCCAACAGAAGTGAGTGTCTTCTTCATCAAAAGACAGGTGGGACTCATTCTTGACAGGAATCATGATGCCTTAGAAATCTGTACCTTTGTTTTGTGTTCAGTCTATAATGATAGACAAATTACCACATCCAGTGGCTTAAAGGGTCTGAGGGTAAGTATAACAAAGCTAGCTTAATTAATAGCATCTCTTCAGACCCATCAGAAAATGGGCTATTCTGAGGTTTATAATAGATGCTTTGCCTCAGTAGGTGTCTGACTTGGAACCCAAGCCTGATAATGCGACTTTGATCCTGGTGAAAGGGGAGAACGGACTCTCACAGGTTGTCCCCTGAGCTCCACACACTTGCTGGGGCACACATGTCTGGGGTGACTCAGGCCAGCTGATCTCATCCACATCTGTTCTGTGCTCATGGACACAGGTCACCTTTGGCATGGGGATGAGGCCCAACACTGTAGTGTCAGGTACATGATCATTCCCCTAATTGCATCTTATTTCACTTGGGAGGTATTCCACAATGTTTAAAATGGACTTGAAAACATAGCCCATTATAATGCATTTTGTAAGAATCCTTATTATTTATCTTCATATCCAGGAAATCCAAGGAGGCATTAAATGTTTGGCTGGAAAAATAGGGAGGCATCTTCAACCACAAAAAGCAATTATAGAGATTCTGAGCCCACAAAATAAAAACATTCCACAGCTGCATTGTTTTCCCTCCTCAGCAAGAAAATTAGGTTTGAAAACTGACGTAGATATTGGTAATGCTGCTTTGATGGGCCTGAGTTCCTCATAGCTGGGTTAATGAGTTTGAGGCAAGGATGTAAAATAAAAACATCTCAGTTAAGGAGGGTGGCAGGATCCTTCTGGTTAGCAGGAGACACAAACTCAAGTAAGTCAGATTGGTCATGGAGGTGCTGCTAGGTTACCTGGCTCAGAAGAACATCCCTAAATCAGTGGCCTTCAACCTAGAGGTTGCAACCTTTTTGGGGGGTCAAACAACCCTTTCACAGGGGAACCCTAACACCATCAGAACATAGATATTTACATTATGATTCATAACAGTAGCAAAATTACAGTCATTAAACAGCAACAAAATTAATTTTATGGTTGGGGGTCACCACAACATGAGGAACTGTATTAAAGGACCACAGCAGCAGGAAGGTTGAGAAACACTGCTCTGAAGGAAGTCGGGAAACAGAAGCCACACAAAGAAAGGTCACTGTCTTATTTCTGTTTGGTGTTTAACTATACCTCTCTGGTTGTTGTTGCTACCTCCTCTGACAAACCACAAAATGCACAGAATATGCTGTCTCTAGGGTCAGCAGTATCTCTCCACACACTCCCTGCACCCGATGAGTGGCTCATTCCTTCAGTATCTCCACATCCTCAGCGAAGCTGTGCCCGACAGTGGAGGTCCAGCACTGAGAACAGAAGTAAGCCTGAAGTCCTGGTTCTGCTGCTAGCTGGTTGTGTGGCTTAGAACAAACTCCAAGAGCATTGACTGGTTTATCTGAAATGGCAAACTCCATGCTCAATGAGAGACAAGGTCTCACTGTTACCCAGGCTGGTGTCAAACTCTTGCAATCAAACCATCCCTCTGCCTTAGCCCTCTGGGTGCTAGCTAGGACAGCACACTTGCTCTAGGGGCTCGGGGGTTGGGGCAGATGCTCACCTATGAGAGGTCAGGGGTTTTTGTCAGGTATCTTCTCAATGATGCTCTAATTTTTTTTTAATTTCTAAGATGAGTTCTTTTACGGAACCTGAAGTTCACTGTTCAGGTGGGCAGACTGCTCAGGGAACTCTGAGACTCTACCTGTCTGCTCAGGGAACTCTGAGACTCTGCCTGTTTCTGCCCATCAGCTGTGGGGATGATGGGTACTCACCCCCAGGTGGTTCTGGAGATACAAACTGAGGTCTCTATGCTTGTGCAGCCATCTCTACAGCCCCCTGACTCCATTATTGCAAAATATAGACAATGTCTCTGCCTTTCCTCTCTTCTCATGACTACTACAGGCATGTAGGCAGCCACTGAAAAGCTTACTGCCGAAGCATGCACTAAGAGCAGCCATCTTGCCCCCAGGAGATCGGTGTTTTCTGGGTTTCTCTATTTTAGCATAGAATCCCTTCTAGGGATATTTTTAACTGTCTTTTGGAGGGTGCAGTGGGTGGTGGACCCCTTAAAGAAGTGTGTCTTGAATGAATTTGGAATCTTCTACACTAGCAAATATTGACTTAGGAGGAAGAGGACTCACTAAGCCTTTACCAAAGAGAAATGAGTGTGTATGTTAGTAAATGGTAGGTAACAGGATACTCCTAATTCAGTCACCTTAAAGGAGTTTTCCAAGGAAGTGCTAAACTATGACCAGATGTGTGTATACCATGTCTATGTGCATACAGGCGTGTGCACATATATGTGTGCTGAACACTGAAACTTAAGGCAATGAGGTCAAAGGTTGCTTGTGTCCAAGGTGTATTGGAGAGTTGACTGTTATCAGTGACACTGAGTTCTTCTGGATGGTACGGAGAGGTTTTCTTGTTCCTGCATTTAGCCTGCTTTAGGTTAATCTCTTCCTATGGTCAGCCAGGTCCCAGGTGGGAGATAAACGTTTATTGAGACACCACTGAACCTGAGAGTAGAATTGGAACAAATTTAATGTTTTCAAATCTTGTTTCTCAAAAATATTTCTAAAATGTACATTTACGTTATATCTACATACACACTTACATACATATTTTACATAATCACATACACAATATATTTAGTTAATTATGATCCTTTTATATTTGACATTTTTAGTCTTCATCACTTTAAACATGTGTTCCTACACATTACAGTGAATACACATAAAATATCTGATATAAGCCGGGTGTGGTGGCGCGCGCCTTTGATCCCAGCACTCGGGAGGCAGAGGCAAGTGGATTTCTGAGTTCAAGGCCAGCCTGGTCTACAAAGTGAGTTCCAAGATAGCCAGGGGTATACAGAGAAACCCTGTCTTGAAAAACAAAACAAACAAACAAAAAATCTGATATATTTAGAAACTGGTACTTTGTTTAAATACTCATATTCTAAGTCAATGAAAATAAACTTATTAATCAGTATTGTTGCTGAATTTAATGGCTAGGTGCTAAGGGGACTTCCAAGAAAATTAAACAGAGAAAAATCGACATCATAAGGAAAAGAGCAACATAACACAATACATTGTGCGTGATAAAGTACTGTCATGAGAAGTCTGTATCAGACTTTAGAACTGTGGGAAAGGTCACTGCCAAATGGGGAGGAATTTGATCTGGCCCTTGAAGAAGTGTCATGGTATCAGTAGGAAGAGATGAGGGGGTGGAGCCACATGGCAGGATTGAATATTGAACAAAGACAAGGGTGGGTAGTACAAGGGTATCTGGGGTTGAAAACATCAAAGAGTTTGTTTTCACGGGTTTGGCAAAAGACACCCTCCGGTTTTGGTGGTTACCGTGTTGTAGCAAAATTGGAATTCCCAGATAAGAGTGGCTGGCAGATTTCTGAAGACCTCAGTGGAGAAGCAGAGTGATAATTGTGCTACGAGGCAGTCTGTTTAACTCGGAGGGGAAGGGTTGCGAGGTTATAAGGTAGGCGAGGCATGCCCTTCACTACAGAGTGGACTTTGAGTGTCAATCTTCTTTACTGGGGGTTGCGGGGAGTGAATCTCCGTGGTTGCTTGACTTAGGCTGTTCTGGGGGGAGACTTTTCTGGAGAATTAGTTTTTGTAGAATATGTCACTCCTTGTCCAGTTCAATTAAAACCTTCAAGTGCAGATAATGACATGTTCCCGGTGTTGATGCTTCTGTGAACTCAATAGTGACAGCTTAATTTTTAAAAGGTGAACTTATGTAATCAACGTGTCTGATGGATTTTGAAGTTGACTGTGAGATGTGTGCAGTACATCGGTGACTCACAGGGCTTCGCTCAGTGGCTTGGCCCTATGACTTCTGGATGTTGAGAGAGACATCTCTGTAAGGCAACGGGATGCTCAGATGACATGGCTAGGAAGGGAGATGATGGTCTGCACATGCTAATGTTGGAGAAAATGTGTTCAAATGCAGAGCCTGAGACACAAACCCAGGAGAAGGTTCTGCGCATGCACCAATTCCCTTCTCTTCATGGAACTGTTCTGCATACAAAGTCTAAGCCACGTACACGGTCTCTTTAAACAACAGCCCAGTAGATATTGCTTAGTTCTGAGCACCCCAGGCAGAGCAAATGATTGCCGCCTTGGGAAAAGGTCCCCGTTAGTCCTATTTGGTAATTCTGGATACTGCATAACCAGAGCAGTCATTGTGTTATGAATTTAGAGGTGGAATGTCCCTTGGGTTAACTTGTGGCCTTACTGGGTGAGGATGCTTTTGTTTGTTTGTTTGTTTGTTTGTTTTTGAGACAGGGTTTCTCTGTGTAGCCCTGGTCATCCTGTAACTCACTCACTCTATAGACCAGGCTAGCCTCGAACTCAGAGTTCTGCCAGCCTCAGTTTCCTGAGTGCTGGGATTAAAGGTGTATGTCATTGTGCATCACAAGCAGGAGGCAGCTTTAACTAAATAACTACTCCCACGGGCAGAGATGCTCAGCCAGACAGCTACAGCAAAATGGTAGACAATAAATGGGTTAAAAGAAGATTGGAATGTAGGACTCTGAAACCCAGGGAAAATTCTAGTAGGGCCTATAGTGGCCAAATCTCCTACACATGTCACTTTGGGTCACAAACATCCTTTAACCCTCATAGACTTTTATAATACAATCATCTGTAGTTTCACAGCTGTAGAAAGGCTGGGAAGTGCTCTTAACACAGAGACAGACACCCGGGGGAAGTCTCTCTCTCTAAAGCCATGGGACGGCTACACAGGACATATGACAGGCTGTTCTGGATACCTAGGGGTGTCTAGAATTAGCAATATTCTCACAAGGACAGTTTTGTGACATGGCTCTCCATCCTTTCTGGAAACAGTTTAAAATGGTAATGGATTTGATTTCTTCTTAATCCAGAGTTACATGATGGATATACAGTAGCTTTTCTGATAGTAGCAACAGAGGAGAGTGGGGGGAAGGACTGCTGGTTAGTAGAGGGCACTTGCCTTCTACCTGCTCTGGGGTAGATCTGAACTGGCTGAGGCCCTCGAGGGACAAAGATATTCCAGAAAGTGTCCCAATCTATCCCGTTTAAAGCTTGAAGGGACTTTGAAATGGTTTTTAAGTTCAATTCTCTCATTACTTTATTAAGAAGTCAGAGTGAAATGGCATGTGTATAGACTCACATAGTTAATTAATAGAAGAATCTCCATATTCAGAATCATTCTCTTCCTTAAATTTCTCACATTAAAAAGAAAAAGGGAGATGGAGGGTTGTTCCTCCCTTAGCACAGATGCAGCTCAAAGACTAAACTCTGAGCATCACTTTCTACATTAAAGCTCCCAGTCAGTCTATTAACATTCATTTGGGGAGAAGTTGCCTCATCATTGCAGCCCCCCACAGACACAGGAGGGCTTCCCTGAGCTAAAGTGGGCTTGCTTTCTGTCACCTGAGTGGGCATTTCCTCAAGCAATGCCGTCTCTTTCTTTTTGATAACACATGGCCACTTTGAGTACTGAGTTGCTCCCGGCCCTTCCTGCCCCTACTCCCCAGAGGGAAGAATGCTGTGCTGGCTTAAAGCTGAGGCAAATACTTCTCCTTATGCTTCTTAAACAAGCCAAATATGTTCTCTGCTCTCTTGGAATTTGCTTGCATTTTATTATTCTTCTATTTTTTTCCTACATGAAGCACGTGTCACACGACTAAGCAGATTACTATGCATGCTTCACACAGATTAGCAGATGCCTTCGAGCTTCAGGAGATGGATTTGGGCAACTAAAAACAGTACTTGGGAAAAAAGAACTCTGATATTTTTCTCTGTGTGTACGTGTGTGTGTGTGTGTGTGTGTGTGTGTGTGTGTGTGTGTGTGTGTAGTGTATGCATGCGTGCATATGCAGGGCATGTATATGCATTTGTGTGTGAATGTGGAAGTCAGAGGTCTCCCTCAATTGTTTGCCATCTTATTTTGGGGAACAGGGTTTCTTATTGGGACAAGGACTCATCAAGTGAGTTAGACTGCCTGGTTTGGGAGTCCTGTAAATCTTTCTGTCTTTGTCTCTTTAAAGCTGGGAACATAGGAGCCTGATGACCTGTGCGGACACTTTATTCTGGGTTCTGGGGGATTGAATTCTAATCCTCAGGCTTGCAGGACAAGCTCTTTACCAACTGAGCCATCTCTCTGGCCCTCTGACTTATTTCAAAGGAAAATAAAAGATGGTTTGGGATGAGCATAAAGAGAGGAGGAAAAGAGATAGAGGAAACTTGTGGGCAGTGGATGGTGAATGTGTATGTGGTCATTATCTTCATTCTTGAACTGGTTTCATAGCAGTGATCCTACCTCTCATTAAATTGTACATTTGGGGAAACGGCAGCCTGTCCCATGTACATTGTACTTCAGTAATGCTTTTGTTTTTTAACAATAATGCTAATGCAACTGGGTGTGGTGGCTTATGCCTTAATGTTAGCACTTTTGAGGCTGAGACAAGAAGTTTGCTGTAAGTTTGAGGCCAGCCTGGGCTACAGAGTGAAATATTGTCTTACAAATACAAACATAGGTGAAGGGGATGGCTCATAGGGGAAGTTGATGAATCCTTGCACATGCACTCTGGAATTCACACAAATACTCCCACCCACACAGACACACACGGATATATATATATATATATATATATATATATATATATATATATATATATATANAGAGAGAGAGAGAGAGAGAGAGAGAGCCATATATATATGTGTGTGTATATATGTGTATATATAGCACAAACATACAAATATATATATACACATACATACACATGCATACACATACATATAAACACATACACAGACAGACAGACACACATACACACACATATACACACATACATACACACACATGTACATGCATACACAAACACACATATACACATATATGCATACAAATACACACAGAGACATACGTATATACATACACATACATATACATACACAGATAGACACATGCATAGACACACACATACATAGACACATCCATACACAGACACACAAACACACACATACATACACTTACACATACACACACATCCATACAGAGAGACACACAAACACACACACACATATAACAAAGCCAACGAGACAACAGTTTAGAGTCTTCTGTAAAGACTTAGTGTTAGAGGACCAAGAGACCTGAGACTTTGGTGCATTCTTCCTGGGTGGCCAGAGAGGGTGGAAATCACTGGGAGTAATAGCCAGAAGCTGGAAAGAACCCAGATGTCCCTCAACAGAGGAATGGATACAGAAAATGTGGTACATTTATACAATGGAGTACTACTCTGCTATTAAAAAACAATGAATTTATGAAATTCTTGGGCAAATGGATGGATCTGGAGGATATCATCCTTAGTGAGGTAACATAATCACAAAAGAAGTCACTAGATATGCACTAACTGATAAGTGGATATTAGCATAGAATGTTAGAATACCCAAAATACAATTTGCAAAACACAAGAAAATCAAGAAGGAAGACCCGCATGTGGATACTTCATTCCTCCTTAGAATAGGGAACAAAAAAATCCGTGAAAGGAGTTACAGAGACAAAGTTTGGAGCTAAGATGAAAGGATGGACTATCCAGAGATGACCCCACCAGGGGATCCATACCATAATCAATCACCAAACTCAGACACTATTGCATATGACAGCAAGAGTTTGCTGAAGGGACCCTGATATAACTGTCTCGTATGAGGCTATGCCAGTGCCTGGCAAATACAGAAGTTGATGCTCACAGTCATTTATATGATGGGACACAGGGTCCCCAAAGGAGAAGATAGAGAAAGTACCCCAGGAGCTGAAGGGGCCTGCAACCCTATAAAAGAAACAACAATATGAACTAACCAGAACCCCCAGACCTTGTGTCTCTAGCTGCATAGAAGATGGCCTAGTCAGCCATCATTGGGAAAAGAGGCCCCTTGGTATTGCATAGTTTATATGCCCCAATACAGGGGAATGCCTGGGCCAAGAAGTGGGAGTGGGTGGGTAGGGAAGAAGGGCAGAGTTAGGGTACAGGGAACTTTCGGAATAGAATTTGAAATGAAAAATAAGAAAATATCTAATAAAATTAAAAAAAAAAGTTCCCCACTCAGTGCACAAGTGAACACCAGCAGAGAGGGGCTGCACTGGGACCAGACGCCAGCTACCTCCTTATGATGCTCTCTGAGAGCTTCTTCCCAGTTCTGCCTCTGGATTCTGGTGTCACTCAGCCATCTTTGCTCCTTAAATTTTAAAAACATCATCTATTCGTTTTCCACAGGAGTGTAACAAGGATTTGTATTTATTAAGTTCAATTTGGTAATTTATCTCACAGTTCCTGGAACAAGTGAATTTTTCTCAAATCCTTTCTCAATTCCCAAAGATGCTTCAGAAGTTTTAATTAGAATGTCAGCATTACGGGTGTGGTGCAGGATAAAGGAAAGGAAGGTTGGGAAGAAGCAGTAGATTGGAGTTGGATTCCATCTCTTTGTCTCTTGACTTGATTCTATTTCTGTTGTGAGAAAGCCACATGTGGGAGTAGAAGGCTTACTTGTCTTACAATTCCAGAGAGTCAAGGAAGGAACTCATAGTCAGGAGCAGAGAAAAAAAAAAAATGCCGGGCGTGGTGGCACACGCCTTTAATCCCAGCACTCAGGAGGCAGAGGCAGGCGGATTTCTGAGTTTGAGGCCAGCCTGGTTTACAAAGTGAGTTCCAGGACAGCCAGGACTATACAGAGAAACCTTGTCTCGAAAATAAATAAATAAACAAACAAACAAACAAATAGATAGATAAATAAATAAATAAAATGTATAGATAGACCTTGCTTGCTCTGAGCTAGCTTTCTCCTCTCTTAAACTGTTGGGACCCCTGGCAAGGGAATGGTGCTGCCCACAGTGGTCTGCGTCTTTCTATATAAATTAACAACCTCTCCTTCTCCAGACATGGCCACAAGCTAACATAATCTAGATAATTCCTTATTGAGACTCACTACAGGTGATTCTATTTATATAAAGTTGACAGTTAAAACTAACCAGCACACCTTCTCAAAATAAGTGAGTCTACTAGTCTATACTTAATTACATCATAATTATGTGTATATAAACTTCTGTTTGTGAGCAGCTAAATCAATGATTCCTCATTGACTTAAAATTTGAATTTCCTGTTCATTTTTGGTTTTCAGTTCTAGGGATCAAATACAGGTCCTTGTATCTGACAGGCGAGCACTGCTAGTGAGCCATATCTTACCCCTTACATTTCTTGATGCAATTTAGGATTACTTCAGACTATAAAGTATCGTCTATCCAAAACAGAATACTGTAGAGCAGTGGTTATCAATCTCTTTGGGGTCAAATGACCTTTTCTCAAATGACCTTTTCACAGGGGTCACATATCAGATAGCCTGCCTATCACATATCTACATTATGATTCATAACAGTAGCAAAATTGCAGTCATGAAGTAGCAACAAAAATAATTTTATGGTGGGGGGAAGGGTGTCACAACATGAAGAACTGTATTAAAGGGTTGCAGCCTTAAGAAGGTTGAGAACCACTGCTGTAAAAGATTGTGTTTTCTGAGAAAAGTCACCCACTTCGTTCTGTAATGACAGTGATGTTTGTGGGTGTGTCCCTGACGTCCAGCACAGGATGATGTCCAGTGGCCACTAAGAAAGTTTTTAATCTTCCTTGTCTTAAAAAAAAAATCACAGCTCAAATCTGAGAGTAAGCCAGAACTTACTCTCAGTGTTCTAACGGGGTTTTAAATTCACCTTCTGGAAACTGCAGGTGCATGTAAAATAGGTGCAGACCTAGTGGCCCACATGAGCCTTGTCTGCTTCCTCACTGTGAAATGGCCTCTGGGAGACCATCCCAGAAATGATACAGTTGACACAGGGTAGGTGTACTGGCTAGGTTTGTGTCAACTTGACACAGCTGGAATTATCACAGAAAAAGGAGTTTCAGTTGGGGAAATGCCTCCATGAGATCTAGCTGTGAGGCATTTTCTCAATTAGTGATCAAGGGCCCCTTGTGGGTGGGACCATCTCTGGGCTGGCAGTCTTGGGTTCTATAAGAGAGCAGGCTGAGCAAGCCAGTNCCAAGGGAAGCAAGCCAGTAAAGAACATCCCTCCATGGCTTCTGCATCAGCTCCTGATTTCTGACCTGCTTGAGTTCCAGTCCTGGCTTCCTTGGTGATGAACAGCTGTATGGAAGTGTAAGCCAAATAAACCCTTTCCTCCCCCAAGTGCTTCTTGGTCATGATGTTTGTGCAGGAATATAAACCCTCACTAAGACAGTAGGTGTTCCTAGGATCCAGGGAAACTGCATGTGAACCTGAGAAAACAAGGAACCCAAACATTTCCAGGAAAGGCAGGTGTTCAAACGATCCCTGCTGTGCTGGGTGTGACCCTGTTTGTGTGACTGCTCTCCAGGTCCCCTCTGCCCTCCTTCCTCTATAGCAAATGTGTGTGAGTGCAGTAGACAGGGGCAGATGTGTGGACCCAAAGTGTGCCTGCGCTGCCATCAACACGTGTAGCACGCACCTTGTTGACCCTACAAAAATGGGTCCGTTTTTAGCTCCCAGTTCATTTTGTGTTCTCTGTCTTATTGAAACTGAGGTATAATCTATATTTAACAGTTCATTTTCAGTAAAAGTGAAAATGCTATAATGAATGAAGAATGTCACCTCCCAGTTGCTATTAATGGGTATTTATAATTACTTTCTAATAAAAGCCTTCTTGACTGAGAAAACACAAAACAGTTTTGGATAGCATGTCCAAAAGAATATCAAAGCATACCAAAGAATATCATAGCCCGCCTGGTGAGAGTCTGGAAATACTGAAGGAGAAAGCCATCAGTCATGTGTGACTACAATTTATCTTTCAATCTTCTGAATACTGTGATCATTACATGTCTGAATGGAAAAATAATGTATACTATAAATTTAATTAGAAAAGAATATATTATAGACTATGTATATACTTAATATATAATATATTAGATATATTATATATTCATTTCCCATATAGGTATATATTACATATATAAAATAAAATAAGCTGGGTGGTGGTGGCACATTCCTTTAATCCCAGCACTCCGGAGGCAAAAACAGGCAGATCTCTACAAGTTCGAGGCCAGCCTGGTGGTTTACAGAGAGAGTTCCAGGAGAGCCAGAGCTACACAGAGAAGCCCTGTCTCTGGGCAGGGATTGGGGGTTTGGGGTGGGGGTGGAGTGATGGAATCAAGGACTTACAGAGTTTAGAACCACTTTCCACAACATTTCTGGAAACTTAGTCAAAATTAGGGAAAACCAATCTACCCTTGGCTTTCTCAATGCAGGGAAGAATGTGAGGCGGTTTGTTCTCTTCATGAGGCGCACATGAGTGCATTTATTTTTAGCTCTGTGTGGATAACCAGTGGAGTTCGTGATGGCTAGAATATTCAGGCTAAGTTCCAGGTCCATTACTCAAAACGCATATGAGTATCTGGATGAAGCAAGGCAGCTGTGGATATAGAAATACGCCGTGTTGCTGTGAGGTGCCGTGTTGCTGTGAGGTCCCACCACTGCTCAGCTGCATGCTGTGAGGGGTCCCACCTCCGCTCAGCTGCATGCTGTGAGGGGTCCCACCACGGCTCAGCTGCATGAGCTCTCTTGATTATTTAGGTGCTTGAGCAGACTAACTGCAGAGCACAATGCCAGGATGCCATAGTTTTATTCTCTCTCCCTCCCTCTCTTTTCCCTTTTCTCCCTCCCTCCTTCCTTGTTAGTACCAGGATATTTCAAACCTGGGCGCTAACAATGTGACCCATGACCTGTGTTCCAAGCCAACGACCCTCATATCCCAGAACCCACTTGGCTCACCTCCCACTCTTACTTATGTTACATCACTTTCCATATAAATTAGGAGATCACTCTCTCCTCTCCTCTCCTCTCCTCTCCTCTCCTCTCCTCTCCTCTCCTCTCCCCTTCCACTTGCCCTGCTGCTGCCCCTTTTGTCTTTTCCTCACAATAAACCTCTCTCACATGGAACTGCCTTGGCCTGGGTTGCTGTATGGGTATATCCGCCTTATATTATTATTATTATTAATACATCACTCTTTCCTTCCCTCCCTCCCTTTCTAAACTTTCCCTCTCTTCCTCCCTTTTCCCTCTCTCCCTCCTTCCCTCCCTCCCTCCATCCTTTCCTTTCTTCCTCCCTCCCTCCCTCTTTTCCTCCCTTCTTTCCTCTCTCTCTCCCTACCACCCTTTTTTTATTTCTAACCTTCCTTCTCCTTTCCTCTCTTTCCTCTCCCACAACCCCCTAAAAGGGAACCTTGATGGTAAGCACATCTCCTGTCCCAACAATAAGACACACTGTGTCAAAGGAGGTAGATAGCATTTCGGAAGATGACTTCTGACATTGTCTTGTGGCCCTCACACACACACACACACACACACACACACACACACACACATGTTCACAAATATACACATGCACACCCATACATAAACTAATTAAAATAAACAAAGCAGAGAGGGAGAGAGGGAAGGGTGAGGGAAAATGCATAAACACAGTCAGTGCAGCCCATCACGTGCATGCCTATATGATATAGGCATGCTGTATACACGCATGCCTATATGATAGAAGCTGTGGCAGGCTTACAGGCCTGGAAGTTGCTTGAGGCGAGTGAAAGGTGAAGAGTGATTGTGAAGGCCCAGGGAGTCACTATGGAACAGCTATAGACTTTGTATACACCACACACTTAGCTTACATGTAATTTAAAATGTTCTTGCTGATCATGGTGGCATAATGCAAATCTCTGTGAGTTCAAGGCCAGCCTGGTCTACACAGTGAGTTCCAGGACAGCCAGGTTACAATGAGACCTTGTCTCATTTTTTTCTTCTTTCTTTAATAATAAATTCACATAAATTAACTTTTACTGTTTTACTTTATAAACTTGAAAAGATTTTAAGTGTTTGTGTGTACCATAAACAATTAGCTTAAATTCCAAACATGTTACAGAGCTATTAAAAAATATTTTATTTACTTCTATCCTTACTCTACAATGCTTTTCTATTTGATTATTATTATTATTATTATTATTATTATTATTATTATTTTAATCTTCTTGCTTTAAAAACAGCCAAATGTGGTAGTGCATACCTGTTTATTCCAGTGGAAGAATTACAGCAAGTTCAGTGCCAGCCTTGGGCTACATCGTATGCTTCAGTCCAGCCAGAGGCACATAGGAGTCCCTATTTCAAAAACAAAACAAAGAAGCAATGATTATAACCTAAAACTATACTCAATTTAGCCTTGAGAGTCAGGATTGTCCACATCACTGTGTCCCATCTCCACCTCCACACCTTGTCATGCTGAGAGATCTTCAGGGCAATGACATGCATAGAGCTGTCATCTTTTGTCATAACAATTTCATCTTGGAGAATTCCTCCTGAAGGACCTGCCTGAAGCTGTTAGCATGTATACATACATACATACATACATACATACATACATACAGTAAGCATGTATGTATAGATATATACATACATACATACATACAGTAAGCATGTATGTGTGTATGTATGTATATATCTATACATACATATATATTTACATATGTATATATATACGTGTATGTATGCATGTATTTATGCATACATGTATGTATGTACATATACAAATATCCATACATTACACACACATACACACACATATATGAGTATACTCTAGAATAATGGCAAGCTCTAGAGGAAGTAAATATGTAAGCCAAGAGCACAGCATTGATCATCATTATCAAGCATTAGGCCCTGTACATAATGGTGTGAGCTGTACTCTCATAGTCCTAGCCATGTGGTAGGTGTGCTTGCATCAAAAGTACATGATGGTCTATGCTAGACATGACAGAAGCTACAGTAGCTTCTGGTGACAGGAACTGCTCAATACTGTCATTATCTTATGGAAATAGTCTTTTCATGTGATTTTCCAGTTTGCTCTCTGGCCCATGCTTTCTTATGCAGCCCAGGCCTACTTGCCTAGGGATAGTGCTGCCCACAGTGGGCTTGGTCCTCTCATATTCATCATTAATCAGGACAATCTCTTACAGACCCATTACCATGGGTCAATCTGAAATGAGCAATTTCAGTTAAGGTTCCCTCTTTTCTGGTGACTTTCCTGGTCACTGCAGGTTGTGCCAAGTTGATGATAAAGACCAACCCCCACACTAAGGACAGCTGAGAGTTTATGTATGATTGGAGTAAAGGCCACAGTTTCATAAATAGACTGGGGCAGGTTCTGTTTATCAGTACACTATGAGTACAGTTAATGGTGGTATTCTTCAATGGTCAGTAGCTTCCCATAAATTTGAAGACAAAACTGACCTCAATTTTCCCTTACTTTGCATAGAAGGGGATTTCACAAGTATTTAAATGAAGTTAAAAATAGAGATGTAGTTGAAGAAAACAAAACACAATAGACGTCCTTACAGAAGAATCACAGAGGTGGCCCTTTATGCCCTTTGTGTGTGAAGATGTGGGTCCTCACTGAGAACCACTGTCTACATAGTCAGTGCCCTTTGCAGGTCATGTATTTTGTCTGTCATATGATCAACCGTGTAGTGGCTTTGAATCCTGCATGCTATTGCAAAATAAGGAAGTCGGTGCTGTCTTAGCTGTAGCTACCGTTTCCAGGGGAAGGGAGATATGTTTGCTATTTCCTGGCCAATGCTATCAATGTACTTTATAATAATTGAATCTATTTTTAAATTAACCTCTAAGTACACAAAAAACAGTGTAAAATGCTGACAAGACAACATCTCATGGGAAGAGACAAGTGGCTCTCTGACGCTTGCTGAGCCTAAACAAACTGGGGAGTTGGAGATACTGTTTTTAAAAAAAGTAGGCAGAGATAGAGAGGAAGATACCTGAAAACTCCTCCAGATTCCCCATGTACATGCATGATATACATATGTGCATATCACACCATCTCTCTCTCACACGTGGACACAGAAGGGGGGGTGAGAGAGAGAGAAGGAGAGAGGGAGGGAGAGGGAGAGAGAGAGAGCAATGAAAAACCTTTCTACCATCATCATAGATCAGCCATTGAGCAGACTTCCAATATGCACCAGGCACAGAGGATGCATGAGAGGTCCAGACAGACATCCCTGCTCTCGTGGGCTTACCCACGTCATGAGTGTTTCAGAACTCATGACAATGAAACCTAAGGCATCAGCAGAAGTGCCCACACATGCCTTGACCGTAAAGACAGAGTTCTTCCATATCCTATACACTCATTAAGCAGTAAAACAGCTCATGAGAATCTTAGTGTGTGAGGAAACAGAAGGCAGCAAAAGCCTCCATTGAAAGCTTTTGATTAAAATGTCTTCCTTCAAGAGTTTACTTGGAATAGAAGCAAAAACAAAGCTCAGACTATCCCATAGGCAAAGTTTGACTGGCTGCTTCAGCCTATTGGCAGGTGTGAGGAGATTTTCAAAAGACACTGTCCAACTTCATTCTCTGCTGGGCTAGGGAGGAACCGTCCATCTTCCCTCTGGCAAGAGCATGCTTGCCTGTAGAAGTTACCTCAGCTTCACAGGAGTTTCTAGTCTGATGGAGCTCCCTCTGTCCCTCTGAGTTCTGTGCTTGTGCCCACTCCACTGGCCTACCTCTCTCATACGGTCCCATACCAATGACACTTGGTTCTGCTCCCCACAGGTACTGGATACCACTGTGGCACTAAGAGTTTGACTCTGTGGAACACACGGACCCCAAAACCTTGATGTCAGAAGCCAAGGGTTCAGTGCCATGACCCGGAGTCCATTTTGTGTAAGTCCTGGGGTAAATGTGTATTTTTCCCCCCACTGAGGCTCCATGGCCTCAACTTTAAAAGAAAGATTTTCATAACCTTGTTCATGGCATTTTCGTAAGGATAGTAGCAAGTCATGCATGCTACAATCTAGGTCATGCAGCACCACACAAATTATGCATTGTACTTTGGCTAGTAATAAGAAACAGAGGGTCAGTGGCCTGCTGAAAGACTCCAGAACCTGGGAAGTAAGTCTGTGGCTTACTGGCTTCAACATTTGAATGCTGTGTGGGTTTCATTGCTTTTTCTGATCAGACCACAATAAGCTTTGGCTTTCCTGACTATTTCCAATCTCTGTTGCCCTTTGGAAATATCATTTTGCTTCCTGTTTAGTCTGTGTAGGATTTAGTTTGGTGCACAAGAAACAGCAAAGTAGCTGTAAGATGCCCCGCTTCCCTCCATGAATGTGGGAGTGCCAGCCTGGGGTGACTTCCTTCTCCCAGTTGGGGACTCTGGGTTGGAGGAAGTTCTGGCATAGCTGTCTTAAACCAGCTGAGCTGAAGGAGAACTACCTATACTTGTGGGTTACTTACTTTGTAGTCCCTGGACCTTGGAAGGTATGTCTGCTCTTCCTGTGATCTGTGGGCCAGTAAAAGATGATTAGGGTTCTGTTTGCTGTGTGGGTGTTGCTGATGCTAAGATTTCCTTCTTGACGGATGGCAGGCATGTGTGCCCAGGCTAATCATTTATTTGCTGGTTCATAAAGACACCCCCCACCCCCAAACACACAGAGCTTTGGAATCCAACTTTGGAGAACCTTTCTTCTACATTTGAGGCTTTAGTCTCTGTATTACATCATCAGTCTGACTTCTTCCCCATGGGAGGGGGCGAAGAAATACTACACTGGGAAGCTGGCTGAGTTTTCCTTTCTGCTATGTCCCTCCTCAAGGCTCCCAGCAGTTTCTCTAAGTATGTAGTTTAGATAATTGGACTAAACTGGCTCATCGGGTCTATACAAGCTCCTGCCTGTTTATTTGTGTACTTAGCTCCAGTGTTGCATGGGCCACTTTAATACCTTTCTTAAGACAAAAAATGTACAAATCATAGTTTCTGCCAGGCGAATGGTCTCATCCCCTTCCGTACGAATCTTTCTTTATGTGTGTGATCTTGCTTAGTCTTCAGAAAGCTTTGGAGTTTCCATCACTAGCTCCTCAAGCAGATCAGGTTAGCGAGAGAAGTAACGACCTTAAGGCCACATGTCAATCACAATCACTGGGATTCCCAAGAGCGACGATGGCACACGCCTTTAATCCCAGTTGGTACTTGGGACTCAGAGGCTGGCAGATCTCTGAGTTCCAGGATAGCCAGGGCTATGCAGAGAAACTGTCTCAACAGAACAACACAACAACAATAAAACATACACAAAACGGCTGGAATGGGGCCCAGGGTAGACTTGGGTACACAAGCAGATTTCACCCCAACTCTCACTTTGGCTCTTGGTCTTCAGGGACTCTTGGGCACAGCTCTGGGGGGTACTGTACAGAAGCTTCCAAGTAGCTCTTGTCAGCTTTTCTGTACAGTTAGAACATATGGTACAGGTGGCTCTAATTTTCCAAACCAACATGCTTCTAGAAGGCATGCCAGGGAGCAGATTGCCATGAAGCTCTCTGAGCGGCTGGCCAAGGCTGTTAGGATTATTGACAGTGCAAAGTTAAGTATAAAGCATCGGGTGATGTCAGATAGGTGCAGAGATCTGTGCTTGGACCCTTCTCAGTTCTCCTCACAGTGTGCAGCCAGCATCTGATCACACGAACACAAGCACACCTTTCTATAACTCATAAACTTACTGTCATTTGTATGGACCTTTTAAACTTGAGTAAATTGTGTGTGTGTGTGTGTGTGTGTGTGTGTGTGTGTGTGTGTGTGTGTGTGTGTGTGTGTATGCATAAACTGGTACGTGTGTGTGTGTGTGTGTGTGTACACATGCATATACAGGTACATGTGTGTATGTGTGTACATGAATACAGAGCTCAGAGATCAATGTCAAGTGTCATTCCTTCAGAGTCATGCATCTTCTATTTTGAGACAATGCTACTCACTATCCTGGAGTGGACAGATGAGGCAAGGCTACCAGGCCAGGAAACCCTAGGGATCCATCTGTCACTACCTTTCACATGGCTCTCATGCTTGAGCAGTAATGCTTTACTGCCTGAGCTTTCTCTCTGTCCAGTGTGTGCTTCTTCCTCAAGTTAGCTGTGCCCTCTCTCAGTAGATGTCAAGCTCTACAAAGGCAAAGAGTTTTCTCTGCCATCTGCTGCGGGGTCTCCGTACCCAGCTCTGGGTCAGGCACTGACCCTGGAACACAGCAAGGGTCTTCCAGATTTCAGATTGTCTTTTTTTTTCTAGAAAGCCACCCTGTGTCCTACCACTTGTATGACCCAAGTCCTCCATTGTCACCTCCTGTGAGAGTCTGATCATGGGGTGGCTCCGTTTGTGAGACCCTCCTTAACTGAGTTGTTTAAATCCACAGTCCTTACACCACCACAGACTCATCAGCTTTTAAACCTTTGTTGTTGCTGTTTTCATTAAAACCCTTTCAGAGCAGAAAGTGTGTGCGTGTGTATGTGTGTGTGTGTGTGTGTGTGTGTGTGTGTGTGTGTGTAATTTGTCTTCTTTCATTACAATGCATGCAAGCTTATGAGGGCTCTACTGCTATATTCTTAGCATTTGCTATAGTGTCTGAAATTAATATATACTCAGTAAATATAGGATGACTTAATGACTAATACTTACTTAATGAGTAATTAATTCCTTAAGTGACTGTGCTGATCACTCTTTGTGACTGTCCTCCTTCCAGCTCAGTGCATCCATCTGGAATCCCTAGCTTCCACCCTCCTCCCCTCCCCTCCCCCCATCTCCTCCTTTTTTCCTTCTCATGACAAGCTCAGCTTGGTTTCCAAAATCCAGTGTAGCCGAGCATGATCTCGAATTTCTAATCCTTCTGTTTTCATCTCTCAAGTGCTGAAATTAAAGGCATGGGCTACATCTATTGGTTTTATGTGATGCTGGGAATCAAACCCAGAGCCGCTTCCTCCTCCTCCTCCTCTTCCTCCTGCTCCTCATCCTCCTTTTTTTAGACCGGGTTTCACTGTGTGTCCTTGGCTGTCCTAAAACTCACTCTACACACCAGGCTGTCCTTAAACTCAGAGATCTATCCACCTGCCAAACCAATACAGTGTGCTGTGTTTTTCATTGCCAGCATCAGTGACCCAGAGGAAAGTATTGGTGGTATCCATCCTAAGACTCTCAGGAAGACACCAGCAATGGTTTGATCAGCCTATTCAGTGTGATTCATACCTTACCTCACAGAATCATGATCTGAACAAGATATTAAAAATATCTAGGCCAGCCTGATCTACAGAGTGAGTTCCAGGACAGTCAGGACTATACAGAATATAAATACATATATATAATATATTCGATAAAAAATCCAAAGCCAAATTGAACTTAAGAATTAAAAACTAGGAGAAAAATTGATGAAAGCCAAGACTTAGACTAAAAGGAAAACCATGAATATAGGATCGAATGAAAATGGCCCACCCTTAATGTAGTAACTTTTCTCCATAAAACATACTTGACCATCCAACTTCAATTCACAGAGACTTCTCTGTCCCAGGTGCCCCTTACTCTGTGCAGACTGCTCTTCCAAAAAGGAACAAAGGCCCAGCCTAGATCTGAACTGCCAAACAGCCTCCATGTGTCAACATGCCTCACCTGAGGAAAGTTTAGAAGGAAGGCCTTCCATGAGAGATAGGAGTGTCCGGTGCTCATTTGTCCAGGGAAAAGCCAAGATGCAGTATGTGGCTTGTGCCATACAGTAAATCTTCTAGTTTGAAGCTGCCTGTAGACCAAGATCACACAGTAGCATGAAGACATTGGCCCTTGGGAGTCTGAAGGGTTCAGTGCCAAGATGCTGCTGCTAGAAACAACATTTTAACAGTGAAAGAGGTCGTTTGACTTCCTTGTCAAGTACAGTTCCAATATGTGATTTGTCTTGGAGACTATTTCCCATTCAATCATTTAGTTCACTCAAGACCCAATGACATACATAGATACTGAAAAAAAAAAAATCTAATGATAATCTATCCTTGGCTGCAATTGACCTCTGGCTTTGGGAATGTGTTCTTTGTAGTTTCCTTTTTGTCTAAAACCTTTGGTCTTTGTGAGATGTGACAGAACTTAAAATGGAGACGTCTGGGATTTTTTTTTCAGCCATGAAGAATGAAATTATGTTGTTTACTGGAAAATTATAAAAGTAGAGATAATTGTATTAGCAAACTGAGCTAGTCCCGGAAAGACAAGAAAAACCACATGCTTTCTCTAATTCATGGTTCCCTGATTTCATATGAGTGCATAAAAATCATGACTGCATGTATGACATGAAGCTTGAAGCCAATCTGTCTGAGAGAAGAAAGGGATGAGCAGGAAGGGGGGAGGGGAGTAGAGGACAGGGGAATGCGTTCAAAGAACATTATAGCCTAGCAAGCAAAAGTCCTTATGTACTCCAGTGTGCAAACAAAGGGTAGAATTTCACTTGCAAATAGGCTATGGGAAGCCCAGAGCTTCAAGAGTGAAACAGAAGCATCTATTATTCGATTCTCACCCCAGCATCCTATGAAAATGCAAAATATCCCTGGGAAGTTAACGCTCACAGAGTAAGCAGAACTTCCCAGAGGACCCAAGCCCACTGATAATAGAAAACACTCAGTGTTCTAGTGTTTCTGAGTGTTGAAGCTTCAAGCCCAGCAGCAGCCTGGACACTTTTGGAGGGACACTGAACACATTTTTACTTTGAGCACACCTTTATATGTTTCTGCCAGTGAGTGTGTAAAAATTCACCTGGGATGTGATTGTAGATGTGATGTGTGTGTGTGTGTGTGTGTGTGTGTGTGTGTGTGTGTGCATGTGTCACTCCCTGCAGCAGTTATCTCTGCACCCATGCAAACTGAGCTATGCAGTAATATTGGAAGTGACCTCCTGATGACAAAATCCCACAGGCAGATGTCCCCTACTGAATAGAGTGTGCCACAGAAAGTTCCATGAGAAATGTAAATGAACCGATTTTGAAACAGTGTTCAGTGTGTGAGAGGTTTGTGGAGAAGAATGTTGCTTCATTATTAAAACCGGAACACGAGGGACCAACCAGCAGAAAGGAGTTTCAAGTTGAGAAGTTTGTCCCTTCTCCCAGATTGCAAAAGAGAGAGGTCAATGAACAGCAAAAGCAGTGAACAGCAAAAGCGGCTCATCCTAAGGCCAGCCAGAGATGGCCTGAGTGAGTTAGCAGAGCCACAGGGAGAAGCCTGTGGGAGTCCTTAGTAAACACACTTCGGGACCTCATGTACTATTACAGAAGTTGGCTGAGATCCATGGATCCCTTGACAGAGCTCACATTGATTTTTTTTAGCCCCTTGAGATGTCTCAATGAATAAAGACACTTGCTGCCAAGCCTGAGGATGTGAGTTCAATCCCCAAGACCCACATACCAGAAGGAGAGAACTGACTCTCGACAAGAACTGTCATCTCATCTCCACCATGGACACTGTGGTGCTCTTGATAAAGGAATGCATACAGATTTTAAAACGTTACAGACAAATCAATACAAAAACCTCTGACACCACAATTTTCTCCCAACCCTTTATTTTTTTTCCCCTAACGAATCTGTGTCTACAAAAGCTAAGTGTAAAAGCAAAAAAAAAAAAAAAAAAAAAAAAAAAATATTGAGCACTTGTCTTATACATTGTTTGGTATCTAGAATTTGCACACACCTCTACGATGGACCATGTTGCTTGTGAACCAGTGCCCGAGACTATTTAGATGGTAAATGAAAATGTAGATTTGAAAGTACCAATTTTTTCTTTACACAATGTCTTCACGAGAGCCCAGGAAATACCTCCCCCTATTAGGCTGTGAGAGATAATCTTTGTTTCTGCTTATATCTGTCTTACTTACTTTCTGTTGCTGTGATATGATACCAAGACCAAGGCAACTTATGAAAGGAAACATTTAATTTGGTCCTCAAGATTTCAGAGGGTGACAGTCCATGACTATCATGGGTGGGGAGCATGACAGCAAGCAGGCAGACACTGTGTTGGACCAGTAGCTGAGAACTCATACATTTTGAGATAAGAACCACAAGGCAGAGAAAGAAAGCAAGAGAGAGATAGACAGAGGCAGCAGCAACAGAGACAGAAAGACAAAAAAACAGAGAGACAGAGACAGAGAGGCAGGGAATGGCCCCCAGTGACATACCTCCTATCAAGGTCACACCTCCTAATCCTTCCCAAAGAGTTCCACCAACTGGACCAAGTATTAAAACATATGAACCAGTGGAGGTCATTTTTATTTAAACCACCACAACATCTTATCCTGGTGAGATCTTGTTTACATAAAGCAGTAGTCATGAGAGGAAGTAGCAGGGAGGAGGCACAGGGTGACTGAATTGGGGTAGGACATTTTAGTGTGCAGAGAACTATTATTTCTACATTGCATACTAATTTCAACACATCCTCTGCTGCCCCGCATCCTTCTGCAGGTTGTCCCAGTAGCCCTGTACCCTCCATGGTGATCCTCCCTTATCATCTGTGTCCTGGGGACACCTCAGTCACTAAGTATCTAAATGCAAACAGCTTCCACTCAGCTGCTGCCCAGAGGCAGAGCATATTTCACTATAGCTTCTCCTAGTTGGTATTCTCAAAGGACCAATTGCAGTAATCAAAAAAATTGACCACTGTTGAAGGCATCAGGGTTTAGAACCCAAAAAACATGTGAGAATTAAATATCATTCCTGGTAGACTACCATAGTAACTTACAGTGCAAATGGCTTCTGTGTCCCTGTAACATTTAAGATCAGTACTGAAGAAGCTAGTGTGGTCTACATAGCCTGTTCCTGGATAGCCAATGCTACATAGAGAAGACCCTGTCTCAACAAAACAACCAACAAACAAACAAGTATCAGTTCTCAAGTTTGTCAGAATTTTCATTGCTATGACAGATAGGAAGACATAGTGTTTTTGTTGTTGTTTTTGTTGTTGTTTTTGTTGTTGTTGTTTAAAGATTTCTTCATTTATTATATATAAGTACTCTGTAGCTGTCTTCAGACACACCAGAACAGGGCATCAGATCTCACTACAGATGGTTGTGAACCACCACGTGGTTGCTGGGATTTGAACTCAGGACCTCCAGAAGAGCATTCAGTCCTCTTGACCACTGAGCCATCTCTCCAGCCCCAAGACATAGTTTAAAGGAGGAAAGACTTATCTTGGCCCATGGTATCTGAGGTTTGAGCTCATCGTGTCAGAAGAGCATGTGGAGCAGAGCAGCTCACATCTGGGAGCCAGGAAGCAGGGCAAGAGATGGAGAGCATGTCTGTGGCGGTTGTCTTCTTCCTGCTTTAGGTCTATCAAGTCCTCAGCTTATTGGATACTGTTACCCACATTAAAGGTGGCTCTTCCCACCCCAGCTGCTGTCCCACATGCCAGTAGTCTCTGCAAACACCTTCTCAGGACTAATTCAGAGGAATCTTTAACTAATGTCCCAGGAACCTCCCAAGGTAATTAAACTGACAGTCCAGATTACTGATCACAAGTGCCTAGTTTGAAATCAGAGAGAGCCATGTCTCCGAGATCCTAGCATCTCTGCACTTCATGTTTTGTTTGCTGTGCCAATCGCCAACTGACAAAGTTTGCTCAGATGACTCATGGGAATCATTCAGTTCCCTGGCATCTCCTTGTGAGTGCCCAGCATGGGTAGTGTGAGGCAACTGAAAGCTGGATGTATAAAATGACTCTGAGCTCTGTTTTCTGTATATGGACTCCATTGCGATGTGGCTCGATTTTCTCTAAAGGGCTGCAAGTGTGTTTGGTGGGCTGGGAACTCACATATTCTCTCTCTCTCTCTCTCTCTCTCTCTGTCTCTCATCTCCACCTCCCTTTACCTTTTCTCTCTATTTGTGTGTGTGAGAGAGAGAGACAGCGAGACAGAGAGACAGAGAGACAGACAGAGAGAGAGAGACACAGAGAGAGAATATTGATAGCTATCTCATTTGGAAACTAGGAATCAAGAGAATTCTTCTAGGGGCTCAGGAGATAGCTTAGTCTTGTTATATTAGCAGGAGGACCTGTGTTCAACCCACAGAACCCGTGTGAAAGCCTAGATACATAATGTAATTATAATCCTGGCACTAGGGAAGGAGAGACAAGTAGATCTCCAGGGCTCCCTGGTCAGCCACAATAGACTAATCTTTCAGCCTCATATTTGAGTGAAAGACCCTGAATTTAAAAACCAGGTGGGGGGCTGGAGAGATGGCTCAGCGGTTAAGAGCACCCACTGCTCTTCTGGAGCTGAGTTCAATTCCCAGCAACCACATGGTGGCTCACAGCCATCTGTAATGGGCATCTGATGCCCTCTTCTGGTGTGTCTGAAGACAGTGACAGTGTACCAACATATATGAAATAAATATGGCCAGAGTGAGCAGGGCTGAAAAAACAAAACAAAATAAAACAAAACAAAACCAGGTGGGTAGCTCATGAAGAATGATACCTGAAGTTGATCTCCTCCACACATATGTATGGAAACATGAATACACATGTGAATATTCATATGTGTACATATAAAAGAGACATATGTATGCACAGTGAGTTTTCCTAGTAGATATTGTCCAAGTATTCATCTTGCAGCACAGTTGTTGGAGAATTTCCTTTATTCAGGCAGGCCTCAGTATTACTGCTTCTCTCCTGGTTTATTCCTTTAGTTGAAAAAACCACATGCATGGATATATCCCTTTTGTGAATCAGAAGAGATTGGTACAATTAGACCCATTTAAGAACTGACAAGACTGAAGGCCTGAGATCTTGGGACCAGATTAAATTCATGTACAGCTAATGTGCTACCAGCTGGAGGCCAGGTCACTTGAGGTCACCTCAGTGAGATTTCCACCAAACAGGAGGCCATCTGGTTTGTTAATTGGGGGCTTTGACGGTTTCTTCTCTTGTTTTTGTGTCTTGGGGGGCTGGGGAGGAAGAGGCGATGAGGTTTTGACCCACTGAGTAAGTCAGTTGGCCACTGAGAAACAAAGAAACAATTATACCTTCTCAGGTGTTAAGAGACAAACGTGAGTGAGCCACAGCAAGGGACAGTACAGACTGTCATTTCCAACTTCATTTGGCCCTTAAGCTGCAAGGTATTTTTTACAATGATGTCATCTCCTTGTGACGGTAAAGCTGACCATGCAGTGATACATTTGGATGACTCCCGGTGTTGTTACAGTGTCTCATTTCCCCTCGTGGTAGCCACAAAGTTACTGAAACAAAAGCATCCTTGCAGGTTTCGGGTACCTAGTTGGAATTTTCCTGGATGCCCAGCACTTCCTGGGAGCAATCTGACTGATTCAGAAATGTCAATAAAATAGGTGCTTTGGTTTAGGCATGTCTCCAAATTGCAAGACACTTTCCCTTTAACCCCGACAACTGGCAAGGACAGAAAGCTCTGAAAATATCATTCCATTAAGCTTGTTTGCAAAAAGCCTCACCACAAAAATGCTACTTGGACAGCTGTTTCAGACACACAGCTAAAATGAAGTTACTTAGGCCCCTTCATTTTATATTTTCCTTATGTGTGTGTGTGGTGGATTTGTGTGTGTGTGTGTGTGTGTGTGTGTGTGTGTGTGTGTGTGTGTGTACGCGCACATGCACTCTCACATGCGGGTGTGGAGGCCAAGGTCAAAGGTTGACTAAGGTTTCTTTTATGACTGTCCACCTTATTCATGAGTCTTTCTTAATTCAACCAAGGGTTTGCCATTTCTGTTAGACTGTTTGACCAATGAGCTCTAAGGTTATTCTTTGAGTGTGTGTACGATGTTCCACCTCTGGGTTTATGAGGAGATAGCTTGGTATGTAAAGTGCTTGCTCTTCAATATGAGGACTGCAGTTCAGAGGCTCCCCACCCCCACACCCACACCCACCCCCACCCCACCCCACCCCCACCCCCACCCCCACCCTCANGGAGCGGAAGGAGTCTACAACCCTCTAGGTGGAAGAATAACATGAACTAACTAGTTCCCCCTGCGCTCATGTCTCTAGCTGCATATATGGAAGAAGATGGCCTAGTTGGCCATCATTGGGAGGAGAGGCCCCTTGGTCATACAGACTCTATATGCCCCAGTACCGGGGAACGCCAGGGCCATTACGTGGGAGGGGGTGGATAGGGGAGCAGGGCGGGGATGCGGGAGGGTAAGGGAAAATTTCTGGATAACATGTGAAATGTAAATGAAGAAAATATCTAATAAAGAGAAAAAAATGAAAAACAAAACAAAACAAAACAAAACAAAAAAAACAACCAAACAATAAAAAAAAAAAGAATATAGAAAGAGCAGAAGAGAAAGATGAGTGTGAAATCCTGTCTCTTCTCCAGGAAATAAATACTGATTGTTGTAGGTAGCGTTGCTAGTTTCGTCTATAAGGATTTCTTGGATATCTGTCTGTTCTCTCAGCATTTAGACAGATACTTTGGATATATCTGTTGGCTGAGGGTTGGACTGGGCTGCCCTGGGGGGTTCTTGCTAGGGTTGAAGAATTTGGAAGCATTGCATATTCTTATAACCAAAGCACTGACTTGTGTCCTGTGCCTGTTCAGATGGGTCTGGTCCATGCCTCAGCTCTGAGTTCTCCTTAACTCAACTGAATTTCCTCCCTTCCCCTCCCCCTCTAATAACGCTGAGTTCATTTTTCCACAGCTGTTTGCTGTTCTTAGGGATTACACATTAATCCATCCTGAATAACCACCTCGAAGCAACTTACCTTTCTTAATAGCGCTCAGGCATTTAAGGAATTTTACAGGGCTGATGGTAACGCTGGCCTTGACTTATGCCGACAGCACACACTATTAACACACTTAAGCTTAATGCATCAGAAATGTCATAGTTCGAAAATGAAATCATATCTCCAAGCATATCTTGGTACAAGGCTGTGATTTTCATAATTAGTGGAAAGAGTCATCTCCCCTGGGGCTAGGGCATGGCAAGTTTGTGTATGAATAGCATCATCTGAACTTTGCTGGGTATTTGAAACAACCTTGGGTCTTTTGCCACGATGGGGAAAAGGTAAAGGGGCCAATTGAATAACATTATGAAAATGATTTTAAAAAACATCATTCAAATTATAGTTTATGGAATTGGAGTATAATAATTTGCCTGGGAACCGGTACAGACATGATCAGAAGTTGTTGCTAAGCTAGGCCAGCACATCAATGCAAGGATGCCAGGATGGTGTTACAAGTATACGTGGAACAGCACAGTTAAAATGTGGGGCGTTCATGGACCACAGACACTGATAATCTCACTGCTTCCTAGATCATTTATACTCTAAGTGAGTGGCTGGGTCATGGAAAGAAATGGGAAAGTGAAAGAGAATCTTGGATCTAACTTTTACTGTCTGGTAAATTGACTTTGGAAATGCAATGGAACCATTGGAGAAGCTATAAAACACTCATAGACTTGTAACTTTTGAAAATGAATGTAGAGTATTCTCTTTCTAGACATAGCAGGGTCTTCCAGAACAACTGGTCTTGGGGACAGAGAGGTCAGGAGCCGAAGAATCCCCACTCTGTGACTGAATTACAGAGTTTCCCAGGCAAGCTCCTCATGTCTTAGGGTTTCCCTTCACACTCTTAGGTCTTGGCAGCTACCACTTTGAGTTAGTGAGATGCTATTTGGAGTCTAACTAGATGGTTGCTTGACACTTTAGTCTGCTTGGGCTCTGATCAAAGCATGGTGGTTCAACAGATCCTTGCTTCTCACTGTTTTGGAAACTGGGATTGAGAAGGCAGTTTTGGATCAGAGTGATGGGACATACAGCATTCTGGTCCATAGGTAGCTGCCTTCTGTCTGTCCTTGCATGACCTTTTAGTATGTGCATATGGAAAGAGAGAAGAGAAAGTTTTCTATCTTAGTCTTACTTCTTTTCTTCCCTATCTCCTTCCCTTCCTCCATCTTCCCTCCCTCCTTCCTTCCTTCCTTCTTTCCTTTCCCCTCTCTCTCTCTTTCTCTCTTTCTTTCTTTCTTTCTTTCTTTCTTTCTTTCTTTCTTTCTTTCTTTCTCTCTCTCTCTCTTTCATTAGAACCGTAATATATAGTTTTTCATTGGGGGCAGGATATAATCAGATCATAAATTATAACAAATAAAAAATACTCAGTAAAAAGAAAGGACTGTTAGCTGGGAGGATAGCTGTTTTGACTAGCCAATCCATGAGCATGGCAGATCTTTCCATCTTCTGAGATCTTCAATTTCTTTCTTCAGAGACTTGAAGTTCTTGTCATACAGATCTTTCACTTCCTTCGTTACAGTCACACCAAGGTATTTTATATTATTTGTGACTATTGTGAAAGGTGTTGTTTCCCTAATTTCTTTTTCATCCTGTTTATCTTCCGTGTAGAGAAAGGCCACTGATTTGTTTGAGTTAATTTTATATCCAGCCACGGCACTGATTGTTTATCAGGTTTAGGAGTTCTCTGGTGGAATCTTTAGGGTCACTTATATATACTATCATATCATCTGCAAATAGTGGATATTTTGACTTCTTCCTTTCCAATTTGTATCCCCTTGATCTCCTTTTGTTGTCGAATTGCTCTGGCTAGGACTTCAAGTGCTATATTGAATAGGTAGGGAGAAAGTGGGCAGCCTTGTCTAGTCCCTGATTTTAGTGGGATTGCTTCCAGCTTCTCTTCATTTACTTTGATGTTGGCTACTGGTTTGTTGTATATTGCTTTTATTATGTTTACGTATGGGCCTTGAATTCCTGATCTTTCGAAGACTTTTATCATGAAAGGGTGTTGGATTTTGTCAAATGCTTTCTCAGCATCTAAGGAGATGATCATGTGATTTTTGTCTTTGAGTTTGTTTATATAGTGGATTACATTGATGGATTTCCATATATTAAACCATCCCTGCATCCCTGGGATGAAGCCTACTTGGTCATGATGGATGATCGTTTTGATGTGTTCTTGGATTTGGTTAGCAAGGATTTTATTGAGTATTTTTGCATCAATATTCATAAGGGATATTGGTCTAAAGTTCTCTTTCTTTGTTGGATCTTTGTGTGGTTTATATATCAGAGTAATTGTGGCTTCGTAGAACGAGTTGGGTAGAGTACCTTCTGTTTCTATTTTGTGTAATAGCTAGAGGAGAGTTGGAATTAGGTCTTCTTTGAAGGTCTGATAGAACTCTGCACTAAAGCCATCTGGTCTTGGGCTTTTTTTCCTTGGGAAACTATTAATGACTACTTCTATTTCTTTAGGGGAAATGGGACTGTTAAGATTGTTAATCTAATCCTGATTTAACTTTTGTACCTGGTATCTGTCTAGGAAGTTGTCCATTTCATCAAGGTATTCCAGTTTTGTTGAGGATCTGATGATGTTTTGGATTTCCTCAGGATCAGTTGTTATGTCTCCTTTTTCATTTCTGATTTTGTTTATTCGGATACTGTCTCTCTGCCCTCTAGTTAGTTGGTCTAAGGGTTTATCTATCTTGTTGATTTTCTCAAAGAACCAGCTCCTGGTTTGGTTGATTCTTTCAATAGTTCTTTTTGTTTCCACTTGGTTGATTTCAGCTCTGATTTGATTATTTCCTGCCCTCTACTCCTCTTGGGTGAATTTGCTTCCTTTTGTTCTAGATTTTCTAGGTGTGCTCTCAGACTGCTAGTATATGCTCTCTGTAGTTTCTTTTTGGAGGCACTCAGGGCTATGAGTTTTCCTCTTAGGACTGCTTTCATTGTGTCCCATAAGTTTGGGTACGTTGTGGCTTCATTTTCATTAAACTCTAAAAAGTCTTTAATTCCTTTCTTTATTTCTTCCTTGACCAAGTTATAATTGAGTAGAGTGTTGTTCAGTTTCCACGTGAATGTTGGCTTACTATTATTTCTGCTGTTATTGAAGATCAGCCTTAGTCCATGGTGATCTGATATGAACACAGTAGAGCATGTGTCCTTATTACAAGTTGGAGTATCTTCTGGGTATATACCCAGGAGTGGTATTGCTGGGTCCTCAGGTAGTAGTATGTCTAAATTTTCTGAGGAGCCACCAACCTGATTTCCAGAGTGGTTGTACCAACTTGCATTCCCACCAGCAATGGAGGAATGTTTCTCTTTCTCCACATCCTCGCCAGCATCTTCTGTCAACTGAGTTTTGATCTTAGCCATTTTGACTGGTGTGAGGTAGAATCTCAGGGTTGTTTTGATTTGCATTTCCCTGATGACTAAGGATATTGAACATTTATTTAGGTGCTTCTCAGCCATTCGGTATTCCTCAGTTGAGAATTCTGAGTGACCTTGCATTTGAAGCATAGATGTTCAGAATTGAGAGTTCTTCTTGGTAGATTTTTCCTTTGATGAGTATGAAGTGTCCTTCTGTATCTTTTTTTATGACTTTTGGTTGAACATCAATTTTATCTGATATTAGAATGGCTACTCCAGCTTGTTTCTTGGGACTATTTGCTTGGAAAATTGTTTTCTAGCCCATTACTTTGAGTGTTTGTCTTTCACACTGAGGTGTGTTTCTTGCATGCAGCAAAATGCTGGGTCCTGTTTACGTATCCAGTCTGTTAGTCTGTGTCTTTTTATTGGGGAGTTGAGTATATTGATCTTAAGAGAAGTTAAGGAATAGTGATTGTGGCTCCCTGTTATTATTGATGTTATTTTTATGTTTGTGTGGCTATCTTCTATTGTGTTTGTTGAAAGAAGATCATTTTCTTGCTTTTTCTAGGGTGTAGTTTCCCTCCTTGTGTTGGCATTTTCCCGTTATTATCCTTTGAAGGGCTGGATTTGTGGAAAGATAATTGTGTAAATTTTGTTTTGTCATGGAATACCTTGGTTTCTCCATCTAAGGTAATTGAGAGTTTTGCTGGGTATAGTAGCCTGGGCTGGCATTTGTGTTTTCTTAGGATCTGTATGAGATCTCCCCAGGATCTTCTAGCTTTCATAGTCTCTGGTGAGAAGTCTGGTGTAATTCTGATAGGTTTTCTTTTGCATGTCACTTGACCTTTTTCCCTTACTGCTTTTAATATTATTTCTTTGTTTAGTGCATTTGGTGTTTTGATTATTATGTGATGGGAGGTATTTCTTTTCTGGTCCAGTCTATTTGGAGTTCTGTGGTTCATGCGCAGCTCTTTCTTTAGGTTTGGGAAGTTTTCTTCTATAATTTTATTGAAGATTTTGAGTGGTCCTTTAAATTGGTTTGATCTTCTCATTGTGTCTTGGATTTCCTCATTGTTTTGTGTTAGGAGCTTTTTGCATTTTGCATTTTCTTTGACTGTTGTGTCAATGTTTTCTATGGTATCTTCTGCACCTGAGATTCTCTCTTCTGTCTCTTGTATTCTGTTGGTGATGCTTGCATCTATGACATCTATATCTGTTTCCTAGGTTTTCTATCTCCAGTGTTGGTGTTGTCTCCCTTTGTGATTTCTTTGTTTCTATTTTCATTTTTAGATCCTTGATGATGTTTTTGTTTTTGTTTTTGTTTTTGTTTTTGTTTTTTGAGACAGGGTTTCTCTGTATATATAGCCCTGGCTGTCCTGGAACTCACTTTGTAGGTCAGGCTGGCCTTGAACTCAGAAATCTGTCTGCCTCTGCCTCCTGAGTGCTGGGATTAAAGGCGTGCGCCACCACGCCCGGCGCTTGATGATTTTGTTCAGTTCCTTCACCTATTTAGTTGTGTTTTCCTGTAATTCTTTAAGAGATTTTTGTGTTTCCTCTTTAAGGAAGATCTCTGATTTTAAATCAGAGTCTTGCTTTTCTGGTGTGTTAGGGTAACCATGGTTCACTGTGGTGGGAAAACTGGGTTCTGATGATGCCAAGTAGTCTTAATTTCTGTTGTTTATGTTCTTGAGCTTGCCTTTTACCACCTAGTTATCTCTGATGTTATCTGGTCTTGCTTTCTATGACTTTGACTTGTCCCACCTGCAAGCCTTATGTCAGTACTCCTGGGAGACCAGTTCTCTCTGGGGGGCAATTTGGCTATGGAGAGCTGTGGTACATGGTTAGCACTTGGGTACAGACAGAGACCAGAAGGATCCTGTCCCCAGCTGTTCCTTGGTTCCTGTATCCTGATAGCTCTGTAAGTGTCCCTCTTGGGCCAGGAATTTGAAGAGAAGTAATGGTCTTACCTGTGCTCACAGGTGTGGAGGCACTCCTGTGAGACCAATTCTCTCCTAGCTGTATTTGTGTATGTAACTTTGTGTCACAGGATCATCTTGGGGCACAGAGATTGGAAGACTTCTGTCCCAGGTAGCCCCTTGGTTCCTGTGTCCTGAGGCTTCCAAGCGGGTTCCTCTGAGCAGCAGTGGTGGTCCTACCTTCACTCACAGTCTTGTCCGAATTCCTGGGAGGCTCATTCCTTCCCAGTGCTATTTAGGTACGGACCCCTGTGGCAGAGGATCTGCTACAGGCAGAGATGCAATTTTTTATTTTTTATATACAGCCCAGGATCATCTGCCTAGGAAATGGTGCTGCCCACAGTGGACTGAGCTCTTCTACATCAATTAACAAGGAAGACAACCTCCTACAGACATACCCACAGACCAATCTAATCTGAGTAGTCCCTCAATTGAAACTACCTTTTCAGGTAACTAAGCTGTGTTAAATTGACAGTTAAAAGTAACTAAGGGTTCTTCAAGAATCTGCTCATTTCTCCCTAATAACTAATAGTAAGTTAAAAATAATAAACATTTCTAACTAACGTTTGGATAGTTGTCACCCTTTGCAGGAGTCACTGTAATTGCATCTCAACTAGGTTCCTGCCTTCCAGATTTGCATTTCTTCTGTCCCTGAATCATGTTGTAGAATATTAGCATTTCCCATTAGTGTTGTGAATGCAGAATCTAGGAAGCACTCTGATGTTTGTGCTGGAATTGAAACCCTGACTAAGACAAATTGGTACCAGCATAGTGGGATATTCCTGTGACAACCTGATCATGTTTGGGGGAGGACTGTGGAAGGACTTTGTAACTTTAGGCCAGAAGATCCATTCGGTGTTAAGAGATCTGTGAGATGTTGTGTAGGAGCTTGGAAGATAATGTTGAGAACAGTGCAGAAAAATGGGGGCCTGGCTTGTGAAATTTCAGAGGGAAGATTAAGGACTCTTTTCAGAGCCATTTCTATTTTGGATTGTGAAGATTCTGTGGTTCTGGTTAGCTGGGGCTGAAGAATCAGCTGTGATTAACAAGATACCAGAACTACTAAAGAGAAAACTTTTCCTTACTGGGACTATTGATGCTGGTTAGCTGGAGCTAAGAAATTAGCAGTGAAGTTGGCGTGGTGGAGCACGCCTTTAATCCCAGCACTCAGAAGGCAGAGGCAGGCAGATTTCTGAGTTCGAGGCCAGCCTGGTCTATTAGTAATGTGTAAGAGTTACCCAGGTGGTACTGGTTTTGAAGGCATGAAGGGGTCATGCAGAGCAGGTGAGGCTCGGCACTGTGAGAGGCCATGCAAGGCCATTGGTGAAGATACAGCCTCAGTTGCAATTGATAGCCCAGGACTTAAAGGGTCATGCAGTGTTTTGGAGATGCCAGTACCATGAGCTGACCACCAAGACAGCAGCAGCAGTGAATACAGACATCTGGAGCCTAGAGGACTACAAAGGACAGGACTGGAGAAGTAACCCAAGCCCTTGGAGGAGCCCAGAAGATCATGAGTTGGATCCCAGACATTGGACAGTTGGAGTTTAATTTTTGCTTTTGATTGTGACTGTGCCCTGATATTTTTCCCTCTTGAAGGAATAAAATATTTTAGTGGAGCCCAAAGTTAAGAGACTTTGAATTTTTAAAAGACTTTAAACTTTAAAAGATATTGGATATTTTAAATGGATTGATCTTTTAATGTGTAAAGACTGTGGGACATTTAAAGTTATTTAGATCTTGGGGATGAATAAGAACTAAGGGTTGAGGCTTACTAGTGATGTGCTTCTGTGTCAAGTTGACAAGAGGTCAATTGTACTTGCCAGTTTTGTGTCAACTTGACACAGGTTGAAGTTATCACAGAGAAAGGAGCTTCAGTTGGGGAAATGCCTCCACGAGATCCAGCTGTAAGGCATTTTCTCAATTAGTGATCAAGGTGGGGGAGGTCTCCTTATAGGTGGTCCCATCTCTGGGCTGGTAGTCTTGGTTATATAAGAGAGCAGGCTGAACAAGACAGGGGAAGCAAGCCAGTAAAGAACATCCCTCCATGGCTTTTGCATCAGTTCCTATTTCCTGACCTGCTTGAGTTCCAGTTCTGACTTCCTTTGGTGATGAACAGCAATGTGGAAGAATAAGCTGAATAAACCCTTTCCTCCCCAACTTGCTCCTTGGTCATGATGTTTGTACAGGCATAGAAACCCTGACTAAGACACACTGTGTCTACTCTACCCTTTATATTTCAGTTAATGGGATCTCTATAGCTAAGTTGTATCATGTTTCTAACAGTTAATAGCTCTTCTTGTTGCTGTAAGGCTCAACTAAAATTCCTAAGCACAGTATGAGGCACTCACCTTATCAGATTTAATTTATATCAAGTGCACCAGGCTGTGGTGGGAACTTAGTCTCTCAGTTTCTTTTACTGGTCTCTTAGTATACCACCACTTTAGCTTAGAGAAGTGAGCTTATGAAATTCTACATCAGAGAAGCAGCTCTTCGAAACATATGGAGGGGAACAGAGAAGGATAATAATAATAATTAAAAAAAAAACTCCTAGTCACAGTAAAGATTATGAGGAGAAAAAGAAAGAAGATGTCTGTTAGAAAGGGAAGGAGAGACAGGAGTCAGTTCCCAGTCCCTAGAAGAGTACAATTATGTTTAGCCAGATAGTAACACTGAGGTCCAGAGGGAGAAAGCTAATACCACATCCTTTCCTGGGACTAGCCTCAGAGATAATAGCAAGAAAATTTTCCTGAAGTTTATCTTCAGTGTAGGAAAAAATCAGTGTCACCCACAGGGAGAACTGAGGCACAGCGAGGATACAACAGCAGAGAAAACATCCAGGAGAAGCCATAGTGAGGTAAAGTCAGCTGTGGAGACCTTCTGGTCTTAACCAAGCCCAAGGGACCAGATCATATGACCCACCAACAGCTGACATGGCAGGGGACTCTGGATCCACACTTTGAGATCTGAGAGCATGTGTCTTCCCTTGACAGCAGATACATCAATCACATCCCTTCCTCCCACACACCAGGACCTCTCCAAAAAAGCAGCAGAGGAGGGGAAGCTTCCTCGGAGGCCCAGCTGTTTTTCCAAAGGAGAGGTGGCACTCCTCAAATCCTCTTCTTCAGTGATTAGACTGTATTATGCTTTGAACAGACTTCAACATTAACTTCATGTGTTTTTCCTATTAGTGAGCAGTTGGAAACTTAGGGAAAAGACCAAAATCAAGAAATAACAAATGTCGACAAGTCCCTTCTGGTCGCCCCCAGCACTGGTTCACCTTGGGCTCAGAGTCCGTGGACACCCTCACAGTCCCTAGAGAACTCTCCACACAGTCTTACGATCACTGGTGAGTGGAACACAACATCTGCACCAATCCAATCATGTGGGACATGAGAGAGCAGTAGGGAAGAAGAAAACCAGCCTGACCAGGAGCACAAGTCGATTCCAGCACTGGGTCATCTAGGGCGCAGAGTCAGGAGACACCCCTCACAGTCCCCAGAGGACTTTCCACGTGATCTTACGATCACTGGTGAGTGGAACACAACATCTGTTCCAATCCAATTGTGACTGGCCTGTGACAGCAGGAACAAGGACACCAGAGCCTTCCTAACCAGAGACTCAGATTCCTTTTAATCAGTTCTGGTTTACCTTGGATTTGAACAGACCAGACAGCATCATGGTCTTCAAAGGAGACACCACTTCCAGGCACTGTAACATGCCTAGGATCTTAGGACAACATGATCCCAGGATAACAGGATCTGGGTCACACGAGTATTTCAGGGTCTCAGAAGAAGCTTGACTGCCAAAACCTCTGATACACCCAGAATCTCAGGTTCAAAGGAGCCCACAGTCAAAAGATCACAGAGAAAGCTGGACTCTGAAGAGTCGTGAATCAACTGGGATTATAGGAAGGACAGGCTCCAATCAGATATATTGAAGGCAGCAAGCACTTGAGATAATCAGATGGCAGGAGGCAAACATAAGAACAGAAGCAACAAGGTTACTTGGCATCATGAGAACCAAACTCTCCCACCCTAGCAAGTCCTGTATATAGCATCACTCTAGAAAAGCAAGACATGGATCTAAAGTCACTGCTCATGATGATGATGGAGGAATTTAAGAAGGACATACAGGAAAACACAGGTAAACAGCTAGAACCATTTAAAGAGGAAACACAAAAATCTCTTAGAGAATTACAGGAAAACACTACTAAACAGAGGATGGAATTGAACAAAATCATCCAGGATCTAAAAATGAAAGTATAAACAATAAAGAAAACCCAAAGGGAGACAACTCTGGAGATAGAAAACCTAGGAAAGAAATCTGGAACAATAGATGTGTGCATCAGCAACAGAATACAAGAGATGGAAGAAAGAATCTCAGGTGCAGAAGATTCCATAGAGAACATGGGCACAACAATCAAAGAAAATGCAAAAAGATCCTAACTCAGGAAATCCAGGACACAGTGAGAAGAACAAGCATGAACATACAAGAAGCCTACAAAACTCCAAATAGACTAGACCAGAAACGAAATTCCTCCTGACACATAATAATCAGAACAACAAATGCACTAAGTAAAGACAGAATATTAAAAGCAGTAAGGGGAAAAGGTCAAGTAACATATAATGGCAGGCCTATTAGAATTACACCAGACTTCTCATCAGAGACTATGAAAGCCAGAAGATCCTGGACAGATGTTATACAGACCCTAAGAGAACACAAATGCCAACCCAGGCTATTATACCCAGCTAAACTCTTAATTACCATAGATGGAGAAACCAAAGTATTCCATGACAAAACCAAATTCACACAATATCTTGCCACAAATCCAGCCCTTCAAAGGATAATAAAGGGAAAATACCAACACAAGGATGGAAACTACACCCTAGAAAAAGCAAGAATAATCCTTCAACAAATCTAAAAGAAGATAGCCACAAGAACAGAATCCCAGCTCTAACAATAAAAATCACAGGAAGAAACAATTACTCTTCCTTAATATTTCTTAATATCAATGGACTCAATTCCTCAATAAAAAGACGTAGACTGATCATGTCTCCCTGGTCCCACTGAGCAGAGTAGATCAGAGACTGCTGAGGGTGAGCCAGCGGACTGCAGAAGCAACACAGCTTCTGAAACATGCAGAAGCGACACAGCTTCTAGGACAGATCCCCATTTCAGGCTCCAGAATCCAGACACCTTCCCCACCAGAGGAGAGCTGACAACCCAGGAAGGCTCTGACTCCCCAGAGCAGATGAGGGAGCCCTCTTGTCACCCGGTCCCACTGAGACCAGTATGGAGAGGAGAGAGTTTGGACCGCAGAAATGACACAGCTTCTGAAAAAGGCAGAAGTGACACAGCTTCTGAGACAGGACCTATTTTGGGCTGAAGACATCTGGACTCCTTCCCCGCCAGAGGAGAGGTGACCACCTGGAAGGGCACTGACCTCCAGAGCATGTGAGGGAACCATCTTGTGTTTTGAGTCCCTTGGAGACCAGTCTGTGCAGGTGAGTGCAGAGACTGCAGACACAACATATCTTTTTGGACAGGCCCTGTTTCAGGGCTTCATCTTCAGCAAGGAGGCAGGTCTGAACACCAGAACGCTGTGCACCTTCCCTGCAAGAGCTTGCCTGAAGAGAGTACTCTGACCACTGAGACTCAGAAAAGAGCTGGACTCACAGGACAGCTGACAGAGGCTAACAGAATCACAGGAGGAACAGGCTCCAGCCAGAGACAACTATAACAACTAACACCAGAGATTAACAAATGGCAAAGGCAAACGTAAGAATATTACCAAAAGAAACTAAGACTGCTCACCATCATCAGAACCCAGCACTCCCACCTCAGCCAGTCCTGGTTACCCCAAAACACACTAAAAGCAAGATTCTAATTAAATATCATATCTCATGATGCTACTAGAGGACCTTAAGAAGAGCATTAATAACTCACTTGAAGAAATATAGGAGAACACTGCTAAACAATTAGAAGCCCTTAAAGAATCACAGGAATACACAGCTAAACAGGTAGAAGTCCTTAAAGAGGAAATACAAAAATCCTTTAAAGAATTATAGGAAAACACAAACAAACAGGTGATGGAATTTAACAAAACCATCCAAGACCTAAAAAGGGAAGTAGAAACAAAAAGAGAAAAACCAAAGTGAGACAAATCTGGAGATAGAAAACCTAGGAAAGAAATCAGTAATCATAGATGTGAGAATCAGCAACGGAATACAAGAGATGGAAGAGAGAATCTCAGGTGCAGAAGATTCCATAGAGAACATGGGCACAACAATCAAAGAAAATGCAAAATGCAAAAAGTTCCTAACTCAAAACATCCACGAAATCCAGGACACAATGAGAAGACCAAACCTATGGATAACAGGGGTAGATAAAAATGAAGATTTTGAAATTAAAGGGCCAGCAATTATCTTCAACAAAATTATAGAAGAAAAATTCCCAAATCTAAAGAAAGAAATGATGCTCATGAACATACAAGAAGCCTACAGAACTCCAAATAGACTAGACCAGAAAAGAAATTCCTCCTGACACATAATAATCAGAACAACAAATGCACTAAGTAAAGACAGAGTATTGAAAGCAGTAAGGGGAAAAGGTCAAGTAACATATAAAGGTAGGCCTATTAGAATTACACCAGACTTCTCACCAGAAACTATAAAGGCTGGGAGATCCTGGACAGATGTTATACAAACACAAAGAGACCACAAATGCAAGCCCAGGCTACTATATCCAGCAAAACTCTCAATTTCCATAGATGGAGAAAGCAAAGGGTTCCATGACAAAACCAAATTCACACAATAGCTTTCCACGAATCCAGCCCTTCAAAGGATAATAAAGGGAAAATACCAACACAAGGTCAGAAACTACACCCTAGAAAAAGCAAGAAAGTAATCCTTCAACAAACCTAAAAGAAGACAGCCACAAGAACAGAATCCCAACTCTAACAGCAAAAATAACAGGAAGCAACAATTACTTTAATTTCTCTTAACATCAATGGACTCAATTCCCCAATAAAAAGACATAGACTAATAGACGGGCTACACAAACAGGATCCAACATTTTGCTGCTTACAGGAAACACACCTCAGGGAAAAAGACACTACCTCAGAGTGAAAGGCAGGAAAACAATTTTCCAAGCAAATGGTCTGAAGAAACAAGCTGGAATAGCCATTCTAATATCGAATAAAATTGACTTTAAACCCAACGTTATCAAAAAAGACAAGGAGGGGCACTTCATACTCATCAAAGGTAAAATCTTCCAAGATGAACTCTCAATTCGGAATATCTATGCTCAATGCAAGAGCAGCCACATTCATTAAAGAAACTGTAGTAAATCTCAAAGCACACATTGCACCACACACAATAATAGTGGTAGACTTCAACACCCCACTCTCACCATTGGACAGATTCTGGAAACAGAAACTAAACAGAGACATATGGAAACAACAGAAGTTATGAATGAAATGGATTTAATAGATATCTACAGAACATTTTATCCTAAAACAAAAGGAAATACCTTCTACTCAGCACCTCATGGTACCTTCTCCAAAATTGACCATATAATCGGTCACAAAACAGGTCTCAACAGATACAAAAAATATTGAAATTATCCCATGCATCCTATCAGATCACCATGGACTAAGGCTGTATATTACTTTTATCATATTTAGGTATGGGCCTATTGAATAACAGCATAAATTTAAAAAAACAGAATTCACATGGAAACTGAACAACATTCTACTCAATGATACCTGGGTCAAGTAAGATATAAATAAAGAATTAAAGACTTTTTAGACTTTAATGAAAATGAAGCCACAACATACCCAAACTTATGGGACACAATGAAGCACTCCTAAGAGGAAAACACATAGCCCTGAGTGTCTCCAAAGAGAAACTAGAGAGAGCATACACTAGTAGCCTTACAGCACACCTAGAAGCTCTAGAACTAAAGGAAGCAACTTCACCCATGAGGAATAGAAGGCAGGAAATAATCAAACTCAGGGCTGAAATCAACCAAGTGGAAACAAAAAGAACTATTCAAAGAATCAACGAAATCAGGAGCTGGTTCTTTGAGAAAATCAACAAGATAGATAAACCCTTAACCAGACTAACTAGAGGGCACAGGGACAGTATCCTAATTAACAAAATCAGAAATGAAAAAGGAGACATAACAACAGATACTGAGGAAATTCAAAACATCATCAACTCCTACTCCAAAAGGCTATACTCAACAAAACTGGAAAACCTGGATGAAATGGACAACTTCCTAGACAAATACGAGGTACCAAAGTTAAATCAGGATCAGATTAACAATTTAAACAGTCCCATTTTCTCTAAAGAAACAGAAACAGCCATTAGCCAATAGTCTCTCACCCAAAAAAAGCCCAGGACCATATGGGTTTAATGCAGAGTTCTATCAGACCTTCAAAGAAGACCTAATTTCAACTCTCCTCAAACTATTCCACAAAATAGAAACAGAAGGTACTCTTCCCAATTTATTCTATGAAGCCACAATTACTCTGATACCTAAACCACACAAAGATCCAACAAAGAAAGAGAACTTCAGACCAATTTCTCTTATGAATATCAGTGCTAAAATACTCAATAAAATCCTCACAAAACAGGCTGGGCATGGTGGCACACGCCTTTAATCCCAGCACTTGGGAGGCAGAGGCAGGCAGATATCTGAGTTAGAGGCCAGCCTGGTCTTCAAAGTGAGATCCAGGACAGCCAGGGCTACACAGAGAAACCTTGTCTCGAAAAAAAAAAAAAAAATCCTCACAAACCGAATCCAAGAACACATCAAAACAATCATCCATCATGACCAAGTAGGCTTCATCCCAGGAATTCAGGGATGGTTTAATATACAGAAATCCATCAAGCTTATTCACTATATAAACAAACTCAAAGACAAAAACCACATGATCATCTCTTTAGATGCTGAGAAAGCATTTGACAAAATCCAACACCCATTCATGATAAAAGTCATAGAAAGATCAGGAATTCAAGGCCCATACCTAAACATAATAAAAGCAATCTACAGCAAACCAGTAGCCAACATCATACTGAATGGAGAGAAGCTGGAAGCAATCCCACTAAAATCAGGGGCTAGACAAGGCTGCCCACTTTCTCCCTGCCTATTCAATACTGTACTTGAAGTCCTAGCCAGAGCAATTCGACAACAAAAGGAGATCAAGGGGATACAAATTGAAAAGTCAAAATATCACTATTTGCAGATGATATGATAGTATATAAGTGATCCAAAAAATTCTACCAGAGAACTCCTAAACCTGATAAACAGCTTCAGTGCAGTTGCTGGATATAAAATTAATTCAAACAAATCAGTGGCCTTTCTCTACACAAAGGATAAGCAGACTGAAAAAGAAATTAGGAAAACAACACCCTTCACAATAGTCACAAATAATATAAAATATCTTGGTGTGACTCTAACTAAGGAAGTGAAAGTTCTGTATGACAAGAACTTCAAGTCTCTAGAGAAAGAAATTGAAGATCTCAGAAGATGGAAAGATCTCCTATACTCATGGATTGCCAGAATTAATATAGTCAAAATGGCTCTCCTGCCGAAAGTAATCTATTGATTCAATGCAATCCCCATCAAAATTCCAACTTAGTTCTTCACTGAGTTAGAAAGGGTAATTTGCAAATTCTTCTGGAATAATAAAAAACCTAGGATAGCAAAAACTAGTCTCAAAAATAAAAGAACCTCTGGTGGAAACACCATGCCTGACCTCAAGCTGTACTACAGAGAAATTGTGAAAACAAACAAACAAACAAATAAAAACCGCATGGTACTGGTACAGAGATAGACAGGTCGATCAATGGATTAGAATTGAAGACCCAGAAATTAACCCACACACCTAAGGACACTTGATCTTTTACAAGGGAGCTAAAACCACCCAGTGGAAAAAAGACAGCATTTTCAACAAATGGTGCTGGCACAAGTGGTGGTTAGCATGTAGAAGAATGGGAATTTATCCATTCTTATCTCCTTGTACATAGCTCAAGTCTAAGTAGATCAAAGAACTCCACATAAAACCAGAGACACTGAAATTTATAGAGGAGAAAGTAGGGAAAAGCCTCAAATATATGGGCACAGGGGAAAAATTCCTGAATAGAACAGCAATGGCTTGTGCTGTAAGATCGAGAATTGACAAATGGGACCTTATAAAATTGCAATGTTCTGAAAGGCAAAAGACACTGTCAATAAGACAAAAAGGCCACCAACAGATTGGGAAAAGATCTTTACCAATCCTAAATCTGATAGGGAACTAATATCCAATATATATAAAGAACTCAAGAAGATGAACTCCAGAAATTCAAATAACCCCATTAAAAAATGGGGCACAGAGCTAAACAAAGTATTCTCAAGTGAGGAATACCAAATGGCTGAGTAGCACCTCAAAAAATTGTAGTCCCCCTCCCGGATTCTGGCTCCAGGGTGGGAGTTCAGACCTGATGCCATTGAAGCGGGGGTGGGGAGCTGTGGCTCTCAAGCTAGGCTGGTTCTTTTTGTTATGCAACTACTGCCACCTGCCTCCAAGACTCTGATGCCAGCCTGCCCAGAGCTGCCCAGACAGTCCAAGAAGAAGAAGGCAGCTCCACGTGGCCTCCAAGATGGAGCCAGGAGCCCTGGGAACGGGATGGTGGGATCTTCCCTCTCATAAACCAAAGAACATTTCTCAGTAAAAGACAGACATGTTTTAATCAGTGATTCATCTCAATGTTTTCATTTATCTCCCATCTAGTCTCTCAGCCCCAGTCCGTCTTCCAGGGGAACCGGTCTTTGGGTACTCCAGAATGGCGGCCCCCAACAAAAAATGTTCAACATCCTTAATCATCAGGGAAATGTAAATCAAAACAACCCTGAGATTCTACCTCAAACCAGTCAGAATGGCTAAGATCAAAAATTCATGTGACAGCAGATGCTGGCAAGGATGTGGAGAAAGAGGAAGACTCCTCCACTGTTGGTGGGATTGCAAGCTAGTACAACCACTCTAGAAATCAGTCTGGCGGTTCCTCAGAAAATTGGACATAGTACTACCAAAAGATCCAGCAATACCTCTCCTGGGCATATATCCAGAAGATGTTCCAACTGGTAATAAGAACACATGCTCCACTATGTTCATAGCAGCCTTATTTGTAATAGCCTGAAGCTGGAAAGAACCCAGATGTCCCTCAACAGAAGAATAGATACAGAAAATGTGGTACATTTACACAATGGCGTACTACTCTGCTATTAAAAACAATGAATTTATGAAATTCATAGGCAAATGGATGAATCTGGAAGGTATCATCCTGAATGAGGTAACCTGATCACAAAAGATCTCACATGATATGCACTCACTAATAAGTGGATATTAGCCCAGAAACTTAGAATACCCAAGATACAATTTGAAAAACACATGAAACTCAAGAAGAATGAAGACCAAAGTGCGGACACTTCACCCCTTCTTAGAATTGGGAACAAAACACGGAAGAAATTATGGAAACAACACCCTAATGGAAGGAGTTACAGAGACAAAGTTTGGAGCTAAGACGAAAGGATGGACCATCCAGAGACTGCCCCATCCAGGGGTCCATCCCCTAATCAGCCACCAAATGCAGACACTATTGCATATGCCAGCAAGATTTTGCTGAAAGGACCCTGATATAGCTGTCTCTTGTGAGGCTATGCCAATGCCTGACAAACACAGAGGTGGATGCTCATGTTCAGCTATTAGATGGAACACAGGGCCCCAAATGGAGGAGCTAGAGAACGTACCCAAGGAGCTGAAAGGGTCTGCAACCCTATAGGTGGAACAACAATATGAACTAACTAGTACCCCCAGAGCTTGTGTCTCTAGCTGCATATGTAGCAGAAGATAGCCTATTCGGCCATCATTGGGAAGAGAGGCCCCTTGGTCTTGCAAACTTTATATGCCCCAGTACAGGGGAATGCCAGGGCCAAGAAGTAGGAGTGGGTGGGTAGGGGAGCAGGGGGCGGTGTATAGGGGACTTTCGGGATAGCATTTGTAATGTAAATGAAATAAATACCTAATAAAAAATAGAAAAAAAAAAGAAATAACAAATTTCTGCTCGTCTTAGTTGTAGCACATGAGACTTTTTGCAAGCCTCCTATGTTTGTAAGACTTAGAAAAGAGCAGCAACAGAACAATATAGTACATAGCATTCTGGGTTTTCTTTTCCAATCCAATCCATTTTTGTTTCTCTTGATTCTGTGGAAAGCCAGTGGGGAATGGGAGGCAGAGTACAAACATGCCAAAATCTGGCAACTGATTAAATAATTCTCTACTGGTGTTTATTAGACTAGAGTGGCTTTGAACTGTGTGGTGGTTTGAATATGCTTTGCCCAGGGAGTGGAGCTGTTAGGAGATGTGGCCTTTTGGAGTAGGTGTGTCCTTGTTGGAAGAACTGTGTCACTGTGAGAGTGGGCTTTGAGACCCTCTCTCTAGCCACGTGGTAGCCAGTCTTCTTCCTTTTGACTTCAGAATAAGACATAGAACTCTCAGTTTCTCCAGTGCCATGACTGCTTGGATGCCACCATGCTTCCTGACTTGATGATAACTGGAAGTCAGCCCCAATTAAATGTTGTCCTTTGTAAGAGTTGTCTTGGTCATGGTGTCTCTTCACAGCAATGGAAACCCTAACTAAGACAAGTTGGGACAAGTGTACTGTGCTGTCTCCAAAGATGTCTTCTGCCCACCACCTGTACATAAGTGCCCATGCCTTCGCACACATTTAAAAATTTTGGCTTTCTTTCTATGCAGTTTCCTTTGCTCATACCCTGTAGCCTCATCAAAATATTATGCCTTTATTTTTCTCAGTGTCTACTCTCTTTAGATGCTTTCACCAAACAAACTTAGTTAAACTCCTTTGTGTCTTCAGGAGGAGATAGAGAACAAAAGCAACTAATTTGATCCTTTGTGAGACTGATTTCACGGCTTTTCTTTTCTATAAATTGCTGTAGCTTATTTTAGCAAAATAACTTGTGAAGTTTCCCCAAGTTCTGTTATTTTCCCCCTCCCTCCCTGTTCATCACACACTTTCTGATTTAATCCCGAGGCCTGAAACATCCTTATTTCTGTATGTGTAAAGTTATCCTTAGAAAAGCTTTCTGCCTGAGAAATTAAAGATCCAGAATGAACTTATGACCTCAGACTTGGGCTTAGTTTAGGAAGCAATGTCTATTGTCTATGAGTAGAAAAGAGATTGTCAGCGGTGCAGGCCTCTCCTGAAAAGTGGTCTTTGTATTAATGGTAATGGTTAAGAGGTTCCTAAGAACGGATGAGCACATGCTCTGGGAGGTTTGCAGTACTGTGTCTCTGCTGTAAGGTGTAAGAGTGAGGCTGTATCTGGACATCAGCATCCTGTTCACATCCTTGGCTTGAAAACATGACCGGATAGCAATGGGATCTGCTGCTTACAGGCGATTCCATTAGACTCCTCCCAGCAAACTAGCAAAGTCATCACCTGTGGCTGTTACCTGCTGCCTGGTGTGAGTGACACACAGGGTGGCTTATTTGCAAACAGGACTCTTTGCCACCCCAGTGCTCACTTTCCCCCTGTCTCCCTCTCCCTCCCTCTGTCTCTGTCTCTCTGTCTCTCTGTCTCTGTCTCTGTTTCTGTCTGTCTCTCTCTCTCACTGGACTCTCTCTCTCTGTTCTCTGCCCGATCACATTTCTCTGTCCTCATGGCTCTATTCCTGTTTGTCTGCCCCTACCCCTGCTCCAGGTCTTCAGGTTCCTTCTTTCCCCCAAATAAACCCTGTACCAGGTCTGTTGCATGGCGGCATTTCTTGGGTCGGGATGCCTTGGATGGGCCTGCCAGGTACCCCACCACCACCTGCATGCACTCTGCATTATATTTTATTATAGGATCACCATCCTCAGAATACAGTTTTCTCTGATAGCTTTGCTGTGGCTCTCTTTAGCATTCCCTTTTGGTTTCCTCTGCTTTCTGGCCTAGTCTTGTCCTGTTACAGTGAAGCTATATGTTACTTATGTAGCTGTAAAGACACCTGCATACATAGGTGTATGTCAATGAATACACAAGGTTATAAAAACAAACCCTGTCTGTCAGTGGCTGGTATGTGCTAGCCTGAAAGTCTCAAGATGGGCCTTTTGGTTTAAATTAGGTCAGTGGGAATCAATAACAACAGTTGGTAGAAACAAATCACCAAATGAGAAAACATGAAAAAAGAATTTCATATACCTGACACTGAAAGAATTTGTGGGTCAGAGTTTTTGTGGCATCTACAATTTTTTTAAAGTAAATGTTATTATAATAAAAAATTGCCAATAAATAAAAACATCCTACATATTGGAAACAAATTGAAATGTCTTCTTGTCAGCAAGGCTGAGTCTATAGTGTAAACTATGGGCATATTAATTCAAATGGAGTTTCCAGACACACTGCAGTTTTCTTCAAGAAGCTGAAATGTTTCTTGTTGTTGCTGTTTGTCTGGTGTTTTCCTTTCTTCTTCTGAATCTTATTATGATTAAGGTTTGCATTCTACTGAAATCATAGAATTTACAGGGAAATGGGCAGATCTGGGAAATATATTAAGCAAGTTAACTGAGACCCAGAAAGACAAATATCGCATGTTCTGTCACAAATATGTATCCTAGCTTTACATATATTCATACATATATATGTATATACTCTATATACACATATATGTATATATAAATATAAAATACAAAATACATACATATATGTTATATATATGTATTGTGTGTATATATATATATATATATATATACAATACATATATATGGCAAGCACACTTAGTGTTAGCATTCTGTCTAAGGTCCACCCCACAGTTACCTGGCAACAGCCAGGTAGGCCTGACCCACTATAAAGGGGCTGCTTGCCCCCTCCTCCCTCTCTTGCTCTCTCTTGCCCTCTTGCTCTTCCCTTCTTGTTCCCACTCTGTCCCTTTCCCCCTTCTATCCCCATTCCCTTCCCCTGTCTCTCCACATGCTCATGACTGACCTCTTCTCCTGTACTCCTTTCTCCCTGCCTTTCTCTGTGTCTACTACCCTCTTAACTCCCCTCCCCATGCCCCAAATACTCTATTCTATAGTATACTGGTGGCTGGTCCCTCGAGGGGAAGGGATGCCTCAGCAGGGGCCTGAGGAGGCACCTGCTTCTCCCATACTTCACTAGACATCCATAGAACATAACTGCCTCTCTCTTTATCTTTTTATAAACACATCACTTATATATATATATATATATATATATATATATATATATATATATATATATA
>LR749501.1:3144114-3206645 GCA_902729485.2 Mus minutoides
ACAGAGGACACACAGAAAGAAAATCACATGACCATTGAAAAGGTCACAGTGAAACCAAATGCATTGTGTGCTAATTAAAAAAAAGTTTTCGGGGCTGGTGAGATGGCTCAACAGTTAAGAGCACCCGACTGCTCTGCCGAAGGTGATAGGTTCAAATCCCAGCATCCACATGGTGGCTCACAACCATCCGTAACGAGATCTGGCGCCCTCTTCTGGAATGTCTGAGGACAGCTACGGTATACTTACATATAATAAATAAAATAAATCTTTAAAAAAAAAAAAAAAAGTTTTCAAAAGTTCGGTTTCTGATCCACCCATTCATAGTTTAACACAGGAATGAATGGCAGCCTGGTAACCATTGTAAGGGGCATAGACAAAGGATGGAGGCGAAGGGATGAATAAAAGCCCCAGGGATGTAGATTTCTGCTCAGCAAGAAATGAATTTATTTATCTGGCTGGTGACCCAGAGGAAATCACTAAGTCACGACCCAAGGAATCATGAAATACCTGTGATTTGGAGACTCTCAAATTCTAGTATGACCAAAAGTGAGTCTTTAATGGGTGACACACACAGAAGAAGAGAGAGGAGATTGTGAAGGTACTTAGAGATTCCAGCCAGGGCTCAGAGCGAACACTCCAGTACAAGCTGAATAAACTCCGCTGTGCCCAGCTGCCAGGCAGGGTGAGGCCAGGGCAGTGGAAGGAACTGGGAAAGGGTTTGCAAATATCATCTAGTGTTCTTTGCAGAATTCAGCCTTGTTTGAAGCCTGGGACACTGAGCCAGCTAAACCAGTCAGCATAAGAAAAGGAATCTAATTGCAATTCTGACTTTACCAGTTTGGGGTAATTCATTAAGCAGCCCATGGCTTAGATGCTTCAGTTGTAACGTGAGAGGGTTGGCCTGAATCAGTGGCTCTCAAACGTTAAAGCACATCAGAATCACTCAGTTGGACGTGGGGAGGTGGTCCCTAAGGTTCTGGCTTTGTTGGTCCAGGTGGGCTGATAATTTGCATGCCTAAGCACGCACATTGTCTGAGGATCACCGTTGAGAACTAGTGACCCAGAGGTGTCTTTTCCTGTGCAAAAACCAGTCTTAATCTTCTTACCTTAATCTTCTAGGCAGAAGGAAGTTTACCTCTCACTGCGCCAGGAGAGGCTGGACCGATGAGATGTGTGTTTATGAATTGAAGCTTTGTGAGGTCTTCAGGTAGAGACACATCTTGAGTACTGTGTTAGTGCAGTTTTATGTTGGTTACTAAAAAAAGTTTTAAGAGAAATGTGAGAAATTTAACTTGTTTTGGCAAACCAAAATGTAGCATTGCAGCATGGGAGGCTTCCTAGGAGTGTCATTGATGAAACTCAGTCTCCAGATAGACCTTTTGGTTTAAATTAGGCTCAGAGGGAATTAATAGCAACAGTTGGTAGATCAAAGCACCAAATGAGGAAACATGAAAGAAGAATTCCATATAGCTGTCACCCAAAGAATCTGTGGGTCAGAGCTCTTAGTGGCATTTACATTTTTTAAAATAAATTTTATTATTAAAAAATCTTGCAAATAAATAAAAAACATCATACACCAAAATTAACCAGACCCAAATTCTATACAACCAAATGAACTTACACACAGTTAGAATTACATGATTGGAATTGAATGTCCTTTCACAGTGAAAATTAGGTAGAAAGCTGTGGTCTTAATTCAACTTCTTTCTTGATCTTTAATACAAACATACTTAGTCGTTCTATTATTTTCAAAGGAAGCCATTAATTAAATGGGGGATTCCAAACAAATCATTTCCTCCTCATTCTGGTCAGAGATTATTTTGTCTATAGCTCGCTTTCTTTGGGAACACGTGCTGGACAAGATAGGCTGCCCTGCGATTTTGATAGTGCAGTTTCATCGTTATGCCTTATGTCAGCTGATTGCTGAATGTCTATGCCACTGGGTTTTAAATCAGTATTTAGTTTGGGACAAGTTTTAAAAAAATCAATATTGTCCAGAGATAGAACATGCTTACTTTTATTTATCTTTATTATATTTGTTTATTTTTAAAAGAGGTATGTTTTAGTAGTAAAACAAAACAAAACAAAACAAAACAAACAAACTCTATGTCCCTAATACATAATGTTATTTTCTAGCTCCTTAATTAAAAAAAAAATCTTAAATTTGATTAAACCACTTAAAAAGAGATAACATGGTTTTCTTTTATAAATGTCTAATAGATTGGAAATCGACTTCAGGCTCAATGAGAGATGAACCTGTGAGATGCAAATTTTATTTTGCAGAAAGAAGAAGAGAAAGCAGCAGGCCGGCTTTTCCTTGGCTGTAAAGCAGTAAGCATTTGCCTTGTTTTTCACCCAACACAGCAGGGACTGGGAGGGTTGGCCTGTTTTTATTGGGGGCCTGGGTGAAGGGGAAGTATGATAGATCACTTACAGGCCATCTGGGAAACCTGTTATTGGCAGATAGTTGGTGAATGTCCTGGGCCCCCAGAGGCCAGCAGGGCACAGCATTGTCTGCATGGTGCCATAAAGGGACCCTCCCCAGCTGGTGTCCAGGTCACAGGGCTCTGAGACTAAGAGCTAATTTCTTCCTTTTTTTTTCCCCCTAAGTCGAGTTGATTTGTGACATCATCTGGTAGTTTTGTTTTTGGAAGAAATTCTTTCCCAGATAGAAATTATGGACGAACTCATGATGGCCACAATAAAAATGTAGGCAGTAAGTGACAGTGTGGATATTGAGAAATTGGAAGCCACAGTGGAATAGCCAGCTTTATCCACCCTGGCTGTCTCCTCTTGCACAGTTAAGCACAGAGTTACCAGAAAGCCACCTGAGAGGCTGCTCAGTGCTCACTGGCTCTCTCTCACGCTTTTTCCCATATGCTTTTAGACCCTTTACCCTATAGTGGAAGTTCCAAAGTCCAGGCCTGTGCTGTCTGGCCTGTGCTGCGTGTGGAAACATCTGGAACAGAGCATGGCATGCAGGAGCTGCTCAATACATGTTCAATTGAATAAAACAATAAGGCACAGGTGTACAGTGAAGTCACTGTTTATGTGCTCTGGAGTTACCCTGCTCCCGTGGGAATTCTGACTTACTTTGTTCCCCCAAGGGACCTTATACTAGACACTAAACTTCTTTGAGCCCACTCTGTCCATCTGTGAAATGTGATAGCAGTAGACCTTATGAGAGTTTTTAGTGATAATAATTTTAATAAGTAAAGGCTTATTAAAAGCAAAGAAAGTCCACATTAGCTAATTAAGTGATTAATTAATTAATTAATTAATTGTAAGCATGGACTGCACAATACAGTACCTTAAATATGAATGTGTTAGATATAGATTTTTACATATTTCAAGTTGATACATTTTGGTCATCTTCTTATATAGCCTGGGGTATCTTCAAATTCAAGAGCCTCCAGCCTCAACTTCCCAAGTGTAGGGATGACATGCATGAGACACCACACATGTGCCACGCCTCTTGACTTAAATTTCTCTTACACTTAGGTTCTAGAAAACACTAGTTAAAACACACTTAACATCTTCTGGTAGAACAATCTAGAACTGGGAAGGTGGAGTTATTATCCAGTGTTTTCTATCCTTAGACTTATTTATGCTAACTAATGTCCATCAAATTAAGATGGGCAGTCAGACTATCCCAGCCCAGTTCAGCAGCAGTTGCAAGGTCACTTCTCTTTGACCTAGTGAGAAGACTTTGCAAAGCATCTCATAAGGTTATGGTGCTATAGACATGCTTTTGAATGTAGTACCAAAGAAAATCGGTGCAGACTCTTCCAAGGAGGGTGTTTCTACATGCCTGTCAAACCACGAAGGAAGTGTATGGGGTCACCAATGGCTCCCACAGGAACATGAGTTCTGTTTGAGGAAAGGCTAGAGGTCCTGGGGTCAGAAGACGGCTGTTAGGAAAATAAAAGTTGTGTTTTTCTCAGGAAATTTTAAAATATCAAAAAAGTTGTAGAAAATAGCTGAAGTGAAGGTTTGCTGTTGTGAAGAAAGTTATTATTATCTAAATGTTCTATAACGTTTAGATAATTAGTTACTGTTGTTATGTCTGTGTAAAAGTGTGTGTTTGGCCGGGCGTGGTGGCGCACGCCTTTAATCCCAGCACTCGGGAGGCAGAGGCAGGCTGATTTCTGAGTTCGAGGCCAGCCTGGTCTACAAAGTGAGTTCCAGGACAGCCAGGGCTATACAGAGAAACCCTGACTCGAAAAGCAAAAAAAAAAAAAAAAAAAAAAGTGTGTGTTTGTGTGTATTTTTGTGGTACGTGTGTGATGTGTGTTGTGGTTTGTGTGTGGTGTATGTGTAGTGTGTGTGTGTGTGTGTGTGTGTGTGTGTGTGTAGCTCTCTCTCTCTCTCTCTCTCTCTCTCTCTCTCTTTCTCTCTCTCTCTCCTAATACTGGGATAAGGCACCAAATGTCAATATTCTTCTTTTAACTTAAAAATAGACATGATATTTTTGTCACTTCTCTATCAAATCTCAAATTTCAGTGTTTGCTGTCTGTATATGAAAAGGCTGGAAATTTCTTTTGGGCATAAAACAGACTAATTCTGGACAAAGCACACAAAGAGCCAGTTAACTGACATTTTCTTATTTATTTATGTATTTATTTATTTGATTTTTCTTTTTTTTTAAGATTTATTTTATTTATTATATGTAAGTACACTGTAGCTGTCTTCAGACACTCCAGAAGAGGGCGCCAGATCTCGTTACAGATGGTTGTGAGCCTCCATGTGGATGCTGGGATTTGAACTTATCACCTACGGAAGAGCAGTCGGGTGCTCCTACCCCCTGAGCCATCTCACCAGCCCCTTATTTGGTTTTTCAAGACAGGGTTTCTCCGTGTAGCCCTGCTTTCCTGGAAATCACTTTGTAGACCAGGCTGGCCTCGAACTCAGAAATCCACCTACCTCTACCTCCCAAGTGTTGGGATTAAAGGCATATGCCACCACCGCCCAGCTTGTCATCTTCTTAGTAATAAAATTTGCATTTACAGGGTCTTTTCTATGTATTTTTACACTTAATACAAAGAAAAAGTACACTAAATAAAAATATTGGAGTGGGCATCTTAACAACAGACCATTCCTTGTCCCATTATATAAATCCAGAAGTTATGAGACTGATGGGAAGGCCAGGCAGAGAGCAAGGTGGCACACACTCAGGGCACCGAGAGAAAAGTCTGTTACTACTACAACAGGGATGTTGAAAACTACTATTATAAACAAGGGCACCCAATGAAGCCTCACCTAATTTGTATGACTCACAATTTGCTGCTCAACTATGGTCTCTACCAAAAAATGGAAAACTATCGTCCTCACAAAGCCAATACTGAGGAAATGACCAACTACCACAGTGATGACTACATTAAATTCTTGCATTCTATTCCCCCAGATAATATGTCTGAATACAACAAGCAGATGCAGAGATTCAACGTTGGTGAGGACTGTCCAGTATTTGATGGCTTGTTTGATTTCTGTCAGTTGTCCACGCAAGGCTCTGTTGCAAGGGCTGTGAAGCTTACTAAGCAGCAGACGGACGTCGCTGTGAGCTGGGCTGGGGGCCTGCACCATGCAAAGACGGACATTGCTGTGACCTGGGCTGGGGGCCAGCACCATGCAAAGACGGAGGGGCCTGCACCATGCAAAGAACTGTGAAGCATCTGGCTTCTGTTATATCAATGAGATCAACTTGGCCATCCTGGAACTGCTAAAGTATCACCAGAGGGTGCTGCATATTGATATATTGATATTGATATTGATATGTGATGGCATGGAAGAGGCCTTCTATACTACAGACTGGCTCATGACTGTGTCCTTTCATAAATACAGAGAGTATTTCCCAGGAACTGGGGAACCTACAGATTATTGGGGCTGGCAAAGGCAAGTACTACACTGTTAACTACCCACCGCAAGACAGCATTGATGATGAGTCCTATGAAGCCATCTTTAAGCCAGTTATGTCCAAACTGGCTTAAAGTTGTGTTCCATCCTACTGCAGAGGTCTTACAGTGTGGCTCAGATTCCCTGTCTGGGGATCGGTTAGGTTCCTTCAATCTGACCATCAAAGGAAACGCCAAGTGTGTGGAGTTCATGAAGAGTTTTAACTTGCCTATGCTGATGCTGGGAGGAGGTGGCTACACCATCCGGAATGTCGCTCGGTGCTGGACTTACGAAAACAGCTGTGGTCCTGGACACAGAGATCCCTAATGAGCTGCTGTACTATGGATACTTTGAATACTTTGAACCAGACTTCAAGCTTCACATCAGCCCTTCCAATATGATCAACCAGAACACTAACAAATACCTGGAAAAGATCAAGCAGCGGCTCTTTGAGAATTTGAGAATGCTGCCCCATCCCCCTGGGGTCCAGATGCAGGCCATACCTGAGGATGCCATCCCAGAAGAGAGTGGTGATGAGGATGAGGAAGACCCTGACAAACGTATCTCCATCTGATCCTCTGACAAATGTACTGCCTGAGGAAGAATTCTCGAATTCAGATGAGGAGGGCAAAGGTGGTCACAAAAACTCGTCTAACTTCAAAAAGGTTAAAAGAGTCAAAACAGAAGATGAAAGAGGAAGATCTCGAAGAGAAAAAAGAAGTCACAGAAGAGGAGAAGCCAGAAGCCAAAGGGGTCAAAGAAGAAGTCAAGTTGGCCTGAGCAAGGTCTGTAGATCCATCTTCTCCCCAAGTTCCTCAATTTCTCAGATTTTATATTCTCTATTCCTCTGTGTATTTATATAAAATATATTAACTATAACATCTCCAGGGACCAGAGCACAGGGCAGTGGTGCTAGGAAGGCTCTTTCCAGAGCAACCTTGTCCATCCTGACCACCCTCCCCCCCCCCCCCCCCCCCCCCCGTTTGCATGGAAAGAAAACCACCAGAAGACAAAATCCTGAACTGCCAAGTGCCTACTTGGGAGCTCTGTTAAGTTGCCCCTATTAAACTTTTTACAAGGGGTCACTGGGTCTTCTCGGACCCCTTTTCAGGCTTGGGTAATAGCAGTCATTTTTAGATTGGTTCTGTTTATACCTTCCCACCCATCTTGGGCAAACAAAAAAAACTTACATTCCCCTGTCTTCCCCAAATTCTGTAGGTGGAGATTGTTAGCCTAGCTTCCTTTCTGAGACATTTTCATTTTGTGAAACTCTTTGTGATAAAATAGCTCATTTATAAAACAAAAACAAAACAAAAACAAACAAATCTAGAAGTTCTTTCTTTCCTCTTTCTCTAAGAGGTTGAGAAAAATCCATCTGACTTTGTAAAACATGTGCTAGAAGAACATAGGCTCATTCTGTTCCTGAGCCTGCACTATACGTGGAGGTGTCCTTGTTTCTAACACCCTTTGGGAGATGCAGGTCAGAGTGCCCGACGTAGCCAAATCTCAGAGAAACCTGGTCTTGCTAGTCAACAGAGTTAAGCCTTTCTGCCCCTAGGTCAAGGTTACACAGCCTCAGTTCTGTCCATGGTGATACACAGCCAGTATCTCTCTAGCTGGTCCAGGCTCCTACCCTCCCAGGAAGAACAAAGCCAGCTTTGAGACTAGCTTTCCAAAATCTCCGACATTTCCTCCAGGATCTGCACACGTGATTTATTATGAAACCCTCAGGTCTTCCCCGCTCCCAGCTCTTTGTGCTTACTTTCCATTTATTCACAGAGAACGCTTTATGGCTCATATTATTGTACCCCATATGACTTTTCTTTGCTATTAAATGAGAGTTTATCTAGTGTTCTAGAAGTGGGCATAAAAGAACTTGTGGTTGGAAAAGCTCTTTAGTATTTAAAAATGAAAAGCCAAGAAATGCATAGGACCACTCTTATTTTAATTAACTTCTCAATATTAAGATCTGCTACTTCAATCTGATCCTTGTTAAATCTGCTCTGCAGATGTTAATAACACTATGTAAAATAAGCAGTCTATGTTGGCTACTTTTATGTTAACGTGACACAAGCCACAGTCCACTGAAAGGAGGAGACCTCAATTGAGAAAATGCCTTCATAAGATCAAGCTGTATCCATTTTCTGAATTAATGATTGATAGTGGAGTGTCCAGCCTATTGAGGGTAGTGCCACCCCTGGCCTGGTGGTTCTGGGTACTATAAGAAAAGAGGCTGGGCAAAACAATTAGGAATAAGTTAGTAAGCAGCACTCCTCCATGGTCTGTGCATCATTTCCTGCCTCATAGTTTCAGCCCTGCTTGAGTTCCTGTTCTGGCTTCCTTCAGTGATGGAGTATGGTACAGAAGTTTAAGCCAAATAAATCCTTTACTACACACGTTGATTTTGGTTATGATGTGTTGAGAACAAAAAAGGGGGAGCAGGGGAGGCCCGGGGAGAAGTGGGGGAGCAAAAGGGGCCGAATGTCCGGCCAGAGTTCCTGTGCTCTGGGCAGGCAGACACAGGCAGAGCTGCCGGACACTTTTCCACTCAGCCCTGGGTGGGCATGCAAGCCTCTGACCCACACGGCAGAGGTGGGGGAGTGGAGAAGTGGCAGCCCCTGACCATGGACCCTGAGGTGACACCCTGTAGCCCCAGGGTTATAGGAGAAAGGGATAAGGGAAAATGTTCCTAACACTGACCAGAGTATGCAGCAGGTCTTAATGTAGCAGAGACTCTCTATGGTTTAAGAGCTTTATTATAGAAATGCAGGGGGAAAGAGAGAAGGGAGAGAGAGAGAGAGAAGGCTAGAGAGAAATAGAGAGAAAAAGAGAGAAAGAGAAAGGAGAGAGGAAAGAAGACAAAGAGAGGAGAGAGAGAAGAGAGAGTGAGAAGTAAGAAGTAAGATTGGAAGAGGTAAGAGAGCAACGTGGGGGCTGAACAACCCTTTTATGGTCTTTCCAGTTGCTAGGTAACTGGGGAAGAGTTTAGCCTGAAGGTCAGAAGCTTGGGCCATTGTTTACAACCATGCTTCTCTTGTGGAGCCTGTGGGAGGTGGTAACTTAGGCAGGGGCCAAAGTTCCAGGAGCATAAGGGAACCCCTACTGTGTCATGAAGGTGAATTATGACCATCGGGGTTCAGACCTCAGCTTGACTGGATACCAGCCTGCAATTCCCCACAATGGTGTTTCATCACAGCAATAGTAATCCTAACTAGGACAGAAATTGGTGCCAAGAATGGGGTATAGCTGTGACAGACCTGACCATGTTGGTTTTGGAAGGACTGCAGAAGGACTTTGGGATTTTAGGCTAGAAAAGCCATTGAGTGGATTCAAAGGTTGGTGAGCTGTTCTACAGAAGCTTGAAAACAAGAGTGTTGAGAGACATGAAGATGGTGGAAGCCCGGGTCACTACTGAGACCATTGAATATTTTGCATTAAGAATCTGTGGTTCTAAAAAAAATAAAAAATAAAAAAATAAAAAAGAGGAAAAAAAGCCGGGCGTGGTGGCGCACGCCTTTAATCCCAGCACTCGGGAGGCAGAGGCAGGCGGATTTCTGAGTTCGAGGCCAGCCTGGTCTACAGAGTGAGTTCCAGGACAGCCAGGGCTACACAGAGAAACCCTGTCTCGAAAAACCAAAAAAAAAAAAAAAAAAAAAAAAAAAAAATCTGTGGTTCTGGTTAGCTTGGGCTGAAGAATCACTAAAGTAAAACCTTTGCTTTACTGGGATGATTGATACAGGTTCAGCTGCAACTCAGAAACTAGTGATGATCAAAAAGAGATCAGCATCATTGAGGTGAAGTCTTCTGGAAAATGTTTCTGAGAGTCAGCACACAAAACCCGTGTCCAATGGGTGGCCAAGGTTGTACCTGTACTAGCACCTGAAGTTGGTATAAAAGTCACCCAGGTGCTACTGGTTTTAAAAACATGAAAGGGTTAGTAGAGAACAATTGAGAGGCCAGGAAAGTCCATTGGAGTAGGTGCAGCTTCAATAGTAGTTGGAAGCCCCAAAGAGTCTTGGCACCATGAAAAGAGCCCATGAGAAGCTATTGCTGAAGTGCAGTTCAGTTGCAAGTGAGACCCCAGTATTTTGGAGATGCCAGTATCATGCATGGGATGACCACCAAGAACAGCAGCAACAGTAAAGAGGAGTCAGCTGGGTGGGGCCTAGAAAACAAGTTGTGTGTGCTGCAGAAAGAGGGGCCAGAAAAATGACTCAAGCCCCTTGGAGGAGCCCAGAAGTGAATCTCAGGCATTGTATGTTGAGTTACTTATGTGGATGGGGTTTGATTGGATTGTGACTGTACCCTGGTTTTCTCCTCTTCAAGTAAGAAAGTATTTAACTTTTTTTTTTTTTTAAATAGGATCCTACAGCTCAGAGACTTTGAATTTTTAAAGAGATTTGGAATTTTACAAAGAGTTTGAATTTTGAGAGGCTAAATATTTTTACTATTGAATTATTTTAGAGACTGAATTTTTAAGTATTTGATTTTTTGTTTTTGTTTTTGTTTTTGTTTTTGTTTTTTTGTTTTTCGAGACAGGGTTTCTCTGTATAGCCCTGGCTGTCCTGGAACTCACTCTGTAGACCAGGCTGGCCTCGAACTCAGAAATCCGCCTGCCTCTGCCTCCTGAGTACTGGGATTAAAGGCGTGAGCCACCATGCCCGGCTCTAAGTATTTGATTTCTAGAAGACCATGGGACTTTTAAAATTTGGAATGCTTATATTATAATATTGGTATTCACGTGTGATCTTGGGGATGAACAAGAAAGGAAAGGTTATAGCTTAACAATGACATGTTTAAGTGTTAAGTTGAGGAGGCATTAATTGTGCCTTGATCCTTTTCCCTTCTCTTTTAACCCAAGACTTTAAATAGAAACACAAATGCGCCGGGCGTGGTGGTGCACGCCTTTAATCCCAGCACTTGGGAGGCAGAGGCAGGTGGATTTCTGAGTTCCAGGCCAGCCTGGTCTACAGAGTGAATTCCAGGACAGCCAGGGCTACATAGAGAAACCCTGTCTCACAAAAAACAAAACAAAACAAAAACAAACAAACAAATGCAAAACCCTTTATTCTGTAGGTTTCTAGTATGTGGGAAACTGGGTGAAGGCCCAATGTCTCTTTCTATCAGACCTATAGTCTTCACAGCCACAATGTCTCTTTCTATCAGAACTACAGTGTTCACAGCCACAGGCTTCCTGCACTGTGTTGTATTGCCTTTATTGATTTTTAAATTCCTCCTAGCTCTTAACATGTCACATGAATTATTAGGGAGAAAATATCTTTCATCATTGTTTTGTTTACTTATCCATTATAAGATAGTTGTTTTAATTTTGTTCAGCTTACTGGCAACATACACTCACTGGCAACATACACTCATCCAGATTCCATTGTCATGAACAAACATTCAAAATGATCAGTCCTTGTTTGCCTCACAACAAACACAGCTTCACTAATGATGGTGGATGCCATGAGAGACAGATACACACAGATAGACAGACAGTCAGACAGATAGACACATATATACATAAAAGGTCACAGGGACACACAGATACTCAGAGACCCAGATGGATTTATGTGAATTATAGCTGTCAATATTAATTACCCCAAGCAGAAATTAAAATTGAGAAAACTATGATTTGAGAAAATTGAGAATTAAAATTGAGAAAAAAATATGATTCATTAAAATGGCTGTAATGATATCAACAGAAGTATCATGTTAGTGCGGGAGACATGTATGTATTCATGTGTGTGCATGAATGTGGATGTGTAGGTACAGGTATGTGAGGTCAGAGGTCAATGTTAGGAGGATTTCTTCCATTGTTCTCCACATTCTTTTTGAGAGAGCATCCCTCACTGCATTTAGAGCTCATTAATTCAGCTAGGTTGCTTTATCAATAAGTTCTAGATATTTGCTTGCACCCCTAAATTCTGGGGTTACAGACATGAGCCGCTGCATTAAGTCTTAAGTGGTATAGGGGATCAGAACACAGATTTATGTTTGTGACTCGGGCATTTTATTGCCTGAGTTGTCTCCCTACCACAGAATAACATTAAAAAAAATTTTTTTTGCAAAAAAAAAAATGGTTATAAGGAGGGAGGTCTTGTTTCATGCCTATGCAAATGTTTCATGTTTGGTACAGTAGATGACACTGTTATCTGGAAAATTGTACTGACAAAAAGGCGAGTATCATTGAAATAATTTTGATTATAAGGAACTCCTAGAAAGGTATTAGGGACCAGTGAGTCCCCCAAATCACACTTAGTGTTACCCCAAACCACCATGCCAAGGCTTAAGGTCATCTAAAGTGGTCTTCACTTAACAAGCATGGTCACACTTAGAAGTCCACAAATGTCAGTTTACAGGCACATCTGCAGATTACCTTTGGGTGATTGGGTTGCTAGGCATTTTCTTCTTTTATATCTGATCACTTATGTTTCCTCAGGGGAGTTTGGTGTTTGGACAGAGGTGACACAGTAGATTAAGATAAGCAGCCTTGGGGCTGGAGAGATGAATCATGAGGTCTTGAGTTTGAATCCTTAGCACTCATGAGCCTGTAATTCAGGTGCTGGGGAACAAAGACAGATGGAGTGCTGGGATGTGCTGTGGAGAAGGTCCAGCTGACTGCATCACTGACCATCTCCGTAAATCCCCTTATTCCCAAATAAAGTGCATTCACAAGTACTATGAGTAGGAGTTCCACTTATGGCTTTTGGAGGATACAAACTCACCTTAACCAATTCCATTAGTCTTTGGCTGTTTGAAAATGCTCTATAACATATATGTGGTATATATGGACATATGCATTTGTATATATGTATGTATATGTACATGGAGGTCAGAGATTAACATCTGGTATTTTCCCCAGTCTCTCAAATCTTAAATTTGGAGACAAGTATTTTTTTGTTTTGTTTGTTTGTTTGTTTGTTTTTCTGAACCTGGAGGGCATCAGTTTGCCTTGACTGGCCAGCAGGACACAGGGATCATCCCATCTTAGTCTGACAGGCATGAGGTTATCATGGCTGACTTTTTATGTGGTGCTGGGGATCCAAACCTGGGTCTTCATGCTTGCATTGTGAGCAGTTTACCCCTTCCCTTGTTTTTGCTCCTGAGTTTGTACAGTGTTCTTAAATTAATGACTACCATCAGTGCTGAGTACAGAAGGAGTCTGAGTATAATCAAGTTTCTAGTTAAAATAGTTAATCTTAGAAAGTGTGGAGAAGACAGGAGTAGTTAAAACTTCGTTGCAATAACATGCAGACTCTGGGATATTGGTGAGATGGAAGGCAAAGGAAGGGAGGGGGTGAAAAGATGGCTTATAGAATAAAGATGCCCGCTGTCAGGACAATAAACCAACTTTGATCCCAGCAGGGATCCATCCACACAGTAGAAGAAGAGAATTGAATTGGTTCTTCAAAATTATTCTTTGACCTCTGTGTGTGGTCATGATGTGTGCATGCCCATACACATTCACATATATGTGCACAGCAAACAAACAAAGAAACAAATGACTGACTGACTGAATGAATGAATGAATAGAATTTTCAAAATAAGGGCAAAACCAAGGACTGGAAATCGTAGATCAAATGATGTATAAGGTGGAAAAGATAGACAAAATGTAGCTATATGTTTAAAAGGATGAGCTTTGATTATCAGCCAAGTTAAGCCCAAGAAAGCCATCAATCTAGGACTGGGCATGTACTTGCTTTTTGAAGAGAGGGTGCTGTAGATAGGGCATAACTTAAAGGAAGGGGTTCAGCGTGCTTTTTGACAAAGTTCTCTTCCTTGCATAGTTTTAAGCTGTTTGCCTGTGATACTTCATTGAGTTTTGCATCTGTTTGTTTTCTTATAACCATTTTCAAATTAAAAAAAATACAGTAATAAAAACAACAGACTGCTTTGGGACATGAATTTTCTGTTTAGATGCAGGCTTCTTTGTGGTTAGTGTTATTTTGGGAGTGTTAGCTGCCCTGAGCTCACAAAGCATTCCTACACCCCACCCCCGTTCTCTCTTCACACCTAGTGCCATTCCATGCTTTGAGGGTTTAGATGGAAGTATGTGGACACCAGAGATCCACTATTCTATGCTACACATCACACCTTGGAACTGGAGAGTTCTCCTCTCCTGTGTGAGGAGCATCCCAGGAAGAGTCCTAAAGACTTAGCCAAGCAGTCACTGGCTGCAAGCCCGGGGGTCTTTAATAGTGAATTCTTTGGCTAAGTCTGTCAAGACAAAGTAACATGAATTGAGCTAGTTAGACAACAGTCTCACTGTTTGATGCTTCTGAAGGCTGAGCTTCTAAATCAGGATGTCTATAAGCTCAGTTTCTTCTTGGAGTCCCAAGGATGCTCTTTTTGCCTTGATGATGGACATTTTCTCTCTGGCTTTTAAAACCATTGTCTGTTTGTCCTCCCATTGTCTGTATGTGTGTCTAAATTTTTCATCTTGGATTAGGACTAACCCTGATCTTATTTTCACATGATTGTATTTTACTATTTCCAAGTCAGTTCACATGCTGGGGCACTGACCCAGAGTGGGTCAGGACTTTGTCATGTCTTTGATGGAGATATTCTGAGGTTCCAGCTACTTGGCATAGAGTCTAGAAGGCTTGCCTAGGTTCCAAGTGAGCCTTTCCTGTTAGGTACATAGGTGCCTTTTGTTTCCCCCGTAGGGAAGGCCAGAGCCAGAGAAGGGACACGAAGGTCCCACACTGGTGTGTCTTGTAGCAGTGTCCTCTATAACATGACATGTGTAATTAGTAACTGTGGTAAACACCATCCTTCCCTTTCCCTCAGGTAGCTCTGTAACCTGCTGCCAGTAACCACCTCTGTCTGTCTGGCAGCTTTCTTTGACTGGTGTAGCCTGCTTCATGCCAGGGAATGGATTCTCCCTGGAAAGTCCAGATAAAGACTGAGCAGCCTTGGAGTAGTACCACCTGTTTCCTAGCCCTTGGAAGCATAATTCTGAGGAAAGGAAAATGTGTGGGTTTAAGTTAGACTTTCCTCTCTTATTTTAATGTTTAATAAAAGGTATTTACTTAATGTGGAAAATTAATATTATATATGTATATATAGGTAATTACTGTGTAAATATCTATTATCTATCACTTATCTAACATTTGTCCATCTCTATCTACCTGTCTTACATCTGTCTGTCTGTCTATTATCTATCTATCTATCTATCTATCTATCTATCTATCTATCTATCATCTATCTATCTATCTATCTATCTATCATCATCATCATCATCAATCTATTCATTGCATAAGTCTGTGAGCAATGTCTATCAAGAATGTTTAATCTAATGGGATTTTTCTTGGGCTAAGTCAGGGTTAGGTGGCAAAGGTAACTTATGAGACTATGTTTTATCTAGTTGTTTTCTTTCTAAAATGAGTTTTTCACCAATATTTTGGGGTTTTTTGAGGATTTGGATCATGATTTTTTTCTCTATATTTTAGCTTTTGAAACCACTGACCAAAGGACAATTGTGGCCGTTTCTTGACAAATCCCATCACACCACATACTTAATTATGGCCTTCTCCCTGCTGTTACCTCTTCCAAACACAAGACTGTCAACTCATTCCTTATCTCTGCAGGCTGCAATTGTTCATAAGGACTAATTGTCCTTTCAAGGTTGGAGCCCCCATGACTGGTTTATAGTTTTCGCATTTCTACTCATTCACACCCTCTCATTTCCACAGTTCTGTCTCTTGTTTGTTTTCTGCCCTCTAGGAGTGTTTTCTCGGGGATATGTCAGCCAACCTGGTTTTAGCTCAAGCAACCCACACAAGACTTGGCATTTCCTTTTCTCCTTCTGAAGTATCCACTACTGCTTGTGCAATTTGCTCTAACTCAATACAGCCCCAAAGCTATAGTCACATATGACCTCTTCTGTCACGTTCCATAAGAATAGGATAATAATCCAGTTTACTAAAGTCACATTTTTTTTGAGCAGGATACATTTTCTTTTAGAAAAAAAAATCTATCATTATGATATCTATAAATGCATTTCATTGACGCCTCTTGTACAATAGGGGATGGTGGTAGACATTCAACCTTTTGTTGAATGCAGAATGAGATAACCATGAGCCTTTGAAAGCTGCTTTAGATTTGAGTGACAAAATGCACCATGAGCACTCACAGAGCAGTATTCTGTAGTGTCCCCTGAATGCAAACACAGTAGAAGACACCATCACTGTGACAGACAAACACAGAGAAAATTGTATTACTGAATAAAGAGCCAATTTAGCAGAGAAAGTATTTGGCTGGACATAGTGAAAAATAATTAGATCCATTGAATAAGTCCTTGGATGCAAATAAGAAAGCTTTGGAGACAAAGGAAACTCAACTGTCCTGTCTCCATAGCCTCACCATTGCTGAAGGGTAGCTGCATGGTTTATTTTGGCCCCTCAAGATTTATTATGCTAATGTTACTGCCCCTCTGCATCTTCTAGTTATCAGTATAGTTAATCAGGCTGACAGACCTTTTAGTCCATATTCCATACCAGACTATACATGTGGAGTTTTGGCTGCATACTCTCGCTGCTCTCAAATGTGGGAGTGTAGACATCCTGGCTAGTTTAGGACTTACAATCTTTCTGTCTCAGTCTACTGAGTGCTGGGATTATAGATGTATACCAGCACATCCAACTATGAATATATTTTTATGTTCCAGAATTACATTTATTACCCTGATAGGTTTAAAAACAAATTAAATGATCTGCTTCAGAGATTGCAACATGAGCTCTGTCTTATAATTAGCTTTAATTGTCAGCTTGGCACAGCCTAGAGACAGACAGCTGAGAAGAGGGCCTGGATTGAGGAACTGCCCAGATCAGATTGGCTTGTGGGCATGCTTGGGGCTGGGGAATGTTTTGATTGTTAATTGACAAAGCAGGACCCAGCCCACCATGGGTGGCATCATCCATAGGCAGGTGGTCTTGGGGTGTATAAAAAAGCTAGCAAAGCGGGAGCCTGAGCTCTTCTCTATACAGAAAATCTCTCTCTCTCTCTCTCTCTTTTTTTTTTTTTTTTTTTTTTTTTTTTTTGGTTTTTCGACACAGGGTTTCTCTGTATAGCCCTGGCTGTCCTGGAGCTCACTTTGTAGACCAGGCTGGCCTCGAACTCAGAAATCCACCTGCCTCTGCCTCCCGAGTGCTGGGATTAAAGGCGTGCGCCACCACTATAAGCATCACCTGTCAATAAAAAAAAAGCTTATGGCCAATGGTCTGAAGCAGGAAATAAGAAGTGGAACATCCAGCAGGGATAGAGAATTCTGAGCAATAGTCAGAGATGGGAGATACACCTGGGAAGGCTGCGAAGATGTACCTAAGACAAAGAGAGGAAACCAGCCAAGTAGCTGAACCCAGGTTAGGATAAAAGGGATAATAAGTTAAGAGCACATCAGAGAACAAGCCAAAGCTTATGGCCTAGGTGATTTATTAATAAATAATTAGTCTCAGAGTTGTTATTGTTGGGAACTAAATGGCCAGGAGAAAAAAATGGATTTATTTTTTACATTTTTCTTCTTTTTATTTTGGTTGTTAATATTTAATCAATTTAGAATTCCTTAATGAAACTACTTGATATTTCCTTTTTCATTTCTGAGGGAGCTTGTGACTATGAGCTTACACATCGTTAATTCACACTTATATTGAACAAAATTCATTTTCTGGAATCATATGATCTGTGGTTAAAGTTAAATCATTGCATACTTTGATTTAGCTAGGAAACCACTCAAACATATCAAGAGAGTATGTTGAATAGGATAAACATGAAATTCTTATTTGTTCACTAAAAAAAAATGTCCTGTGATCCCCAAAGCAGAGGATTTGGGTGGTGTGTATCCTGAGGTCCTTGAAAGTGTAGTTCCGATGTAGAACCTTATTATACAACTTTTCTTGGAGAGACATGAACAAATCTTCACCTCAATAAGACACTGTCCACTTAATAAAGAGACCATTCCACCCAAGTGTAACTTGGTGGGCTAGTGAGCTTCCTGAGGTCACTTACAGGAAGGAACACAGTGACTCAAAGACAGCTGTGTCCCTGAACAGTCCACCTCAGCATTGACAACAACTTATGAAAACTGTATACTTGCCCAAATTGAAAGCTGTTCAATCACACAGTCTCCTGTCTACCAGCAACTGTTTACTGTTTGCTTAATGTTGGGGAGGGGTCTTGTCAATATCCTAATTTTCCCAGCTTAATGAGCCTCTGGAGCCCTGCAGGCTTTCTCAGTTTCCTGAGTCCTTTCCATCTCTAGTTGTCTTTCAGGAGGGAATGTTTCAATTAAGCGGAAATAGCTACATTTTAAAAAGCCCCACTTAGGGTTGTTGGCAGATAAATGCTCTAAAATGTGCTAAAAATCTAAAAATTGTAGTCAGTTACATTTTAGTCTGGAAAGCAGGTAGGAGACAATGCATGGTTTCTCAGGATAAAATAAGATGAAGAAATGAGGGTAAAGGAAGTATTGTCAGGCTGCTTGGTTGAGGCTCTTGTATGCATGAGTGAAATTGCAGAGAGACATGACTCTGTGGCCCCATATGTGTTGATGTTACAGTGCTAACCTCTTAGTGAATGAATGAAATGGTACATTGGGAGTTTATCAAGTTCACCTTGTCTCCAGGACAGGATTCCCTTTGGGCAGTCTGCCATGACTCCTTTTTTTTTTGAGACAGGGTTTCTCTGAGTATCCCTAGCTTATCCTGAACTTCTCTCTCTAGACTAGGTTGTCCTCAAACACACAAGAAATCCACTTTACTGAGCTTCCTGGGATTAAAGACATGTGCCCCCACCACTCAGCAAGAGACTCTAATAGTGTGGCAGCTTGGCTAGGGACTGACCAGGACTTCACCTCTGGACTTTCAAAGACAACAGGCTTTGGCTAATGAAGTTAAGTCCCCCTCCCCTTTTTTTTTTCTCAGAAAGGAATGTTTTTAAGTTCCTTAGTGTATTAATTAGTAACCGAAGATAACACCATTCTGTGAATCACTCCCATTTTGCAAAAAAATAACTGTAAAACCCAGTGGTACAGGAAGAAATGAGAAAATTGAGTTAAAGATAATCAGACAAACTTCACACTGTATCAGCTCCATGAAGATATTGCACCTTCTAATGAGATGGGGCAAGAAAGTTTCCTTCACATTGGTGGGAAGTTCAGCATCATGGACATCTGAGACCCTTCTGGGTATGAACTGATAACCAGATTAACCAGGATGCCAAGAGTAGGAATTGAGAGATGCTACGGATTACTGAGGGAAATGTAGCCTTCATCTATCTTCTTGTTCTTGATTGCTGGAGGTTAGTAAGAGAGTCTCTCTGATAGGTTGGCGGGTGAGGGAGCCTCTCTGCATAGTCTACTGGTTCTAACCTTCTTTTTTTTCCAGAAACACCTCACAGACACATCCACAAAGGAGCTTTACCAGGTTTCTGAGTGATTCTTAGCTCATACAGTGATGCTGAAAATAAACAAGGGAGCTGCACCCTCAAGTGGAAAACAAGTTCCATCTGATAACTGAAGATGAGAATGAGTTTCTCTGTGTGTTTAATACTTCTATTGTTTTAAAAAATGATATTAAGTGAAGTCCTCAATTTGATAATCAAAGTATGAATCATGATAATCGCAATTTTGATAGTTCTGGTATTTGCATGTCTTAATTTTGTTGAAAATTCTAATTAGGAGGAAGGGGACCTGGGATACATCTTAGTAAAAGAACGTTTGTCTAGCGTAAGGCACTGTGCTCAATCCTCAGCACTGAAAAAAAAAAATCCACAGAAACATACAAAGTTCTGGAGATGGCTGGAGAGTTCCTTCAATAAAACTCTTTCCTTAAAAGCAATAGGACCTGTCTCTGCCTCCAAGTGCTGGGCTTAAAGTGTGCCACCACACCCAGCTTCTGTTTGGTGTGAAATGGTCTTACAAAATATCTCTGTTAAACCAAGGAAGAGAAAGATAATACAGAAACAACTATTTGTCTATCCTGTTAATATTAGCAAACTACAATATTCAAATCTGTGTTTTATTTCTAATGCTCAAGATTTACTTGGGATAATTTAATTTTAAATTTAAAACAGAGACTTACAGTGGTCTCTGTGTTTTCTCATCCTCTGCCTTTGCCTGTCGACATCAACATAAAACTTGTGTTTGGCCGGGCGTGGTGGCACACGCCTTTAATCCCAGCACTTGGGAGGCAGAGGTGGGCAGATTTCTGAGTTCAAGGTCAGCCTGGTCTACAAAGTGAGTTCCAGGTCAGCCAGGGCTATATAGAGAAACCCTGTCTCGAAAAAACAAAAAAACAAAAACAAAAACAAAATCAAAACCAAAAACTTGTGTTTGAAACAAGGATCACTGAGTCTGGAAGTGACAGTGTCATATTTACTTGTCCAGAGACACAGAAGGTGGGTTCTAGTATCCACACTGTAACATATCAAATCCAATCAAAAGCGTTGTCCATTTCCTAATGTAGGAATAACCCTGGCCAGCATCGAGGCAGAAAGGAGGAAGGGTGCCCCTGCTGAAGAGTGTGGGTACCAAGGAACAAGGCCACCAGGGACAAGCAGGAAGAAAACTGGCAAGTGTATAACTGATTGCTTTTGCAAATACATCAATTTCCATAGCTGCTTATCTAAAAAAATCCCTCCTCTTTGATGTGCCAAATTTTCTATGTAAAGTTTACATCTGGGCTAGCAGTCAGCACACCCTAGAACTTTCACAGGCTAACAGCTATAATTAAGGTAGAAGGCCTTATTTACATAGCAATTAGCCTGCAGGACTGGAGGAGTAGACATGTTGCTAATTCACTTAGATAGTTAATTGGTCAGAGATTTTTAACTTGGCTTTCTTTGAATATTCTGTTTATGCACCGAGTATAGATTGTGTTATCTGTGGGATGAAATTCAGCAAACCGGACTCTGGAATTCCAGCTTTTAATGCAACAGGTGGAAAGGAACAAGAGAACAATGTCAAAATATCAAGGAAAATTCTACAGCGGAAAGCATTTGATAGCATTTGATGCTCTTTGTGATTTCAGGGGTTATACAGCCAGATTCAGAGTCTATCAACTTAGTTATTGCTGCGTCCCCTTTCGAAGGCTGCACTGTTTTGTAGATGAATTACTTGCTTGGTCATCTAATCATATAGCTATTTTTGAAACTGTAGGCACAGTTCCCACTGTGCAGAGGTCAAGATGGTTCAGGAAAGACAGATGTCATTTCTTAAAAAGAGGGCAGCTACTCTACCAGGAATTTTCTCATGGCCTTTGTCAAGTTTCTGGGTTGGGTAATTACTCTTCATTAAAAAAATCGCTATTTTTGATAGTTGTTATTTTGATAGTTGTACCTCTCCATTGCATAGAGGAATTGTTCAGGAAGGCTAAGACAGTGGGTACGCTGTGCGCCCAAAACGCTAGCAGTGATTCTCACGTGCAATAAAGAGCAGCTATCTAACAGAGGAAATATGAACGCAGTGGTTGGAACAGGGAAAGCAACTGCAGGTATTTACTGAATCAATAAACACTAAGCACTCCCTTACTTCAGAAGCTAAGTAGATGGAAGAGGAAGAACAGATCCAGCTCAATATACCCAAGATAACAAGCAGCTTCCTCCTTGGATAGGGTTAATAGTTGCTCAGGGGAAGATGGAAATCAATAACTATAATTGAAAGAAGACTTCACTAGGGGCCAAAAGAGTGTCTGCATGTGTGTGGGAGGGAGGTAAACACCGGTTATAGGGTTTTCCCCAGACCCGTGCTCTGCTTCCAAATTGAGGCTTGTAGTACAGAAAGGGTTTTCCTCTCCTTGTCAGAGGCAGAACTAGGCAAGGTTCTCTCTCTCTCTCTTTTTTTTTCTTTTCTTTTTGGCTCACTGACAATTTTCGCCTCAGGGTTAATGACTAATCTGAATCCAGCGTTAGGTCATTTTGAAAATATGACTATTACATTATGTCAAAACACAACTCGAAGAGCTGCCATTCTGGTGTTATTAAACCAAAGAGTTGATACACTGTAGCGGCCTTGGAGCAGTGGTACACCCCCATCCATTTGTGCAAAACACACATAACTGGCCTACTTTAGGAAACTTAAAAGGCTGAATGGCTAAAGCGAGATTGCGCGACTGGAAGCTTTTAAAAACGAGAACGACACATCTCAAGCCAACCAATAAACAAAGACAAAAAACTGTTTCTGGGACCTCTTCGGAGCCAAGCGGTTCTCCAGGACTCAGGCTGCAGCTCCAGCCCACCCCTTGAAGAGGAAAAGTAGATCCCTGGAGTCCAGAACTGGGATGCAGGATGGAAAGCAACCGGAGTCTGAGTCATCGCGGACCCGCCTCTCCCACGTGTTGCTCCCCCTCGGCCCCGCCCCCTCTTACGTGTTGCTCGCGCTCTGCCCCGCCCCCTCTCTTATTCCCGGAGCAGCAAGCGGAGCCGAAACTTTGCAACCAGAGCGCGCACGTTCCGCTCCTTTTCCCCGCCCGGGCGGCCCGCGACAGTGGCGCAGGAGGTGGGACCAGCTGGCGGGAAGGCTCGAGGCGCGGGCGCACGCGGAGTGGGGCTCTTGGGGAAGGACACCGCTCGCAGGAGCCGAGGAGGGCCAGCTGAAGTAGAAGTTCCCGGCCTGGAGAGTCCCACGCCAGGGCAGTCCCGGCCTGGGGTTTGAGGTTGCAACCTGCCCCCGCTGCTGTGGTGGTTGCGGAGAAGCAGCTGTAGCAGAGATCGGCGTGGGGGGAACTGCATCTGGACGGCGGTAGCAGCGGGGAGCAGCCGTACCGGACACAGCTGTCCCGTGCGCAGAGACCCAGGACCGCGCTCCCCTCTCAGAACTGCAGCGCGATGGCCGGCTGACTGCGGCCATGCAGGCTTGAGCGTACTCCCGGGACACGCAGGGGACAACCACGGGCACAGTCTGCAGGACTCCGCTGTCGATTCCCCAGCCCAGCGGACAGCGAAGCTGCTTACCATGGAGCCCGTGACCAAGTGGAGCCCCAAACAAGTGGTGGACTGGACTAGAGGTGAGCGAGCCGTGGAGGACCCCCGCGTCCTACAGCCAGGGAGATGGGGCGGGCCAAGAGTTGGGCACTGGGGTGCTCGGCCCCTCCTGCCGGCGACAAAGCAAACTTCTGAGCGGCTTGTGCGTCTCTTTCTGGTGCGCCTGCTCTGATCGGTTTCTTTCGGTGGTGGGGGTGCGCGTTGTCTGCAGCCGACGGGACACCTATATTTAAGCCAGGGAGCTATGGGATGGCCTTACCCTGGAAGATCGACTGGGAATGTGCGGCCTGGGATTTGGCGCCAGGGCAAGCTCTCTGCCAGTTCGGGTACCGTGGACTTGCTGCCTGTAGCCAAGCGCAGAGGCACAAGGCGTCTTTGTGTGGGTGACTACCCTTAGCCCTGGATCTAGTAAAGGCTGCGGGCCTGGAGCAGTCCGCGGGCGTGACCGGGCAGTTGGGCAGGTAGACGAAGTCTCCTGTGGCCAGCCCAGCCTGTTTGTTTGGGTTGGAGAAGGCAAATGGGCTTTCGCGCCTGCGAGAACCCTAGCGCCAGGACTCCCGCGGAGGCAGGGACTCAGCTCTGGAGGCGCCAGGACCCCCAAGGGCACAGCGTTTTGAGGCCAGTAATGCACTGAGAGGGAGCCGAGTGTCTGGAATACAGTCCGGCTCTGTACAGTGCTCGGGAAGAGGAAACTTAGTGGGTGCTGGACTTGGTGGTGCAGGAGTGGAAGGGTCCCTGTTACTTTATCTTGTCTCTCATGATTGCTAGGGATAGTTGCCAGAGTTACTCAGCTCACTTTGACCTCTTTCAATAGTACAAAGCTTACTGAAATCAACCAGTGGAGTCTCAGGGGTCCCACCTCCTCACTTCAACATCTGTTTCAAGTTATCCACCCCTGCCCCCCAAATCCCCATTGGTCTTCCGGGTGAAGACTTGGCTAAGCTCTCTCTCTGCCTTTGTTTTTGTTCATCTAGTAGACGGGAGTAGTCAGTGATGCTGGTGTGTTCAGATCATCTTTCAAACTGCCCTACCCATGACTGTGACAATGGAAACCCCATCCTGTCATTTTTCAAGCCAGTGTCTTATATAGGTCACTGGAAAGGGGCTGTCCCGGTAGTGAAGAGTCTGGTGTATGTCCGATTATCCCTGGCTTCTGTAGGAAAACACAGAATACTGTCTTAGGAAGTAGGTTTTTTCTATCGGCCAGACTTTTCCAGGACTCTCAAAGTAAAGCCATGGGAAAAAGGATGAATACATAGGCCTTAGTTACCCTGGCTGAGTGAGCAGTAAAACGTGGTTAGCAACAGTAGACTTAAGTTATTTTAACCCCCGTCCCTTAACTCGAAGTGTAACTTGTACTGAAGAAGGTACCAGGTGCTCCAGCTAGCTTGCTGAGATGAAGCAGATGGCATGCTTGACTGTACCACTACCATTGAGGGGTCCTCAGAACCTGCTGAGCCAGTAGCTACATTTGCTCTCAAGTCCTTGACATGTGGCTAATGGTTATTGCCAGGTACTAGGTATGCAATGCACAGCGTGTCTGGAGACTCAGTGAGAAGAAGGAGTAGAAAATATTAACGATTTTCCTACTTATTACATATAGATGTGATGGTATTTTGAATAAAATATAGTACTAAAATTAACTCCAACCGTTTACTTTTTATTTTCTGAATTATGGCTTCTCTGTTTTGTGGTAACATGGCTCAGGCTTGTGGCTCATATTCTATCTTTGTTGTATGGTACTGTTCTAGTCTCATGGAGAGGTGTCAGAGGATCACGCTGGCTTTCCTGTGGCTCTGCCAGACTTGATAAGGTAACAGAAAAATGGTAACAGGCACTTTCTCTCTCCTTTGTTTTTTCCTCCATTTTCTCTTAGATGGAAGAAAAATGTTAATTCTCATCCTATTATTGTCATTGATTTAAAAGGAAGAAATGTTAAAACACATTTTGGGGTACCTTTGGCTTTAAGGCTTGGTTGAGGTTGCTTTCATCTAGGAAAACTCTTGTGCTGCCTTTAATGAGCAGCCGTGGTTGGCTCAGGACCCCGGATGTTGACTCACTTTAGGATACATACTGTGATGGCAGCATCCAACATTGGCCTGGATGCTTTGCATTAGAATCTTTACATAGTACATACATACGTACATACATACATACATACATAAGATGCAGGTAAGTAAGTTAAAAGGTGGAAATTATTTGTGTTTCGATCTCCAAATAAATAAATAAGTAAGTAAGTATACTTGCTGAACTCTTGAATGGCAAGAGATCATGTTCTTCCAGCTTTCATGATTTATTATGTGAAGGTTTCTTGCTATCATGCTGCATGGGTACTGACCTTGTAATAAGTGGTTGACAGTTTTTTGCTTCACGAGTTGTTTTTATCTGTCTCTGCTAGTCTCTCAGCCCGGCTCCCACTTTGTAAACTACATCCCCAGGAAAAGCAGCTTGTCCTACACATGTCCTCACGTAACCCTTGCCGTTCCGTGACTGCCAGTGTGGCAGTGAGGAGCACTGTCAAAAGCACCAGCTATAATCAGCCACATCTATAGACTGTGCTTATGTCAATATTACAGAGTCATGTCAAGAAAGCGTGCACTGTGCTGGGTAAACACACCCATCTGGCTTTTATTATTAACTTTTGGCTACATCATCGACAGCTTTACCATGACATGAATAGATGCCTAGTAAATATTAACAGTCTCAGGCACAGGGTTGGGTATTTGGTGAGCATAAGCTCATTTGAATACATACTCCCACCTCTGAGGCAGGAACCTCTGTTTCATTCGCCACTTGAGAAAACAGAGGCACAGAGGTGCTGAGTACCCTCATTTGTGACACCAGCCACTCGGTGAACAGTGTTTGACCAAGGTGCTTAGATGCTGTTTTATACATTTTCCCAGGATTTTCTTCCCAAGGCAATACACAGAACATACCAAGAATCTTCAGCACACTCAGGAGTAGGCCCACAGTGTTCTCATGATGTAATTTATTAATATCCTGTGCTGGTGGAGAAGAACCATCAGCATACAAGTATTTTATTCTGCATGGGCTCAATGTGTCAGAAAGAAAACATGAGATGACAGGTATCCTATTTCATTGTGCCTGTCCAGCCAAACAACTTGTCTAAAGGGTTTTTTTTTTGTTTTTTTTTTTTAATTTTACAACATGGAGAGGCAGCCCCACAACAGAAAGCCAGTGGGCTAAGCAACTGTGAGTTTTAGTTTTCTCTTGTATAAGAGTGAGGTTGGGCAGCCCAGGGATTTCTGTCATCCTGGCCTCAATGTGATGCATATGTGGTATAGCGTGTGCTTTGGTACCTCAGCATGGATGATTGTTCTATCCCAGGTTCTTCCTGAGTCAGGCTGAAAAACAGGCTTAATATCATACCCAGTGACAGCCAAGACTCTTTAGAAAAAGTTCCGTTTGATGGGCTGGAACGATGGCTCAGTGGTTAAGAGCACTGGCTGCTCTTCCAGAGGACCAGGGGTCAGTTTCCTGCACCCACATGGCAACTCACGACTATCTGTAACACTAGAGGATTCAATACCCTCACGCAGACATACATGGATGTAAAACACCGATGCACATTTAAAAAAAAAGTTCCCTGTGAAATCTATTCCGGTCTCTCATAGTTATCAGGATGGTCCCATGCCCACCTTGGCTGGAGAGATAGCTGATTGCCTTTTGTGTATATGTGTGGTGCTGGGAATTGAGCCTAGGGTCTCACATGTGGTAGGCAAGTGCTCTCACACTAGGCCAGACTTTCAGCACCCAGTTGGGAACATTGTAGCAATAAAAAAGTTGGAATCTGGTGGACAGGAAGGAAGGAAGTCTAGATAGGGAGTGCGAGTGTCTTATCACATGGTACTGAACATGGAATATAACCTACAGTCATAGATGTACTTCAAGTAGGACACGAGTCAGTTTCCTACTTACAGTCCAGCTCTGCTGTAGAAATAGCATTATATTTTCATTTCTCTTGAGTATCCTCAGTCAGAACCTTAAAATAGACGAGGCCTTTGTCCCAAAGCTTGATTTAAATACTAGCTTTATGATGCACTTCTGCCCACAGTTACGTCTTCTGCTTTCACACTGTTGAGCAATGTGAAAGAAGGAAGACACTGCTTTGCCCAGCGTCCCTGTCCTTCCCTTGGCTGTGATCAGCTAGAACTGGCGGCTCCTGGTCAGTGTGGTAGTGAGTGAGCACATCTGGATAGCTTTCCTGCCACAATCCTCCCACTGGCCAGCCAGTGCCCTTGCTAGCTCCATCAGACAGTGAAGGGGGATCTTCCCTTCTGAGCAAGGCTCAGCGGGCAGGTGGGCGGCACTGGGGAGCATTTGCCTGTCCTCCACTCTTTCCCTGGAATGCCCGAGCATAGGGTATATCGGCAACCTTAGAGGGCCTCACTGTGTGCTTGTGGAGGGGCTGGTGGGTTTCACAGTGAGGTCAACTGCTGTGTGATGTCTTACACTATTGGGCACTGTCATTTCTCCCTACAGCATATGGGGTCATGGTTTTGTCCATTTGAGGCCCAACCTTTTCTTTTAGCCTCTGAGGTCACTGGAATGGGGAGCTCTCAGGAGCTGTAGGCTCATCCTTTTACCATATGTCCAGAAACTTCTTTCTGAAAGTCACCCTCACCGCCATGGCTCTCTTCTGTTTCCCGGGCTCCAGCATTAAAATCTTCTTAATCACCATATTGGAAAAAGATTAAATGGAAGCATTTACGATGTGGTACGTGCTGTTTCAAGAGCTTGCTTTAGACACCCTTCTTTGAATCCTCAGGAAACCCAAAGCAGAGAGGTTGGTACCACTGTTAGCCCATATTAAAGAAACAGAGGCAGGAAGAAGGGCGTGGTTGGGGTCATGGGTTTACAAGCAGTGTGAGCTTTGAAGCCTTTCTCCATCTCTTCACCTCCATGATGCCTCTCACCAATCAGAGGAGCTGACTGGCTGGGAACGTGGGCACCAACATCAGCTCGGTTGGCTTCCTGGTTTGTCTCTGGCTGTGTGAGCTTATGCAAGTGCTCCATAAATTGCTATGCTATGTTTTTTATTGCTTCCTTCCTTCCCTTCATCCTGTAGCTTCAGGTCATGAACTGTTATGTGAGCAGTGAGGTCTCATAAGGTGGATTCTAACCATGCAGGAGTACTGGTTTCCCCTGGAGAGACTTCTCGGCCAGTTGCCAACCTGTTAGAGGATTGATTTGGAGCAGCACTTAGAGCCTATCAGGAGGGTTCTAGATTGTCAGATGATACGTGCCTCTTTGCCTCTTGTGAATATGGTGAGCAGTCGGCCTGTCTTTCTCTTTTCCTCTGTATGTGTATGTGAGTGTGTGCGTGTTCATGTGTACATGGAATCTGAAGTCAACCTCAGATGCCATTCTTCAGGTGCTATTTGACTCGTGGTTTTTTTTGTTTGTTTGTTTTTGTTTTTTGGAGACAGTGTTTCTCTGTGTAGCTCTGGCTGTCCTGGAGCTCACTCTGTAGATCAGGCTGGTTTCAAACTCAGAAATCCTCCTGCCTCTGCCTCCCAAGTGCTGGGATTAAAGGCGTGCACCACCACTGCCCAGCCCTGACTCGTGTTTTGAGACAAGATCTCTCACTAATAACTGGGGTTCCTGTGTCAGCTAGGCTGGCTGGCCTGTAAGCTCCAGAGACCCTCCCTGCTCAGCCTTCCTAGTTTGGTTTTACAAGTGCGTACCCCCATGCCTGGCTTGTTTACTTGGCTTTTGGGAATCCAGCTTGGGTCATCGTGTTTGATTGGCAAGCACTTTTCACTCACTTGAGCCACCTCCCCAGGCTCCATGGCCGCTGCTTTAATAGTAACTCAACTTGTAGCTAGGGTAACATTAAAATGGCCCTCTTGCCTCCACCCACACCCACCTGACATCTGGTCCATGAACACTGCTGTTGATCTCCTCTGGCCTTTCCAGACCTGCCTATGAGAACATGAATTTTAACAAGATTACATACCCTTTACAGTTAGAGGGGCCCTCCTGTGTTACACAGCTGAGACCATGTTTTTAAACTTAGCTGGTAGGCCCTGCCCCTGGCCTTGGGTTGCTGGACTTCACAGGAGCTCTGTGCTTGAGTTCTGAGTACTCACTCTTCATTTGAGGATGCTTGACTGGGCCACTCATCAAGACAGAAAAGCACCTTAGGCTTCTATTTATAAGCATCACCTAGCAACAGCATCAGGTAGTTCTCTCTCAGCAAAGTACCTGAATTCCTGTGATTCCTTATCTCTCCTCTGGGACTTTAAGAATGCTTATAACAACTTTGGATTGTTTGTATGTATGTATGTATGTATGTATGTATGTATGTATGTATGTTCTTTAAGAGGAGGTGCTGTGAGGGCTGGTGTTCACTGTGGCTGAAGATAATTTTCATGTGACTCAGCAGTACTTAGGGTAAGAGGGGCCTATACTCAGCTGCATCTTCTGTGCTATGACTATGTAGAGCAGACCACTTGTAGCTGACATTGAGATTTGTGTGTGTATGTTTCTTGGTTGGAGAGAAGTGACACTGAAAGTCATCATTTATCTGGAATAAATTACCAGAACAGTTCTCAAAATTTAGAAGTCAGTGTTGTGCTAAGCTTAGCTTCCCTGGGTTTTGTACCATTGGAGATGGGGAGGGCATTCCTTCCTGTGCAGACTCAGCCTTCAGAGCCTCCTCTTGCCTGCCCCATCATGGCCATGCCTGTGCCTCTTCCTGTGGTCATCATAGCTGGGAGGAGCCTTTGTGGTCTCACCTCCCTTTTCTGTCTTGCTCTCTCTCACTTCTGCTTTCTCTGGGGTTTTACCCCCATGTTAGCCTGGGCTTGCATGAACAAGTGCTGTTTTATTTACATGAGCTCTGCAGAGCCCTTCTTGCTTCCCTGTCTTCAGCCGTCTTCACAGGCCTTTCACACACATCTCTGTGGTGCTGAGTTGAGGCTTTGCAAGAGATGAACTGTCCCAGATCCGGAGGCTGAGGGGAGTCAGTCTTGACCGGTTTTGGGTCCTTTGGCAGTCCTCTGGGACTGAATGTCCCATTCCTTCCAGTCTGCACTGTGGGAAGGAAGGTGTGACTTCTGGGAGCTGCCTGAGGCCTTTGCTCTGGCTGCAGCTCCCTTAGAATCTTTGATATTAAGAACTTCACTTTCTAGCAGTTGGGACATTAACTACCAGTATCTAAGCTAGTGAAGTTTTGCTTTTGCTCTGTTTTGTCAGAAGGTAACTTAGTGATGGAATCAACCATTTTTCCTCTGGCTTTCTTATCTGTGTGTGCTTATTTTATTTTATTTACTTTATTTTTTAGTGGTGGGATCTACTCCTGAGCCATGGACATGCTAGATACTGAGCTACACCCCCAATACAATTTTATTTTTATGTTGGATGCCACACTTCTTGTCTGAGAGATGCAGTCTGCACATGCGGCTGGTAGCACACATGAACGTACTTATGTGTTTAACTTTCTTAAACAATATTTGCAGCTGTTATGGGCCTGTTTGCTACTTGAGCTGCTTCATGAAGTATTCTCATTTAATTGCTTCGGGAGAGAAGGCTAGGCAGATTGAGAGACTGAAGATGCAGAGTTGAAGAGAGAATCAGACTCAGATTCTGTGTCTGACAAACGGAGGTTGGAAGGCTTTGCCACATGACTTTGCCAAGTTCCTCTTTATACTTGTCCCATCTCAGGAAAGGGACAGAGCATAACCAACACCTAGGGTTTTGGTTAGAATGAAAAGATACGGTACAGGGAGAACACGTGGTACAGTATGCAATATATAAGTATCCACACACTTATTGCTTATTATTAATTCATAACGCTTCACAGTGAATGAATGGCATATAATGGATGATTTTTATTTAGATATTCAATACCCTTGTGGCTGACTGTCACCTTTCCCATGTCTCATAATCACTTGTGACATGACAGCCTCCCCTTTTTTTTTTTAATTGGTGGAAGGAGGCATATTAAGTGGACTTATCAGCTGTTTTCTGCCCTCTTGTGTTCCTGGTCACTTCCCTTTCCTTTCTTGAGAGGGTCCCTAATATCCTCCAGGCAGAATGGGATATAAAAAGGTTGGGTGGCTTCTTGCTTGAAAATGGTTCAATGGTAGCTCTTGCGGGGGTGACATTCTGTGTTGTGGTAGAAATATGTGCTTCAAATTAATTTAACAAACGAGACTTCCCCACCCCCAACTGTCTTCACAGGCTTGATTTTAGAACTCCTGAATATTAATGCATCTGGATGCTCATTCTGTAGGGTAAAAACTCACAGTGTTTGCATGGCACTTACATGGGCCTCCCTTTATGTTTTCAATGGTCATTAGATTATTTATAATATACAATGTAATGGATATGTGAGTCATTGAAACTATATTGCTTAATGATGATGATGATGATAACAAAAATATATACATATTTGACACAGACAAAAATCTTTCTTCCTGCCAGGCAGTGGTGGCGCACGCCTTTAATCCCAGCACTTGGGAGGCAGAGGCAGGTGGATTTCTGAGTACCAGGCCAGCCTGGTATACAGAGTGAGTTCCAGGACAGCCAGGGCTACACAGAGAAATACTGTCTCAAAAAAACCAAAAACCAAAAAAAATTTTTTTTTCCCACAATGTTGCTTCAATTTGCTGAAGCCAAAGGGGAGGGGAGCCCATGGCCATAGAGGCTGCTGGTAGGTGATTCATGAGGAAGTACCTAGTTCCAGGTGGTACTCTGGGCCAGGCTATCGGCTGCTCTCAGCTGGATAAATGTGATGTGACAGACAGCCACCACCACACGGGTGAAGGAGAAGATATCTGTGTTAAGTGTGAAGTGAAAACATCAGAGGTATGGAGGAGAGACGTGAAACTGCTCATGAGAGGCTCCTTTGGATGCTGTGCTCATGGAAGTCTTTCTGAAGAGATGCCAGCCAGGTGTGAGCAAGAGGAAGGAACTGTCTGTAGACAGAATAGGGAGAGGACAATTTGTGCCATGGCCCTGTGGAGTGAGTGAGCTTGTTGGGGGAGGAGAGAGACCGAGGAAAGGGAGGGTGGTGGACTTGTGAAGAGGAAGGCTGACAGGTTGGCAGGTAGAGTGGAAGAGGGACCTTGAGAGAGAAAAGAGGTCAGGCCATGGGTACATCGCAGACAGGCACCAGAAAACTGTCCTTGGGATGAAAAGCAGGGCCATGGCCTTGTCTAAGGTGGCTCCTGAAAGATCATTCTGGCCCCTCGCACTAGCAGCGAACTTGGAACACAGCTGTGTGTGTTACAGTCAGTATTCTGGGGTCCGCGTTTTAGACGGTGATATGGGTCATGCTGGACTCTGAAGTCAAGTGTAAGACAATCCATCCATCACTTTAAATCTCAGTGCTTTGAACACGCATTTGAAATTGGGGTGCCTGTCTAGTTCTTTTCCTCCTACCAGTGTTAGCTGCATCCTCTGGCCTCCACTTGTCCTGATTCCTATCTTGCCACGTGTGCTGGTCATTCAACCTTTGTCTTTACATGCTCTGGTCACATCATTGTTCTTTTCTGGGGCGTTCTGCTGGAGCTACAGTGTTTGAATTTGCTCATTCCTCTTTGAATAGAGTTTCTGTGAGAGTGCGCTTAGCCTGGTTCATCTTCTTTGACATCAAATGGCTAATTGAACAGTTTCTAACCTGTGCCCAGGAGGGCAGATGCAGATGTGTTTACTGGGACAAAGCAGCCCTTTAAGTCACAGATCAATAGGCGGAGAAATTAGAACATTTTGCCTTTTTAAACTTTGAAAGTATTTGAGTACTGGAACTGGCAGATCTGACTAAAATATTTTGCCCCACCAACAGACTGTCCTAATTTTTACTTTAGAAAACAGAGACACTTTAGTTGAATAGATGGTATTTTGGGAAATTCTCAGCAAGTAAGAGTTGAACACTTTCTTTAAAAAAGAGATTTATTTATTTTAAAAGTATATAATAAATTTATTTATTTATCATGTAAGCATACTGTAGCTGTCTTCAGAGTTTGCAGTACATGGAAAGTTGATGCCTTCAGGTTGGTGTATGTGTGTGTGTCCAACTGAGAGTGTGTACTTCCAACTTAAATATATAATAATTGATCAATCTTGAATTTTCTCTTGTGTGTATGGGAGGAGGGACATGGGTTTGTATGTGTGCATGTGTTTGTGCACCAGCACTTTCCTGAGTGTGTGTGTGTGTGTGTGTGTGTGTGTGTGTGTGTAGGCCAGAAGGTAATGGCAGGTGCTGTGCCTCACAATTATCTACCTTGCTATCTATCTATCTATCTATCCATCTATCTATCGATTTACTTATCTACCTACCTACCTACCTACCTACCTACCTACCTACCTATCTATTTGCTGGTCTCTCACTGAGACCTGAGGTTTGGCAGTTAGGCCCTGTTGGCTGGCCAGGGAATCTGTGGGCCTGCCTGTCTGCTCACTGCTGGAATTACAAAGGGATCTCACCATGCCTGGTGATTCTGTTTTTCCTGTAGGCTGCAGGTCCTTCTGCTTGCAAGGCAAGCACTTTACTGACTGAGCCATCTCCATGGCCCCTTGAGGTAATTTCAGATCCCAGTCAACAGGAGAGTCTAGAGCATGCCTGTGGGAGCATAGCCTGTGGTGAGGGGCTTGAACATGGGTGGGAGGACCTGGCTCCCCAGTGTTTGTTGGAGCTGTCAGCACCATCTTAACATGGATTCTGACAGGAGCCTGTCACTAGCTGTGAACAGATGACGCATATTTGAGCAGCATTTTTGAAGGTCTCTGTCTTCCCTGAAGCTTAAAACAGTTAAAAATGAGCATCAAGAACATACCTCTTCTCCACTAGTGAGATGCCTAACCACAGAGGGCATAATGAGGCTTAAACTATGTGCACCCAATTGGCTTGAAGCACTTTATACAAAGGCAGCCAGTAAAGGTAGACCTGTTTGTGGAGAAAAACGTTTTTATTCTTGTTTGTATCTTTTTTGTTGTTGTTGTTTTGAAAGATTTATTTATTATTCTTAAGTACACTGTAGCTGTCTTCAGATACTCCAGAAGAGAGCATCAGATCTCATGATGGATGGTTCTGAGCCATCATGTGGTTGCTGGGATCCGAACTCACAACCTTCAGAAGAGCAGTCAGCACTCTTAACCACTGAGCCACCTCTCCAGCCCTGTTTGTATCTTTATTCTTGTTTATTGGGTCTGGGTTTTGGGAATAAGAGTCCATGCCTGGTGCTTGCAGATACTCCTCACCCCAGTCCCTTTCTCCAATCCTTCTTCTTACACTCTCCCTTCCCCCATCTCTGCTTCCCCCTCCCCCTCCCTATTGTCTCCTGAGTGAGCATTTGAAGAAACTCTTTCCTAGCCAGGTACTGTGCAGCCTCCCAGTTACCTACCCCCACCCCCCACCCCCCTGCCCTTGGAAGGCTTGCTCAGCATCAGCAGCACCTGAGGACATGGGTATGTTGCATGTCAGGCCCTGAAACTCAGCATCTTCAGGTGATTCTGGTGCAGGCTGTAAGTCTAGAAACATTTTAGTCTGTCCCTTTTCAGAGGGACCAAACAGGAATAAATGATACTAATCAGACCCTCTGCATACTTCCTGCTGACAGGGGGCTTTAGGTTGATGCATGAGGAGTGGTTAGCAAGGGATTCTAGCAGGGATGGTTTTGACATGCTTAAGTATGTGGGTCACTGGGTCCGAGTTCCAAGTGCTCTTTCTGTGAGTGTGCAGGGGGCAGTTAAGGATTTTGTCTCAATAAATGCCCAGCTGGCATCTTTGTCCTATGTACAATGTGCATCCATTGGTTATTGATGTATTTATAAAAAGATAAAGACAGAAAGAATATGTTCTATGGGGGTGTGAGGTCTGGGGGAAGGGGATGTCTCAACAGGCTCATGCTGAGGCCACATGGTATAGTATAGAGTAGAGTTTATTTAGGGCATAGGGAGGGAAGTTAAGAGGGTAGTAGAGGCAGATAGAGAGGGAAAGGGTGTAGGAGATGGAGAGGGAGAGGGAGAGGGAGAGGGGTGAGAAGTAGAGGCTGGCCATGACTACATGGTGGGGGCAGGGAGAGAATGGGGAGGGAGGGAGAGCAAGAAAGAGCAAGAGAGGGAGGAAAACAAGTGGGGGGGCAAGCAGCCCCTTTTATAGTGGGTCAGGCCTACCTGGCTGTTGCCAGAAAACTGTGTGGTGGAGTTGAGACAGAATTTTAACAGTTATGATTCTCTGTATTGCTCCATTGGGGAAACCTAGGACATGGGGGTATTGTATAGGCCTGTTGCTTCCTTCTTCTAGATAGACTTATAGATGTGTAATATGACGTTTAAGTCATTTTCTTATTTAGTTTTTTTTAAAAATGGTGCTTAGGATAGAAGCCAGAACCTTGTGCACTGTACACTTAGTAGACTGCCTCTGAGGCACAGCTCCAGCTCCCGCTGGAGAAAGGGCTCAGTAATATGTACAGGTCAGGCTGCTGCTGAGCACTTGATCTTTCTACTTCCATCTCTCTGAGCTCTGGGATTCGTGCTACCATGCCTGGCCCAAGAAGCTTTTTGTCTCAGTCTATAGACCCAGATCATTTAGAGTCAAGAGGGCCACACAGAAGTGAGCTCTGGAGACTGGATCATGAGCTTTGGAACAAGAGTCTCAAACTCAGATAATGTAGGGTGAGGTGTGATGTTAGAACCAGAGCTAGGGTATTAAGACAACATGGCATGGTGGAGACACACACACACACACACACACACACACACACACACACACACACCCTTCAGTTTCTGTTAATTATGGACCTGAACTTCCCAAGACTTTGGATTTCTGTTTTCTGTTCTTTCAAAAAAACAAAAACAAAAAACAAAAACCAAAAACAAACAAACAATAAAAACCAGCTGGAAATCTGTTTGTGGTTGGTATTTCCCAATGTTAAGAAAACTGTAGGTTCTTTTTTGCTTTTTTGTTTTGTTTTGTTTTTTGAGTAAACTGGCTTCCTACGAAATAATCTTGACTTAAGTGCTTTTTCAGCCTGCAGTTCATCTTAGTTTACCTGTTTTCCATGACTTCTAAGATTCCATCACACAGTCCCATACCAGTATTGATAAGGTGGATCTCCCTTGTCTGGGTGCACCCAGAAGACCTCTGGGTAGCTATTGCTCAGTGAGAATACAGGCCTTGAGTTCTCTTGGCTCAGTTCAACTACAGAGACCTGGCTGGACCATTATGGCCCCCAGCAGGAGCTGTTTTCTGTCTGTGAAATTTCAGGTGACACTCAAATTGTATTATGTTTCTAAGCTTGAGGGCAGCTTAGCGAGGTTGTTATTGGATTATTAAATCACCAATTGTCTTAAAGTTCCTTCTAATTCTCACAGTGCTCTAAATTGTCAAACAGAACCAGGAAATACTGATCCCAGGACTTTAAAAAATTGGAGTACCTCTCCTCCTCCATGATAAAAATTTAAGAGACTACTCTCAACAATTTATAGGTCATGTTAACTTTTCAGTTTGATCTGTAAGTGTATAGATGATGCACAGACTTAAGAATATGTATGAATACAGATTGCACACGCATTTATCTCTGTGCACATATGCATAGGAGCAGGATTGTAATTGGACTGAAGTCTGTCTCCAAGCAGTCTACACACTCTGTGATATAATGCTTATGGATGCTCTCTGTAGGTGGAGCACATGGTTTGGTACGTGTTTTTCAGTCACTTTGAACCATTTGTGGTCCACTGCTGTTGATGGCATCTGCTCTTAGATCATGGTATAATGAGGAAATAACAGGGAGGCTGGGAAAGATGTGGGGACAGGTCTATGAAAGCTTGTAGGCCTTAGTAGGGAGGTGTGGGTGGAGGCTAAGAGACCAGTTGTGAATAGTGGAGTCCCTTAGAGAGAGCAGAATTGAGGAGAGGCCACACCCCAGAGGAACACTCTAAAACCTCTGTAGGGTGTGACTTTGAAGTCAAGGTTTTGTAACCCATCATGGTGATATCATTAAAAAGGTCTGGGTGCCAAATGACCCTTTCACAAGGGACCTCCGAAGACCATTGGAAAACGCAGCTATTTTCATTATGATTTACAACAGTAGCAAAATTACAGTTATGAAGTAGCAATGAGAATAATTTTATAGTTGGGGGTCATCACAATGTATGGAATTAAGTTGAAAGGCTGTATCATTAGGAAGGCTGAGAACCACTGTGTTAGGGGGACTAGTGGGGATTCGTCAGTCAGTAAAGTTTACCTCATAAACATGAGGACCTCAGTTCAGATCCTCATCTCAAATAAAGAGCTGGGTGTGTTGAGGTATGCTTCTTGTCCAAGAGCTGAGGAGGCAGGGACAGAAGGTCCTAAGGGTTACTGGCCAGCCAGCCTACCAGGATTAGTAAGCCCTGGATCCCAGCTAAGAGACCTTATCTCAAAATAAAAAGAAAACTACAAACAACCAAAAAACTCTGAAGAGTGACACCTGAGCTTGGCCTGTACCTTACACACCCATTTGTGCTCACACTCACCAAAGTTAAGTTCAGGAGGGTCAGCCCCCCTGTAGACTGCCTCAGAGTCCATGCATTCTGCATGATGCACAGTCTTGCTGGATTCTACCCTTTAGGAGGACAGAGTTCTTCCTCTCTTTGCAGGGCTCTAATTGTCTCATGTTTTAATGAATGCAAATCTCATGCTGTTTGGCACTTGAGATGTGTTAAGGCAGAGGCTGTTAGCAGGAATTTGGGTCCTCAGACTGAAATGATGCAGTACACAGGAACGAGACACCCCAGATTGTTCCTATAGGTGCATCCTCAGTTGTTGGCCACAGAACAGAAGAACACAGAACATTCAGATCCCCGGACAGGGCTAAACAGAGCACAAAGGTGGAGCTCATGGACAAACCGTGCCTCTTGGAAGGATCAAGGAGTCTTGTTCATTGGTTAGAGAGGCAGCCGTTCTGGCAAGCACAGTGCTTTCATTACAACCCTAAGGAGGTAGAAAGCTCAGAGAACCAGCTCTCCTGTCCACAGAGCCTCTGCAGACAGCTGAAGTGGCCAAAGCTTAGACAGAATGCTAGCAGTTAGCCTCAGTTTACACATGTGAAAGAAGACTCAGACCAGGTGGCTCTGGCCACCCTTAGAGGAGTTTGTATTTTGCATATCCTGAAAAGCCAGTAGGATTTACTGAAGGACTGTGTGGGGGTGTGCCAGGGAGTGTCCTAAGAGCCAAGGCCACACGTTGAGGCCACAGCAGAGAGAGTGAGAGGACAGTGGGAGAGCTGGGATGGGAGATAGTGGGGTACCTAAGAGACCATAAAATAGACTTTGGCTTTACTAGTCTTTTGGGGAGCCATTGGAGGGTTGTGAGGCAGTAATGATACCAGGTCCATGGTTTAAGTGTCTAGAGATGGCAGTGGGATGTGAAATTAGCCTCACTTCACACACTTTATCCCTGAAAGAAGACTCTTGGGCCAGGTGGAGGCTCTGGCCACCCAGCGGGGAGCCTGTGCTTTGCATATCCTGAAAAGCCAGTAGGATTTCCTGAAGGGATAGAGTATGGGTATGAGAAGAGATCCCTAAAATGTTCTGACTGACAAGTTCTCTCTCTGCCAGCTGTAGAGAGGTAGAGGAGAGGGAGAGGCAGGCTCAGGAACATTCTGGGTTTTGAACTTGTGATGCCTTTTAACCTATGTGTGAAGGTGGAGGGTGGATTCATGGGTCTGGATTAGTGGAGGTGTGTGTACTACAGAGAAAGCTGGTGCTTAAGACTGGATGACTTCTCCTATCAGGTAGTAAAAAAGGGAGAAGGATCAGGGGAGGGGTGGGGGAGAAGGGACAGGGGACAGGTGGGGGAGAAGGGACAGGGAGGGGTAGGGGGAGAAGGGACAGGGGACAGGTCAGGGAGAAGGGACAGGGAAGGGATGGGAGAGAAGAGGTAGAGAGGGGTGGGTGAGAAGGGACAGGGGAGCGGTGGGAGAGAAGGGACCAGGAGGGGTGGGGGAGACAGGACACACTGGTGCAGGCCTGGCCTTTCAGATTTCTCTTACAAGTGGAGATGAAGGGCTGGAGGTAGCTGCACAGTGAGACTGAAGACCGAGTTTGGTCCCAGAGTCTTATAGAAGTAGGTGTGGTGCAGTGGTGAGCACGTGCAGTCCATGTGCTGGGGAGGTAGAGGTGGGTGAATCAGTGAGAGATCCTCTATGAAAGGAGACTGATGGTATTCCTGAAGATGATATGCTAGGTTGTCCAATGACCTTATGCATGTGCACACATGCATGCACCGCTTCCAAGTTGTACACTTACTTCGAGTGTGTGCGAGTGTTCTGGCACACACACACACACACACACACACACACACACACACACGAAATAACAGTCACAAAGGAAGTGGTCAACAGGGAGCGAGGATGGAGGAGGCAGAGGAGCAGCCTTTGCATCATCCTAAAGGCAAGCATAAAGGAAGAGGGGCGTCCCTAGAAAGCAGAACTGAAAAGCTGCCCAACACTGCCTTTGGGATGGTAAGAGAACCCATTAATGCACCTGCCTCTGGGCGTGAGGAACTTGATAGAGTAGTTGGTGTGTTGGTGGCAGCACTTATCTCATTATATTTAAATACAAATGGAATTGGACTGAACCTATGTGCACTGCATGCTTCTAAGTCTGGCTGATCCAGGAGGTCCCTACCAGCCAGGGCTGTGTTGAGAGAGATCCTGTCTAAGAAATGAAAAACAAAACAAAGAAAATAAAAAACAAACCAAACAGAAACAAAAGCACCTTCCAGGATAAACAGAGCTCTGAAGGAGTCTCACCTCTGTAACAGGTTATTGTTTGGTTGTGAGATAGCTGGTACAGTGTGTGTGTGTGTGTGTGTGTGTTTGTGTGTGTGTGTGTGTGTGTGTGTGTGTGTGTGTGTGTGTGTGTGTGTGTGCGCTCTCTACACGGAGCACAACTCAGACTCTTCTGAGACATTTAATTTAGTGAGTGAGTCTGGACACGTGCCTTTTAGAGGAGACTCGCTCAGAGACATCCTTTCTCCACTGTCTCCAGCTGTTCTGCCTCCCCAGGATTTAGAATGAGAAGAGCTGGTTGTCCACCTTGCTTCTGTGTTGTCCTGTTGCTTACCCAGTTAAGCAGGCAAGACTTGTTAATGTCAGATCCAAACCTTGCAGGGAATCCTCATTGCTGTTGACTGCCCTTGGTGTTTCTATGATTTATCTGGTGCATCCAGAACACTATGAGATCATATATAAGTAATGTTTCCAGCCCATGGGCAGAAACAGTGTAAGAGGAAAATTGGTGCAACTAGAGAGAGCCAATCATCTCTGAATATGGTTCGTGCAGTATTTATTGAGCACCTGTCATTGGGAATCTCCTGTCCAGGTGCAGTGGACAACAAGGGCCCTATTTCTTTGATACTTTCAATCAAGCAGTATTCAGTCCCTTAGGCATCCTGGAGGAGTGAGGGTGGAGTGGGGTCTAACTCAGGTGTGAGCAGGTGCTTCAGGGAGACCTCTCCTGTAGGAAAAGACATCCAAGTCAAGACCCTTGGATGAGCAAGAGGCAGCAAGGCTTACTGGAAGGGAATGTATCTTCTTGGCAGAAAACCAGGAGAGACAGTGTGACATTGTGCTGGTTCCGTGGTGGGATGCAGAGTGGAAAGTGAAGGCTGGAGAGCCAGGAGAGGAGCATACTAGATCACTAGAGTTCTTTTTGCCTCACTGAGAGGCTGGAGTCAGGAAGTGTTTGTGCCCTGTGGTGATCTCCCTTTGTGAAGGAAGTGTGTGTGCACACATGATGCATATCTATATTATAGACTCACATGCATACATATAAATATTTATTCTTTTATTTTTCTTATAATTTACAACACAATACTTTATTTTTTTATTAGATATTTTCTTCATTTACATTTCAAATGCTATCTCGAAAGTCCCCTATACCCTCCCCCTGCCCTGCTCCCCAACTCACCCACTACTGCTGCCTGGCCCTGGCATATGATCTTCGCAAGACCAAGGGCCTCTCCTCCCATTGATGGCCAACTAGGCCATCCTCTGCTACATATGCAACTAGATACATAGTTCTGGGGGGTACTGGTTAGTTCATATTGTTTTTCCTCCTATAGGGTTGCAGACCCCTTTAGCTCCTTGGGTACTGTACTGGCTAGTTTTGTGTCAACTTGACACAGCTGGGGTTATCACAGAGAAAGGAGCTTTAGTTGGGGAAGTACCGCCATGAGATCTATCTGTGGGGTATTTTCTCAATTAGTGATCAAGGGGGAACGGTTCCTTGTGGGTGGAACCATCTCTGGGCTGGTAGTCTTGGGTTCTATAAGAGAGCAGGCTGAGCAAGCCAGGGGAAGCAAGCCAGTAAGGAACATTCCCTCCACGGCTTCTGCATCAGCTCCTGCTTCCTGACCTGCTTGAGTTCCAGTCCTGACTTCCTTCAGTGATGAGCAGCAATGTGGAAGTGTAAGCTGAATAAACCTTTTCTTCCCCAACTTGCTTCTTGGTCATGATGTTTGTGCAGGAATAGAAACCCTGACTAAGACAGGTACTTTCTCTAGCTTCGTCATTAGAGGCCCTGTGTTTCATCCAATAGATGACTGTGAGCATCTACTTATGTATTTGCCAGGCACTGGCATAGCCTCACAAGAGAAAGCTATATCAGGGTCCTTTCAGCAAAATCTTGCTGGCATATGCAACAGTGTCTGCGTTTGGTGGTTGTGTATGGGATGGATCCATGGGTGGGGCAGTCTCTGGATGGTCTTTCCTTCCATCTTAGTTCCGAACTTTGTCTCTGTAACTCCTTCCATTATTTGTTGGCCATTCTAAGAGGGAACAAAGTATCCACTCGTTGGTCTTCCTTCTTCTTGGGTTTCATGTGTTTTGCAAATTGTATCTTGGGTATTCTGAGCTTCTGGGCTAATATCTGCTTATCAGTGAGTGCCTATTATGTGTGTTCTTTTGTGGATGATATACTCCAGATCCATTTGCCTACGAATTTCATAAATTCATTGTTTTTAATAGCTGAGTAGTACTCCATTGTGTAAATGTACCAAATTCTATAAATATTTAAAATTGTATTTTCAACCCTTGTAAGTTGTTCTTTGATTCATAGTTCCATCAGACCAGCCTTGGTTTGTTCTTTATGTAGTATGTGTGTGTATATATATATGTATATACACATACACACATTTATATACATACGTGTATGTGTGTATGTGTGTGTGTGTGTGTGTGTGTATAATAGGACTTGTCAGTCTGAATCTTAGGGAACTACCATCTGAGGGCTCTGTGAGGGAGGAACGTGACCCTGTGGATGTTTATTTCCTTTGATCCGTGAAATGTAAAACTGATTCTGACTTTAAGTGTAAAGACACACACAAAAAAGGTCTTTGTTTAAAAGAAGGACCCATGAAAGACTGACTGGAAAGATAGGGGTGGGGTTGGCAGGGCCTGGGGCATAGGGGAGCCAGTTGGACGCAGAGAGGAGTAGGGTAGAGGGGAGTAAGCCCAGCTGGGTAGGAGGGGAACCCCCACTAAATCCATACTGTGGGGTGCCAGCCCTGGGCACACTTGGAGTCCAGGATGCATGGACATTATCATCTATGATCAGCTGTAGGTCTCAGGCTAATGGTTAATAATGGTTTCCAGTTAAGAATGTAGGTGCTGTATGTTCTGAGACTGCACTTCAGTGGAATCAGCTAGAGCCTTGGATTTTATATGCTCTAAAAGTGACAGGAATATGGAGACTGTTCTCCCAGCACCCGAGGGCAAGGTGCAAGTTCCTGAGATGAGCAGTAAGGTCCAGCACACCGCTCCCTCCTCCCTTTGCCCTCCATGTACTTTGGCCCAGTCTTCATGCTTACAAAACTACATACATCGGGCGAGGACTTTAACCCAATCCCGGGGATAGAGAATATCTGCTGGGACCATCTCAGACCCTAGCTCGGATGAGTCACCCACTTGCGATCCCCCAGGGTGACCTTTCAGAGTTTCTGGGCTCCTTAGGACACAGTTTACACCTCAAACTATCAGATCCTGATTATAGCTGGATATATAAAGACAGCTTGGGTGTCACTTCTGAGGGGTATGGCTGCCTGGCTCTCATTGTCTTGCTGTCTAGCATGGTTGATTTTCTCCCAGGGTTAAGCACATACTTAGCTCTGGGAAAACATCCATTCTCAACAGCCTGGAGTTGTAATTCAGTGGGATGTGGTTTTAAAACAATTTCACAGAGTAGATTTTTAGTTTTTAGCAGTTACTGTGTTTAAAAAACAGTCCCCTGATTTTTGCTCTTGCCCATTCTTCCCCCAACTTGATTTCTGACCACCCTTGGAGGAGGTTCGTAGTTGCTTTAAATGCTAGTTTAATACATTTTACCTCTTTATTTCCACAACAGAGGATTCTGTGCTGTAAGTACTTTTTGTATCTGTTAGTTCGTGTTGGAACTGAGGGGGTTTTATTATTATTATTATTTTTATTTCTCCTTCATCTAAAAAAGTCTTGTAATTGTCTATCAAGTATAAGGACCTAGGTTGGGTTCCTAACAACACACACACACACACACACACACACACACACACACACACACATACACACACACACACACACACACACACACACATACACACGAGATGGGTTTGGGATTGAGGGGGATACATATTGGCATTTTAAAATTAACTAGAGAATAGGTAATATTTGGTTCTGCCCTGAAAATTCTGTCTCTCAAAATAATGGTCCTGTGAATCAAAGAAGAGACCTTTTCTAAGCATCATTACAAAGGAGGGAGACATAGACACACCCCCTAGGCAGCCTTAGGGACTCAGGGGGACACGGGAAGTGCTGGAGCAGGGGATCTGTGGAAGTGGTAGCAGGTAGGAAGCAGACTTTCCCAATGATCTGATTGCCACCGTAGCTCCTTAGAAGGTTTTGTGGCTCTGTAGATAATGATCATTCCTGGTGGTAATTGTGTAACTACAATGCTTAAGAAGCCAATAAGCCTCTCTTAAGTTTCTTTTAACAACAGATTAAGTTATGTGGGCCTCCATTCTATCTCCATAGAAACTTCCAGAGTTATAGAGTGGCTCAGCATGGCAGGGGGCACTCAGCTAGGCACGCCCATATTCTACTTGATTAACTTGATTATTTATTTATTTATTTATTTATTGTCCAGTTGAGATTCACTTTCACCTCCAATGTTGATAGTCTTGCCTTTGGTTCTTGAGATGGTCTCAGATGATCAATCAACTCAATGCCTGCCAGGTGAAAACCTTTGGCTTGCTCATGTTGCAGTCTAAGGTTAGCCCTGGAAGTCTCAGAGCAAGAGTGGGAATTGTGTACAGGTAGTGCTTGTCACTGTTGCTGGGGTGTAGGATACATCAGAGGACTGTGGTTAATTACCTGCTATAGAGGCGTAGTTAAACTATATTCCGGAGAGAAAATACATTACCTAATTCATCCATGTCTGTCTGCCTGTCTGTCTCCTTCCCTCTTCTCAGTCTTCCTCCTGTTTCTTACCTCCCCCCACCCTGCCTTCTCTGTGGCTGCTGCAGTATTGCACAATGGTTATGTGCCAGGTGTGCCAACTTGGCAGAGTAGCTGCAGACATTCTTGTCCTTACTGTCCCCATATTCTTGTCCTTACTGTCTCTATCTGTATGTGCCACGCCACTCAGGCCACACAGTGCTTATGGTCTTTAAGTTGGACTCATGATGTCACTGTGGCTTGTGCTGAGTGTCGCGTGAGCTACTTAAAGGGATCCTCAGTATGCTGCACCTCTGTCCTGGCAGAGTCAGCTCATCTTTTTAACTGGACAGCGTCGGTTTCACAGTGAACAAGGATACCCTACATCTCAGAGAGCAATGGGAGAGAGAATATCAGGTCATATTGACTTCCTGCTGTGTGCTGAGCCACTGAGAAGGGAGGCCAAGCCTACCTCTTAGTGTCTGTCCTCAAGGTGGAGGGGAAACGGTCAGTGACTTCTTAAATGCCTTCCCTCAGTTATTCTATGAATGTCCTGAGACTTGATGGCTGCCTCTCTTGGTGGGTAACGCACAGCACACCCTCAACAGCAGAGGGGAGGTAGCCACTTCAGGTGCCCTGCAAGGCCATATTTTCTGGCTTTATCAGAGTCAGTACCCGAGACTCACTCACTTCCTGCTTCACCAAGGCTCTTGATAACCTGTGCTTGTGACAGCAGCATTTGGGTGTGTCCATTGTGTGGCAGTGGCATATGGGTGTGTCTACTGTGTAGTGTGCACACTGTTGAGTAATGACCCTGGAAGAGCAACCCCACATGGAAGATGTTCACCCTCACCAAGCTCAAGTAAGGAAGCTAGCCAACAAGTCATTTTGTAAGAGCAGCACCTATAAGCCCTGTGGGAATGGCTGCCAGCAGAGAATGGCTATGGCCACTGCACCTCAATTACCAGATTCACATCCCTCCCTTCCCAAGTCACACAACCTTGCCAGCTTTTCAAAGGACCGTGTATGCAAAATGGAGTTGCCTTGTTCTTACCAGGATCCCTCCTGGTGTCAGAGGCACCAGCCTCTGGGAAGGGGAGAGTTGCAGGGCTAGGTGAGTGTAAGAGTGAGTGAGTACTGAACTGTCAGAAATAACCCAAGCTTGCAAGAGGCAGTGCCAGGCTTGGGGTTTACTCTGGGAAGCGTGAGGTTACATGAAGAGCTTAAATGTAGTCCTGGTTTGCCTGTCCACAGCTGACATAGATGTTCTGTAAGGCATCTTTGATTGAAGTGGTGGCCTCCAGAGCAGGACTTCAGCAATGATTTCCCATAGAATGGGAAACATTTCAACAGCCATCTCTCTCCTCTCCAACCCTCCACTTTTCTCCCTCTGTGTATGTGTGTGATGTATGCATGTATGTGAGTGAGATCGTACTTATATTTGAGACATGGAGGACAAAGAGAGTCCAGTTAGTGGAGGCACATTGGTATCAGGCACTGCTAGGATTTAAGTCTTTTTTAAGTCTCTGAACTGTTAGCCAGCCTACCTGTTAGGAAAACTGGGTTTTTCTTGACTTTGGGTTTTTCTTGAAATGTAAGAAAGGGTACTTTTTTGTGGCTGGAAGTCCAGCTCTCTCATCCCCCCACCACTATGATTTTGAGAAGTGATGAATGCCTTAGATCATCCACCCCAAACGCTGTCCTATAGCTGGGCAGTGGTGGCGCACGCCTTTAATCCCAGCACCACTTGGGAGGCAGAGGCAGGAGGATTTCTGAGTTGGAGGTCAGCTTGGTCTACAGAGTGAGCTCCAGGACAGCCAGGGCTATACAGAGAAACCCTGTCTCTAAAAACCAAAAACAACAAACAACAAACAAAACAAAACAAAAAAAACAAAAGTGAATACATTGTTGCATTTTACAATACAAAGGGACTGTGACCCTAGGGGTTACATGACAAGATGGAGGGGTGGACCTGAGATTAGGACCAAATGTTCTAGACCCCCCCCATCTTCAAGATATTTCTCTCTGAGTCATTCCCCATTCCCCAACTGTGTTAGTTGCTCTCCCTGTCCCTTGGCCTCAACCCCTGTAAAATCCTTCCCATAGAAGCATTTGTGCGGGAGGGAGGGACTTCCTGTCGTTCAGCCAAGATGCCTGGGCGGTTAAAGGTGTGGATGCAGCCTTGCATATTTAGCTTCTGGGAGCAGACAGAACCACCTTGAAATTTCCATGGCTGTGGAGGAAACAGGATGAAGGATAGGAAACAGCTGCCAGGGGCGCAGAGGCAGAGATGCAACCTTAAACAGAGCGCTCAACATCCAGGGATGTCAATTGGAAGGCCTCTGATTAAACAGTTGGGAGCTGTGGAATGTGATTTCTTTTCAGGGGTTGGCCCCTCCCTGCCTTTGTTCTTCAGTTGCCTGTAGACTTTATTCCTACTTATCAAACGATCAGAAGTGCTTTTTTTAAAAATTAAAAAAAAGCCGGGCTTGGTGGCGCACGCCTTTAATCCCAGCATTTGGGAGGCAGAGGCAGGCGGATTTCTGAGTTTGAGGCCAGCCTGGTCTACAGAGTGAGCTCCAGGACAGCCAGGGCTATACAGAGAAACCCTGTCTTGAAAAACCAAAAAAACCCCAAAAAACAAAAAACATTGTTTTGTGTGTGTGTGTGTGTGCATGTGTGTGCCTTTGCATGCATGTGGGAGTCACCTGACATCTTCTCAGGCCTCAGATGTCTGCTTCCACCATATGGGTCCTAGCAATTCAGTTCAAGTCCACAGGTATGGCAGCATGTGCTTTTGCCTGCTAAGCCATCTTGTATACCTACGGGTACTTTCTTTTCTTTTTTTTGGGGGGGGGGTGTTTCGAGACAGGGTTTCTCTGTAAAGCCCTAGCTGTCCTGGAACTCACTTGGTACTTTCTTGTAAAAGCAACATAACAGCAGATAGACTAAAAAAACAGCCCCCTTCCCTCCCTGCTAATCCCCATCTCAGAACAGGTACCAGCCTCTTCTCCAAGCCGCACAGACATCCCTGTTCCTGCTCACACTCACCCATGTATCACTGTTGTCCTTTGTAGAAATAGATTGATGTATAGCTTGAATCTGAACCTGGGGTACTTTTATGCTGCTCTCCATCTTAAAGCTTTTCCCGTCACCATATTTAGATGAACCTAAATCATTTTAGAGTATCTAATTAACTTCATCCATAATTTGGATGTCTGTGTGGAGATCTAGATGCCTCTCTGAAGCAGGTGGGGCTCACCTCATGCGCACAGGGGACTTGATGTTTTAGGGCAAGCTGGCTGGCACCTGGCAGAGACTCTTGGGTCAGTTTGACAAGGGGGAACAGACCTTCTGCAAGAGATTGTGCCTCATGCCAGTTCTGCCCAAAACCTCCACTGATTTTTATGCCAGGTTATTATGTGAGAGGTGGCTTGAGGGCCATCCTTGAGATCTACGTGGAGCATTGGGGAATCTCGTAGGGAATTGTTCTCCCCATACAACTCCTTAAAGGGAGATTGCTCAAGGGGTTTGGGGTGGCTTGGTGATGAAGTGCTTGTCTAGCAGGATTTAAGTCTGATCCAGCACCTACACACAATGCTGGGCATGGCAGGAGATTCTTGTAAAACAGCACTAGGGAGGGAGAGACACTGGTATCCCTGGGGCCTGGTGTCAAGTCAGTTGAGCCTGTTGGTTAGCTCCAGGTTCAGTGACAGACTGTCTCAAAAAATCAAGTGGAAAATGGAAAGGAAGACACCTGACATAAAAATTTGATCTCATGTACACAGACATGGACATGTGCACACACAGATATACAGACCTATATATATATACATATATATATGTATATATATTACATATATATATATTTATACATATTTATATATATATACACACACAAACAGACACACACAGACACATTCACACAGAAACATGCTTATATACAACAGATACATTCACACACAGACTCATGAACAGACATGCATATATACATACACATTCACATACATGACATACACAGACACACACATACACATAAACACAGACACACACAACAGACACATAAACAAAGATACACACAAACACAGATATACAACAGACACACATGTATACACACAGACACATACAGACACACGTACACATATACACAGCCGCTTATACCTACATACAGTCACACACACACAATACACACATGTATATACACAGACACAGACACACCCAAACACACACATGCACACACACACACACACACACACACACACACACACACACACACATGGTGGGGGGGGAGGGAGAGCAAGGTAACTCTTTTCTGTTTTGTTGCTGAGAAGTGGGACCAAGGATGGGAGCAGGAAACAGGACTGAGCATTATATCATCACTGTCAGGGGCAAAACATCGTGGGAAGCATTTGATGACAAATTGTTAAAACTGCCTGTGTACTTGAGTTTGCCAAGTGCCAGCAGACCTGAGCTTGACATTTCTGGCTACATCCTGACGTGTAATGACAATTGTCCCTAGAGTAGCAGTTGCTGTTGGAATGCTGTCATGACCTTGGTCCTTGTTGCTGAGACAGAGAGGCTCCATGCCTTCTCAGCTTTACAGTTTGCAAGCCACCTGCTGTCATTCTTCTCCTTCCATGCTCTGGAGGTACACAGGACCTGTGGCCTTGTTTCTTTTCAGAATAGCAAAACATAGACATGCATAAAACCATGGTGTAAGGTTGATGGCATTATAAAGATGATGTCATTATGAAGATGATGTCATTATGAAGATTTGGTAACCATGCCTAGTGTCCTGACTTTTTCTGCTCTTATAGGCACAGGCTTCTCCTATTTCACAATGCAGTTGGTTCCATAAAGAGGGAAATTCCTCAGGATAGAAAGACTTGTTGTTTTTCTTCTTCCTTGAATATTGTTCCCCCACAGGATGGATATATATATATATATATATATTTTTTTTTTTTTTCCCCTTCCTCAACCTCTCCCTCTCCCAGATCCTATCTCTCTACCAGCCAACTTCCTGTTCTCAAATCAAAAGAAAACAAACAAATAAAAACAAAAACAAGATAAAAAATGATCAAACAAAACAAAAAGAAACAAAAAGCCCACCCAAACCAAACAAAACAAAACGTGTAGCCTGTTTGGTGTTGCCAACTCCTTCTAGGCATGGGCCTGCCTGGAACTAAAGTCAGTGATGCTCCAGTGGGTTTCCCTTTCCCAGCAGATAATAATTTGGAATAGCTTCCTGGTGAAGGGTGGGAGCTGGTGTCCATCTTCCCTTCTCAGAGCTGGGATTTGCTCTGGTTTGAACTCATACAGGTCTTGTTTGTGCTGCCTTAGTTCCTAAGAGTTTCTATGTCCTGTTGTGTCTGTAAGATAGTGTTTACTTGGAGTCATGCACCTCTGGCTCTTAAAATCTTTCTGACTCTTTACACATGGATCCCTGTGCCTTGGGTGCTGGGGAGGGATCGATGGAGACATCCCCTTTAGGGTGAGTGCTCCTAAGTCAAAAGAGAGACTTGTGATGAGTTACCTGGATATTTTACTAGACCTGTTGCTGTCCATGTGACTTATAAACTGCTTATAGTCACTGACAATGATGGCTCCATACAGGGTTGACTGCTTTCTGGCCTTCAAGGAAATGGGCTTATGGGAAAGAAAGACGTTAGGAAGTTCATGGTGTGTGGTATGTTATCATAGGTCAGTAACGTTAACTCTGACACTGGGCAGGGCACGTGATTCCACAGTGATTTCGTCTAAAGATTTCTTCAGTGATTCATCTTAAGGGATGAAATTCTACATCCATCCCTTAAGCATTGGTTAGTTTGCTTACACAGAGAACAAGCTGGAAAGGTAACTCTGTCTCTTCATTATCTGTCTTCTTCCAGCTTTGAGGAGTCCAAGTATATCCTGGACAGAGTGTAGCCATTCCTGCTCAGTTACTCAGTTTTCTATAACTATAACAAAATGCTTGAGGTAAATAATGTTAAAAGGGGGAAAGGTTTACTGGGATTTGAAGTTTTAGATGTTCCAGCCCATACGTGGTTGGCCCCGTTGCTTTGGGACTGTAGTGATAAACTTATCAGGAAGCATCATTATGGTGGTAGTGGGTCAGGTTAACATGGTAGAACCTCTCATGCTTGAGTGAGGCAGGAGCTTGGAGTCTCAGACTCTTTTCCAAGGTCATGACCGCAGTGACCCAACCAACTCCTGCTAGGTTCTACCTCTTAAAGGATCCACCATCTTGCAGCAGTGCTATACTGGAGTATGTGATTTTAATAGATGATATTTGGTAGGACATTCACTATCAAAACTCTGGCATCTGCTACAGGGAGAAGGAAGGCAGAGCCATCCCGGGGCAGATTGAACAACTCTATCTGGAATCTGCCTTCTGCCCTTATTGGTAACTTGGCTGTGAGCCTTGTTTCCATACCTGTAGGATGGAGATGGGGACACACCGTGGGGAATGAGTGTCCAGCATCCTTTAACCTTTACTTGCTCTACTTCAGACTGGCCCTTAGTTTTATTTATTTATTTGTTCATTTGTACGTTCGTTCATGCACACATGCATGTGTGCGTGCCATGGAGTGGGATGACCTTGAACCACAGACATGCTCTGTTCTCACCCCCCCCCCCTGCTTCCTATGGATCACTTTTGGGTGTTGGTCACCAACAGAGAGGGAAAATGTGCTTCCCTTTAGTCCAGGCTTCTGTTTCTTTATGTTCCTCCATGCCCCCAACCAGAACCTCTGCAGTTTAGTAAACCCAGAATCCGGTCTGTCCAGTCTCAGTATTAATCCCTCCCACAGTGGGGTGTCTGGGGGGGCGCGTGGAGCCAACAACACGGTTACAGTAAATTGAAGTATGAAATCTCAAGGAACTCTGGCACAAGTTCATCATTGGAAAGTCTCTTCCAGGTGCTTCTCTAATAGCCGCGAAGAAAAGTTAAAATTGCATGTGAAAGCACAATTTATTATTAATATTTTTAAAGAATCTATCTTGAAGTGGTGCATTGGAAACAGAAATGCTTCCTGGGTAGGACATCCATAGTCTTAGGTTCTTGTTGCATGTTCTTGTCCTTAACTGCAGCAGGGGGCTCAGCACTAGTCATTGTCAGCCCCGGGTGACTCATGCATTCCTGGCTGGTCTGTGTTTATATGGAATAGGGAAACGGTTGCCCCCTCTTTCTTCCATGCTAGATTGAGCAGCTGAGCTCCCACTTGTTATTTTTAATGGGCCCTACTTTCGGGGCTCCAGCTGGGGCTTGAGGAGGGACAGCTGGCAGTATGGCCCAGGCTGTCTCATGAGGTCAGGCTAACATTCCAGAAGTTATAACCTCACTGGAACCGAACCCAGGACCTCCCACGGAAATGTGAGCCCTCCTTTTCTACAGTTCATTTGCCCAGCACAGAGAACACGGAAGCTGGGGTAACAGAAGAACTGACTGAACTGGGAAAAAAAATTACCTCTTGTCACTTTTATTGGGAGCCTTGTGTTCTATGTCCTGTGGCGTTTTCTCCCTGTGGTGTTTCCAGTTCCCCATCTGTTTGGAAAGCACAGGGCCAGGGAAAGGTTAGCTGAGTGGTGAGAGGCTACAGAGAAGAGAAAAAGTGCGCATCCTTCTCCTCCTCTGCTGCTTTATGTACTTGCTTTTGTGGGTATGTGTGTGTTTTATGTGCACCACTTGCATGTAGGTACAGAAGGCAGAGGGAGTTCTGGGCAGCTCTAGGCTGCATGATTAGGTGTTGGGCACCCAAGCAGGATCCCTGGAAGAGTGGTAAGTGTAACTGCTGAGCCACCTCTCAGACCCCTCTCCTGTTGTAAAAACAGTGTGCTCTCTTGAAAAAGAAAGTTTTAACCTACAGGATTTAAGAGTTGAGTTTGGCGACTGATCACAGGCTGTTGCTGTGAAGGTGTCCGTGCTGCATTCCTGTTCGGCCAGCCTTCCTGTGTCTTGGCAGATGGAGTTTCTTCCTCCCGAGCGGAATTGTTTTCCAACTGCACAGTTATACTGCCTCATGCACCATGATGCATGGCTAGGTGTCAAGATCATTTATAGGGGGGAAAAACCCCAAATGACTTACAACATCCAACTTCTACAAGAACAAAGAGTGAGCTATTTTTGTAGAAGTTTTCTATAAAAGACTGTTTGGAAACTTGGGTTTTGTTTATAGGCAGATTTTCTTTTCTGTGTGGACTTAACTATTTGTGCAGGTTTGTGTGTGTGTATCCTTGTTTGTAGTTTTGATGATTGAACCTAGGGCCTTGTGCATGTGAGGTAAGCAGCCCTCCACTGAACTCTTTTCTTCAGCTCTGGCACTGGCTTTATAAGAAAAGAAAGCAAGTGTTTCATGCATTTGTGAGGTGAGCTGCAACCACCCTACCTCATACCATGGACCCAGATGTTTGCCATGGCGGCAACTCCCAAACCACTCACTTTAAGAGGGAATCAGACAGCTAAGTGCACGGTCCCAATCCAGGATGGCCGAGGGCAGGGCCTCAGGCTGCTGGGGTGGGGTCCATGTTGGGATGTGAAGTCTTGGGGAACTATGGGATGAGAGAGTTCTCAGGGTGCACCAGAGCAGTCAGCTCAGCAGCACAGCAGTGGCGTTCGTTTCAACGGCAAGCAGGAAGGTATTCTGGGAGAAAGCTGGTATGTAGGATGGCAGAGATTTGTGTCAGGGAGGAGTTTGGTTCTCACCCAGGTCAGCTTTTTGAAGCCTGTGACTTGTTCAGTGCAGTTTCATCCTGTTATGGGAGGAAACTGAGAGTATGGGAGTCCCATGAGAGCAGAGCTGATCTCGAGTTATCCTTTTCAGTGTTTGCTGTTGACAGAGGAATTTGAACCTCATCTGTAGTGGTAATTTTTAAACAGCTTTGTACTCCCTATGGGTCACATTTGTGTGCTGCCCAGGAGCTATCTTGAGAATGAAAACACCACACACACACACACACACACACACACACACACACACACACACACCAGTTAGTTTTAATATGCCTTGACTAGCTCAAAGGCTGAGCAGTTCTAATCCTCTACTGGGCTGGCATATATTTCCCTCTAGTACTCCTGGATCAACACCTTTTAAATCTGTTTTATCATTCCTGCCCTCTTACATGCTGGGCAGCCCTCTTTCTACCTACATTTTGGATAAATTTTCTTCTGCAGCTCTAAATCTGTTCTGTCTCCCTCTGAGACATGGCGATCTCTCTCTCCTTCCTCTTTCCCAGCTCCTATCCTGCTCAAATCTAAAGATCCTACCTCAGTCTACTTGCCCAGCCATTGGTTGTTGACTCTTTATCGATGGATCAAAAACCAATTGGGGCTGGAGAGATGGCTCAGTGGTTAAGAACACCGACTGCTCTTCCAAAGGTCCTGAGTTCAAATCCCAGCAACCACATGGCGGCTTACAACCATCCATAATGAGATCTGACTCCCTCTTCTGGAGTGTCTGAAGACAGCTACAGTGTACTTACATGTAATAAATAAATAAATCTTAAAAACAAAAACAAAAACAGTTGGGGACAAAGACCTTCATCGTTTGGACAACAGATTCCTGATTTGGGGGCCAGATTAATTAAAGGCATTAGAACCAATCCCCAACACTCATCCTTTGAACTACTGAAAAGAAATTGGGGGATCCACATTGCCATATTGGGGTCCTGGGAAGACATGGAAATACAGAGAGAGCTGGTCTTTCCTTGGGACATAGGTCTGTGCATATCGAGGGGAAGGGACCATTTTACTCACAAGTCCTGTGCATTTTGATGGTCGCAAGCTCCATGATGCTGGTGAATTGTCAGTAGCTGATATCACTGTCCTACCAGTGAAGATATCCTGTAGCTGTACTGTGTAGAGGAATTTGAAATTGTTTGTCTGTGTTTAATGTCAATGGTGGTGAATCAGGATACTTCAGAAGGAGTCGTGTTGTTCATACAGCTGTGCTCACTTTGATTAGTGATGGGAAAGTTTTAAGGGTGGGTGTTTTTTGAAATGCAATGAATGTTTCTAAGTGGGGTGTTTCATGTAAAATCGAATTTTTACTTTGGTGTCAAGCTGACCCTCCAGCGGTGTTGTTTGCATAGGTATGGCAGATAAAGGGAATAGTTTGCCGTTCTCCTGCCAGACCCCTTCATGTCTCATATATGTGAATTTTCTGAAACTAGACCCTCATAATATTAAGGCTGGATCCATTGTTATTTTTTTTATCCATTTTATTTTCCACCCTCTGATTTTGGGTGGAAATCTTTCTAAGGCATTCCTTTTATTTTTGTGCTCCTGGCAGGCATTCAGACAACTCATGGGTTAATGATCTTTCTGTTCCCTGCTTATGAAAGAATGAAACCTTGTCAGTGCTGTAGCAGGCCTTCTGCTAGTGAGTGGCGGGGCCTGTTGAGACCTGTGCGGGACCTGTGTGCCTGACTTGCTGAGCGACCTCAGAATGTCAGGACTGTGAAGTCACCATCCTTAAATTTTAAGATGACTGATGGTCATCTCCATTCCATTCTACTTCCTTTTGCTGGCAGAAGATATCTTTGCTTTCTGAAGGAAAAGTCAGGCAGCCTCGCAAAGGTTTCTGGGAAGGCGTGTGTGAAGGCCCATGGATGCTCTTTACTGCGTGTGCAAATGAAACACACTCACACCATGCTGTGCATGGTTATGAAAGTGCATTATCCAGATTGGGGGAAAGGGACTGCTTCTAGAAGGGCAGTGAGCTTTGCTAAGCTCTCTGACTGGGAGTCCAGAAGTCTCTTTGCTCACCTTCGAGGTCCAGTGTGGAGAGGGTGGAGGGTACTGGACAAGTATCTCTGATCACAATTTATTTTTATTCCTGTTATCTTTAGTAGCGATTATTTGTTCGACATCCAACTTGTGTAAGGTACAGCCAATGATATGAAGAGATAGTTTCTTTCCAAAAAGTAAGGTTGGCATCTGGAGGAGGTTGGGCATGGGGAATGAATACAGACTTGGCAGTGGCTCCCGGTGGCTCAGCCACAGGGTCACTGTGCTGCTGAATGAGTGTCCTGCACTTTCAAGGCTGGCATTGGTTAGAGATGGGCTTGTAAGGTGACATACCTGAGTTGTAGAGAGTGTGGATGCAGGGCCCGGCCTGCTTAGCACTTTCCTATGGTGGTTGCTGTCCTAGTTTCTGTTACTGTGGTGAAATCCTCACCAAAATAAACTTGGGGAGCAAAGGGTTGCTTTCAACTTAAGTGACAGTCCATCACTCAGGGAAGCCAAGTCAGTAACCTGCAGACTGGGGCAGACACCACAAAGGAATGAGGCCTGCTGGCTTGTTCCTTCTGCTTCGTTTAACTACTTTTCTTATGTAACCCCAGACCTATCTGCCTGGTAAGGCTACTGCCTACTGTGGGCTAGACCCTCCTGAATCAATTAGCCATCAGGAAGATGCCCTACAGACATGCTCAAAGGCCAGTCGGATGGAGGTAACCCTAAATTGAGGTTCCCTCTTCCCAAGTGACGAGTTTGTATTGAGGTATAAAAACTACAACAGGCTACCATCCATCCCTGATTCTTCTGGTCAGGAGAATTGGGGGAGGGAGCTCGAGAACTTTCCAGATGGCAGAGGCTATCAATGGCTATGATCTGCTGAGCACCATTGCTTAGTAAGAGATGATGTGGTCCCCAGTAGAGACTGTGGTGAAACCCAGACACGTGTTCCCTGCAAGTCAGGCTACTGGCTCTGAGCCTCCCAGGGAAGACAGTGGTTCTGAGGTTGTATGAACCTGGCCTTTCAGACCAGTTCTGCCACTTTCTGACTATGTCTTTATCAGCAGTTTTCTTAGTCCCTCTTGGTTGAATCAGTTTCCCCACGAGTGAAGGGAGACAGTGGGACCCATCTGTTGGCTTCTAGGAACAATGGCCAGACTTGTGTGTGCTTCATTTTATTTTTTAAGTACAGTGTGTACTCAGTCAGCAGAGACCAGCCCTCCCTCAGGCTCCGCCAGCTCTTTGGCTCGCTGATAGCCACTGCAACCACAGCGGGAGATAACAAACGCATCACTTCACTCTCTTCCCACGCTTCTCACTTCCTTCACCACACTGTTGTCTGTCGGTGTCCTATTTGATCCGTTTCACCGTTCGATCGTTGATGACCTTGTCTTCTCCCCTTCCCTCATTCTCTAGTGAGATCGCTGCCTCCACTCAGCTCACCTGCCGCCACACACAGGTCACTGAGCAGCTCCTGTCAGAGTCTACACCCCTCACACACTCTTCAGCTCTGCTCTTCCCTTTTGGACACATCTTTCCTGTTTAACACACACACACACACACACACACACACACACACACACACACACACACACACACGTGCACACGCCATTAAGCTTCAAGCACAATGCTTTCATGTGTTTGTTTTGTGCTAGAATGTGTTCCGTCATTACTGTAAGCCATTTCATTTATATTAATACTGTGAGATGAAGCAGCATCAACATAGCCGTCGTTTCGAGGAAGAAAATGAGGCACAAAAATGTTCAGTTACTGCTCAGGGTTGCAGTCTGTCAGTGACCTGGCACCTGAGACACACTCTGGGCACACGCTCTGCCTTCAGTGTTGTCTTCTCTGCCCTGAAAGGGAGAGGGAACAATGGCTGGTCTCCACTCACGTGGTCTGTGTCCTCCTGACACATGCTAACTGCATCTCTTTCATCTGGACCTGATCATGCTGATCCCTCTCAGGTTGGAAGTGGAAGGAAGGGAGGGAGGGAGGGAGGGAGGGAGGGAGGGAGGAAGGAAGGAAGGAAGGAAGGAAGAAAGAAAGAAAGAAAGAAAGAAAGAAAGGAAGGAAGGAAGGAAGTGAACACTTGCATAATCACAGTGGGAAGGCATGGTGGCTGGTCACTCTGTGGTGGCAGGAGCTTGGCGGTTGAGAGCCTTAGCTTCTCACATCTGTGAATCAGGAATGAGGACAGCTGAGGGAGAGGAGGAGGATGCAGGGGAGCAAGAGCTGGGCTTTCATCTCCAAAGCTCGCTCCTAGTGGCCCACTTCCCCTGGCCACACTCTATCTCCTAAAGGTTCTGAAATATCCCAGAACAGTTCTACCAGGGAAGCAAGTGTTCAATCATACAGGCATGTGGGGGACATTTCACATTCAAACCATGACAAGCTTCAAGCTCCTCCGTCAGCTACTAGGAAGTTCTAGAAGGTTGTAGAATCACACTACTGTACTTCCTTACTGTTTGGAGGTACCATATGTAGTTTCAAACATGACTGAGCTCCACACTGCTGTTTCTTCTTGTCTGTCTTCTGTGTCTTCAGGAGAGTGCTCTAGGGCGTGTAATTTCTTTTCTTTTCCTTATGTATCTGTGTGTGTGCACCCATGTGTTCTTAACAGAGGCCAGAGAAAGAAGTTAGGTCTCCTGGTATGTCAGTTTCCATGATACAGGTGTCACAGTGACCCTGGAGGGGGGCTGGCAGTCAGTGATTCCCAGGGAATCCTTTTGTCTTCCCCCCCAACACTGTTAGGCTCATAGGTGTGTGTGTGTGGCTTTGTGTGGCTTCTTACATGGCTGCTGAGGATTTAACACTCAGATTCTTGTTCTTGCTTAGCAGATGGGCTTACCATTGAGCCACCTCCCCAGCCCTGCCTCTGGAGTCTGGAAAGCTACAGTTGGGTGATCATGTCTGGGAAAGTCCTCAACTCTCATCAAAAGAGGGCAGAAAAACAAGGTCCACTGGGTGTGTAGAAGAGAGAAAATCATGGTACCCTCCATGTCTAATGCCATGCTCTCCTGGTAACTAATCCAGTCCCATGAGAACGGCATTATCCCTCCTAAAGGCCTAATCCCTCCCTAGAGCACTGACTAGGCCAGCAGCCACATTACAACCAGCTTATTCAAGTCACAGCACCCACCAAGTCTTACACAATACTCAGCAAAATCTAAGACATTTGAACTCAGGTACTTCACAAAGAGAGCCTACCCAGTGTCTGACTGCCATCTCTGTTGGGGGAATGGTTGTGAGCCAAACACCCTTGGTTCTTGTCCTTATAAGCTGTGGTGTTATGCAGCCATAGCCCATAGGGGCCACCCAAACATTCGCTTCCATAATGAGCTGTTCTGTGAAGACCCACAAGGAGGGGGGGTATGCGGTGTGGAAGGGGTTGAACTGAGGTCTGAAGGCTAACTGGGAAGATGCAGGCACAGGGGCAGTGGGAACTTACCAGTTAGTAGTCATTTCTTCTCTGTTCACATAGTCTGCTGTTCAGCACTTTATTGAGCTTGGCTGGTGACAGATAATAATTAACCTTGAAATCTCCATGTAACCAAATATGCTATTATGGGCCGTGTTTTTTTAATCTGAGTTATGTGTAAATAATATATGTGTTGGGCTGATGGAGAGTTACTACATTTCACGTAAAGTGCAGCCAGCCAAGGCACTATGTGTGTTTTGAAAATTGCACTTGGGGCCAGTTCTGTCAGTCAAACCTATCCAGGCAGTTTGTCACCTCGAGGATAACGCTGTCTGGGCTTGCCGTCCCAGGGCAGGTGCTCTTTGCTGTAATTCATATGATGTGTATTTGTTCTTGAAGTTGTTTTTGTTGAAACCGGAAGAGCCAGGTGCTTGCAGCTGGAGCATGGGCAGATAGGTGTATTGGAAAATGTCTGAGTGAAGCTGGTTAACACTGACAGGGATACCGTCCCCTCCCCCTAGCAGAGTACAGAAGGCTTCCTTAACCCAGAGCAGCATAGATAGGTGTCTATGTACACACACCAGGACTGTTGGTGGCCGCTGTGCAGCACATCAGCTGGTCGGTCAGGATCACGAGTGGGGTGGCTAAGGCAGGGGTTTCTAAAGTATGAGACAGGTGACAGGAAGGGCAAGTGAGTGGCTATACAGGACTGCCTCAGTTACAGTGTTACAGCTTGCCTGTCTGGTCTGACCAGGTCAAAGGTCAAAGGTCAAAGGAAGAACAGTCAAAGTGTTACTTTCTTCACTTGTAAGTTTTACACAGGGAAGTCCTGAGACAGTTACTTCTGTCTGTCTGCTTCTTTCCACAATGTTTATGTCTTATGGCAAGTTATACTGATTTATCTTCATGACTTAAAGTTTATAAGATGGCATTAAAATGGGTACATTTCAAAAGAGACTTATTTTTCATTATGTATCTCTTGTGTCTGTGTGTGGCTGTGTGCATGTATGACTGCAGGTGCCTGCGGAGGCCAGAGAGGGTATCAGAAACATCACTGCTTCTCTCTGGATTTTCTCTGTCCTTTAATATTTGGTTTTGTTTGTGTGCTAAAATCTGGTAACATGGCTATGGTACTGCTTTCTGTAGTTATAATCAAACAGTGAATGCTGAGGTTGGTGAAGAATTGGAGAATTGGGAACCTTTATAAATCTCTGACAGAAAAAAAAAATCTCTGATAGGAAAGTAAATTAAAACAGCTTTTTAGAAACTGTGGCAGTTTTTTTTTAAATTTAAATGTATCATTACCATTGTTACCATATGTCTCAATAAAATAATTAGCTTTTTTTGCATAAAAACCTGTACACAAATATTCATTGCAAGATTATTTATAGGATCTAAAACATAGAAACTGTCCAATTAGATGTCCATTGGATGAATGTAATAAAACGATGTAGTATCTTTATATAATGGAATATGGATCAGTCATGAAAAGCACAAAAGTACCCATACGTAATGTAGCATGGATAAACTTAGAGAGTATGCTTTATAAAATAAGCCAGCTACAGAAGTCTAGCTTACGGTATTGATTCTGTTCATTATGTTTATTTACATTTTTGGTTTTGTGGTACTGGGGATCATCTTACACTCCATGTATACGTAAGTTCAGAACAGGTAAATCTCTAGGAGTGGAATGTGGGTTAGTAATGACGGAGATTCATAGTGAAGGGGGACTGAAGAGTGACAGCTAACACTGATTGAATTTCTTTGGAGAAGGGTGATGGAAATGCTCACCTTGAACAGTGGGGTTGGTTGTACAACTTTGAATGTACTGACAACCACGAAGCTAAACACATTAAAAAGACATATCTTAAGATATGTGAATTGTATTTTAATGGTTAGTATCTGGGCACAGATAGCTGGTAGCTGGTCATAGGAGGGGGCCTTCCCTGAAGCTGCACCTCTGCTGCTGCTGCTGTCAGTTTGGGCTGACTCAGAGGGAATCTCCTGTGTGGAGGGAATGTCTGTCCCTCCCAGAAAGCTTTTGTTCTGTGAGAAGAGTCATGCCTTTCTTAAATAAGAAGAAACGGAGATGATTAAAGTCACATTATCTGTGCATTCTTCAAGCAGCAGGGAGGAAGGAACAGGAGGTCCCTTCAGTAGCTGTTTGTTTTGCCTAAGGACTGGTTTGGAGGATGATGCTCAAGGTCTTCTGGGGCTCTCCCTGGAAACAGGATAGCCATTATCTCCAAATCTCCCCTTCTTTGCCACCTCCCATGTTTTTGCCTTTTCCTCCCTGCTCCCTTCACTGTAAGCTCTTTCTCTCTGGAGTGTAGCTCATCCAATCTTCCTCACTCTCTCTTGACTTTCCTATCACAGATGGTCTATAGCTTCCTTGAGCCATGAACACAGTCCCAGACCGTGGTCCTGAGGACCCAAGGTTATTAGTCCTTCCAGACTCTCCAGTATCAGCCCCATGCTCCTGATTCTCTGGGCCAGATGCTTCCTTTGTGTACAGTGAGGCACAAGTCAGAACATGAGCTAGAGAGCAGGAGCCACTTGATGGCCACACAGTCCAGTGTCTGTCCTCTGCCACCTTAGGCCCCTGATCTGTATACACACATAACCCTTGATCTATGTACACACATAGCCCCTGATCTGTATACACACATAGCCCCTGATCCGTATACATACATAATCCCTGATCTGTATACACACAAAGCCCTTGGTCTGTACATCGCCCCTGATCTGTATACACACATAGCCCCTGATCTGTATACACACATAGCCCCTGAGTTGTATACACACATAGCCCCTTATCTGTATACACACATAGCCCCTGATGTGTATACACACATAACCCCTGATTTGTATACACACATAGCCCTTGATCTGTATACACACATAGCCCCTGATCTGTATTCACACATAGCCCTTGGTCTGTATACACACATAGGCCTGTATACACACATAATCCCTGATCTGTATGCACACAGAGCCCCTGATCTATGTTGACAGCCACTTAACATTTCCTCTTGCTTGTAGCCACACCTCCCTGCCTTTGTTTTGATCTGAGATGGTAATGGCATATGGAAACTGTCAAGTACTCTGCCTGTAATATGTTTATTTGATACCCCAAAAGGCTAATCCTCTTTTTTAGGTGCAGAAGTTTGGGAAGAGCTGGGAAAGAGTTGAGAATTCTTCCAATAATTTTAAACCCTAGAAACAGGCCATTTTATGTGGGGTGTCCCTCCCTTCCCTCCTGGGTATGTACTGCTTTGAAGGGCCTCTTCTTAGAGTTCATAAGTAAAAGGAATGAGAAGGAATTCTACTCTGAAACAATATTGCGCCTGTCTCCTCAGTATGGAGCATCCTAGAGAAACTTTGGGCATCTACTTTGTGGTTGACAGGTTCTAAAGAATGTCTTTCAGCTGAAAGTGTGTTCTCTGACCCACATGGTAGGAGAGCCATTTCTGTGTACATTGTCTGTTAAGATTCCCAGTGGCTCACAAGGACACTAAGCTGGGTCTGCTTTAATGGTGTGTGCCATTTCCTGCTGCATAAAACTGTCTTTTTTCATAGCATTGACAGGGATGCCTGTAAGCATTCTGTATTGGAGGTTAGAGGGTGACATGTGACCTGGAAGGCATCAGCCCTTAGCCATGAGCCCTGGGTGTGCAGGTGTGTGTGTGTATGTGTGTGTCTGTGTGTATGTGTGTGTCTGTGTGTCTGTGTGTGTCTGTGTGTATCTGTGTGTCTGTGTGTGTCTGTGTGTATCTGTGTGTGTCTGTGTGTATCTGTGTGTCTGTGTGTGTGTAGTCTACTATGTATTTCCTATCCTCTGGTGCCTCAGCTCTTCATCTCTAAAGGGAAGCAATTGTTGTCTGCAGCCCTGGGGGCTTTAGGATTCGAAGGTATGTATGTGTATGTAGTGTCTGTCAGGTGGAAGGTGACATTGAACTGCTACTCTGTAAGTGTGATTTTTGTGTGTTGATGATTCTGCTTTATTCTTTTGAGTCTTCTTCTTCTTCTTCTTCTTCTTCTTCTTCTTCTTCTTCTTCTTCTTCTTCTTCTTCTTCTTCTTCTT